>JAZKJV010008129.1:0-600000 GCA_037367405.1 Ottelia alismoides | reverse complement strand
TATCTTGGCATACCCTCGGACTCCAAGTTTGTCGGTGCTGCGTCCATCTCTGAAGACCCGCTCCTATGACATTTATGCCTTGGGTATCCCTCTATCAAGACGATCTCCATGATGTTTCCTGAACTCTTTGCTTTAAAGTCCTTTCAGTGCGAGGCGTGTGAGGTCAAGAAATATCATCGAGCTTCATTTCCTGTTCGTACTGAGTCACGTAGTACTAGTGCTTTTCATTTTATTCATTGTGATGTTTGGGACCTTGTCTGATTCGAACATTAAGTGATCGTCGCTATTTTATAGTTTTTATTGATGATTATAGTAGATCTTCTTGAGTGTATCTAATAAAGAAGCATCCAGAGATTAATAAGATTGTCGAAAAGTTCTTTCAATATCTTAAAAGCTTCTTTTCTACATGTGTTAAAATCATTCAGACTGACAATGCTCGTGAGTTAACCCAACATGACTTGACATCTTTCTTTGCATCTTAGGGGATTGTTCACCAAGCCTCATGTCCATGTACCTCACTACAGAATGGTATAACAGAGAGGAGACTCCTCGACACTTGTTAAATGTTGCCAGATCTCTTTTTAGTCACACAAGTGTTCCTAAATACTAGTAGGGTGGTGTTCTTATTGCGATCTATCTCATCAATTGTGTTTCTTCGTCTGTTCAAAATGGGAACTCCGTTTTCATTATTATGCCCTACCGAGTCTCCGTTCCCTATACATCTGCGAATCTTTGGTTGTATTGCCTTTGTTCATTATTTCCTTACAGGTGATGACTTATCACGTCAAGCTATCAATTGTGTTTTTCATGGGTACTGTTCATACCAAAAAGGCTATCGTTGTTATGATTCTGTTGAGCGTCGGTATTGTGTCTTTTCATGTCACCTTCTTTGAGCAGACAAGTTATTTCGCACTTATTTCGCACAGACTATGAGTATATCCCTCTGGACCTCCCTCCACCAATCGTTTATACTCAGAAGCATATCTCTATACCTTCTACATCGGTGTTTGTACCTTTGCCTTTCCTTTTATGCATGATGATATGACCACTTCGAGTGCTCCCATCACTGTTGCTCCGGATGTATCTGAAGAGCTTCCTATAGCTCTCTGCAAACAAAAGTGCCCTTGTAATTATCACCCCATGTTACATTTTACTTCTACCGTTTGTTTATCTAGCTATGACAAGAGATTTGTAGATGCTTCGAATGTTATTTCCATCCTCTGAGATCATCTTAGTGTAATGCATGATCATGGTTGGCGATATGTCATGGATGAGGAGATGGATGCACTTACCTCCCGAGGCACGCGAGATCGTGTGCCGTGCCTTGTGGCTTGCAGATGGGTCTTCACAACCAAACAATTGCATGATGGTTCTATTGACATGTTGAAAGTCAGATAAATTGCCAACAGTTTTACACATATCTTTCGGGGTTGATTATTTTGAACATTCTCACTAGTTGTTAGAATGGAATCGATACATACCATCCGAATGGAATCGATACATATCATTCTCTCTGTTGCTTCCAACAAGGTTTGGCTCATTTATCAACTTGATGTGAAGAACACCTTTCTTTATGCCGACTACGCAAGGCAATCTATGGCATGAAGCAGAGCTCTCGGGCATGGTTGGACATGCTCACTACAGAGATCAACACACTTGGCTTTTAAAGAACGACATCTGACTGCTATATCTTTGTCAGATGGCGGTTTACAGGCACTATTATTCTTTCTGTATATGTTAATGATATGGTTGTCACATGAGACAGTGAAGCCCGTATTCTAGAGACCAAAGCCTTTCTCTCGAAGGTCTTTGTCGCGAATGATTTTGGCCAACTTCGTTATTTTCTTGGCATTGAGGTGATATACACTACAGAGGGACTTCATCTTTCAGAAAGGAAGTATTGCCTCGATATTCTAACTGATGCAGGATTGCTTGGATTCAAGCCATTTGGCATCCTTCTAGAAGTAGAAAACATTCCACATCTATTGGTCCAACATTTGAGGATGCAATATGGTATAGAAGCTTAGTGGGAAAATTGCTCTATCTCATTAATACTAGGCAAGATATATCATATGTTGTAAGCATAGCGAGTCAGCATATGGAGAAGCCTCTATAGAACCACTGACATGATGTTCTTCTGTTCCTTCAATATTTGAAGGGATTTCCCTGATGTGGACTCTTCTATGGGGTGAATGGGCACACTAATATCTCCTCTTGTACAGATTCTGACTATGCTAGCTCTCCTGAGGACCATCGAGCCACTACAGGCTACGCCATGTTTGTTGGAGACAACCTTGTCACTTGACGAAGTTAGAAACAGACAGTGGTCTCTTGGTCAAGTGCGGAAGCACAATACATGACAATGCCTCAAGCCGCATGTGAGATCACGTGGTTTGTCTGTTTCCGCATAGAACTTGGCTTGTCAGTTGCTACTCTTGTACCCTTATACTGCGACGACAATTTTGCTACATACATCACCACTGATCCAGTTTTCCATGAGTTGACAAAACACATTGAAGTTGACTGCTATTTCATTCGTGATGCAGTATGAGGAGGATGTCTCAACACTCCACACATCTCCACTAAACTTCAACTCACAAACATCTTCGCAAAGGCTATTCCAAAGAAGCGCCTCATGTATTTAGTGTCTAAGTTGGGCATGATCGACATATATGCTCCAACTTGAGGGGGAGTGTTAGAGTTATTATTTCTATGTTTTATGTTATGTAACCCTTAGAGGTATTTATGTAGACCGTTTAGCTCTATAGAGTTTTCTCTCTATATAAGAGACCCTAAACCTATGAAATAAACAACTCATTCCCTCTTCTCCACACTTTCTTTTCAGTGCAGCGACAAGCTAGGACTAAGTCTTGAATTGGGCTCATTTGTTGCTGGAGCGATGATATCTACCACTGATTTTGCAGAACATACTTTAAAACAGGTAATATTAACTTTTTTATAATTGAATTGCCCAATAAGTTCGTGCCTTGTTCCTTCTATATAATTTAAATAACAAGTGAAGCAAAATTTAAAAGGGATACCTGGCGAATTTTCTTGTAATCTTAATGCAAATGTTCTATAATAAGCGATGAGACCTCTAATTGGCAGCTAAGCATTCATCAAACTGATTGATTCCCTATCTTGTCAAGGGAGTGTAAGCTACAGGACAATCTGATTTTGTCACTCTCACCTCTTACCGAGTAAGCACAAACTAGAACAAAGAGGGGAGCTTAATTGGCAGATGTCTTGTCCCTCTGATCGATCAACAAAGGAATAACTGGCGATTTTTCTTGTAATCTTAATGCAAATGTTCTATAATAAGCGATGAGACCTCTAATTGGCAGCTAAGCATTCGTCAAACTGATTGATTCCCTATCCTGTCAAGGGAGTGTAAGCTACAGGACAACCTGATTTTGTCACTCTCACCTCTTACTGAGTAAGCACAAACTAGAACAAAGAGGGGAGCTTAATTGGCGGATGTCTTGTCCCTCTGATCGATCAACAGATGTCTTGGAACAGAGCCTGGGTTCGCTGGTAGTCATTCCCCCTTAACCCATCTGGATTAGCTATTTCTATTAAAAATCATAACCATCAGATGTTTTTTTGGATACATGAAACCAAGGGAGCAAGGTGGTATCGACAAATCATACGTAACTTTTTGGAGGTTTTGGTGGCCAGCTTCCCCTTATCACTGGCTATGACACTCCTTAAATCAAAAGAAGTCTGCATTCTTTGACTTTGTCGGCCTTGAGAATACCCCCCTATTGCTCATAGATAGTCTATGGAAAATGCTCCATTTTTTCAATGGAAAAAGTGATAATGTAGATCTTTGGAAAAAGAAATATTTTAACAGACTGCTTTAATATCATACTCATAGATCTGATCCAATTGATCACTTTCTGTTCATATAATGCATGCATCTTTAATCGCTGGGTGTGTCTGTCCAATGACACTATGATTAACAGCTTTACCCGTATAATGATGTTTCACATTTGACATAAGGACATGTTCTTTGCACCCTTCTCATATAGGAATAATTAATTCATGGGTCTATGATATGGGTATTTGGTGTTATGAAGGTGAGGCAATGTCTCATAGTGTTTTTTTGCTATTTTTTTAGAGTAAAAAGGATGGCCTCCCGGTTAAGGAACCACCTCATATTATATTTATATAAAATATAAAAAAGGGGGATCGGGGTTTATATCATGCTACAAATGCCAGGAAGCACACAACGTCCTACAATATTCCATCACATTATCGAAGCAGAATCTTTGCCCCTAAAGATGTGCTCATTCATAGCGCGCTAGATGGACCAAACAACAGTAAAAGGAAACGAGTTGTCCTCATGTCCAACACCGCAAATCGAGCTCATACTCCTCTATAAAGTGACGCAATCCTGGACCTCCAGCCACACAATATTCGCCATGTCCCATACACCCACAGAGGACTGACACACAAAGAACAAGTGGTTTGCATCCTCTACCGCCGCACTGCATCAGTCGCAAGACACATCATCCACACCTAGTAGTTGTCCTCGACGACCTTTTGAGTGTGTCCTCCCAATCCTTAACAGCCAAAGGAAAACCTTAACCCGATTCGGCACTTTACACCCCCAAATCATCTGTATCGACCCCTAAGTCATCCTGCTTCGTAACCCCATCATCCACCAAAAATCGATATGCTTTCTTAATCGAAAATTTTCCACCTCGACATACGAGATGATCTCTGCTGATGGACGGCCCCATGATATGCAACAGCTCTGTCTGAAGCGTCACGAAGTCCTCTACCCTCTGATCCGATAATACCGACGCGAAAACCGGAGACCATGTCCCATTGCCCAGACCTGCTGCATTGTGGCCACGTTGTCGCTCGCCACTCTCAGAAGACCTGGGTACTTCTCCCCCAATATTCCGTCTCTCGTCCAATCGTCTAACCAAAATCAAAATCCTGCACCATCCTCGAGCACCGGCCGCAAATTGGATGATATCTCAGGTACCACATCAGTAATCCCCTTCCATAATGATGATGGCAACTGCCCTGGAGTGACCTCCAGCGATAAGTTCACCCTGTAAATCCTTCTCAGCAACTAACATACCGAATCCTAACTTGCCCCATAACCGAACCACCCATTTTGCTATAAATGCCTTATTCATCTTTCCCATCCGCAATAATCCCAAGCCACCCTTTTTCTTTGAGATTGTCACCCTGGCCCAGTCTACGAGGTAAATACCTTTCTTGCTATGATGTCCGCTGCCCAAAAAATCTTCTCATCAATGCCTCGATCTTATTTCGAACCCTCACGGGCAGCGCTCTTGTAGAGCAAAAAAAAATTGGGATCGCCGAGAGAACATGCTTCAACAGCACCAGCTTCCCCCCCTAGAGAGCAACATCGCCTTCCACTCTGCCAGCCTTGCTTCCAGTCTCTCTAACAAAAGTCTCCAGTCCCCCGTCTTCAGCTTTCCTGCTACGAGAGGAAGACCCAAATAAGTAATCGGTAAAGATGAAGACGGACATCCCAACACCTCGGACACGCTCCGCTGCTCCATCTTTGAAAGGCTGAAAAGAACCACCACTGACTTGTCTCTGTTGACCTATAAGCCAGACACATCCCAAAAAATGCCCATGATCAAAGATGCATGTCGAATCTTCTCCGGTTCAGCCCCCTGGAATGGCACAGTGTCGTCAACATATTGAAGAAGAGGGGTGGAAATCTCCTTCGAAAACACAGAACACCAATTGTCTGTCACCGCCAACCTCATAATCACAACAAGAGCACCATACACCAACACAAAGAGAAGAGGAGCCAACGGGCAGCCCTGCCTAATTCCCTACTGTGGCTGAAAAAACCTCCCTCTGGTCTCCCATTTACCAACACAGCATGTGAGGCAATTGTGACACACCGCTTGATCCACACAATCCACATCTCAGGGAATCCCTTTTTCTCCAGCGACGCCCACAGAAATCTCCAATCCACACAATTATATGCCTTGGAAAAATCAACATTCCAGAGCTCCCTTTAGCCCCATGCCTTTTCCAATCCGATACCATCTCTAAGGCCATAACCAGTCCATCAACCATAGCTTTCCCAGGTATAAATGCAGACTGCTCAGGTGAGATGATCCCATGTAGCATCGTCCTTAGCCGATTCGTCGGAATCGTAGAGACCAGTAAATATATAACATTGGAAAGCGTGATAGGTTGAAATCTTCCACTCTGATCGGGGTACTCTTCTTGGGTAGTAGAAAAATGAGCGCCTTATTCAGTCTTTCAAACCCCCTATTCCCTCCATGGAACTTCGTCAATACCTCTATTACATCACTCTTAACCACTTCCCAGAATTCCCTATAAAAGCAAGCTGGGAATTCGTCAGGCCCTAGTGCCCCATCTGCATTAAGCTGAAAAAGCGCATACTTGGCCTCCTCTGTAATGGGCCGCACCAACGACTCTGCATCCGCATCTGATAGTCGCGAGACGCCTTCCCCCTGCCAACCCCAACCCGAACGGGTCTGCTGTCTAGCAAAATCCTGAAAATGTAATCAAAGTGCATCGCCTACCTCCCGATCTCCCTCCGCCACCACTCCGTCCACCATAATCGAATGTATCATATTTCTGCGCCTCCTCCCACTAGCCATGGCATGGAAAAATTCCGTATTCGCATCTCCCTCTCTCAGTCATTTCTGCCTTGATCTTTGCCTCCAAGCCACCTCCTCTTTTTTGTCCTTAGACAATATCTCGCTTAAATTATTGCCTCTCGCCAGCATCTCCTCCGCCGTCAAGGTTCTCTCATCCTCTAGTTTGTCCAACATGCACACCTCCTCGTGAGCCCTCAATCTTCTATTCTGTCGCTGCTCCCGATTCTTCCTATTGAATTCCAACAAAAACTGCCTGAGTGAGGCCAACTTGCAAGCCAGCCTGCAGGTTGCTGAGACGTCGGGTCTGCACTCCTCCCAAAAAGCCGCCACATAATCCCGAAATCCCTCTTCCAAAAGCCATGCCCGCTCAAACAGGTAAAACACTCATACCACAACCAGCAAGGGGAAGAAGGCGAGCTTCAGATCTGGCGTAGGCAGCAGGCAGCGGGACGATCACGACGGCGTTTCCAAGTCAGCCCATTTCATACATGTCAGCATAACCTACACTCCATGTAGGTTGGCTAGATTATGTGTAGAACATTATCAGGCTTCATGATATACCACGTGAGGTAGTATCTGACAGAGACTCGAGGTTTACATTTCACTACTGGTACTAGTTCATGTCAGCACTTCTGACAGGGTTGAAGATGAGTTCTGCATACCATCCACAGACCGACGGGTAGAGCGAGCGCACTATTCAAACACTTGAGGATTTGCTACATGTGTGTACTCTGGAGTGGAAAGGGTCATGGAAGGACCACTTGCCATTAGTAAAACTCACGTACAACAATAGCCATCATTCCATCGAGGACGCATGTCCTCCCCAGATGACCACAACAACGACGTGTGATCAGAATGCGCCGGCGGAAAGCCCGAGCCCCAATTAACATGAAAGATACGAGCATCTCATGTGACACCAATAACCTATCAATGCAAGATCGGGACCTAGTGTTCTGCCAAGTGTAATGAATGTACATGAAAACTATTTTCCGGATTTTCCAAAAAATACATTTTTTGGAAAGAAGAAAGGTGATGCGCCGAGAAGACGCCTACCCAATTGCCAAAAATATTTATAAGCACGGGGCCCTGATTGACTTGTAGGCCTCATCTTTTCGCGTGTTGTAGAACTAACTTTTCTCTTGACTACTTTAGACTCTTGTCCACTACAACGCTTATAAGCTCACTTTTTTCACCTCATTTCATTGTCGTACTTTGTATAGTATATGTACTCCATATTTTACCGTCATGAGGACCATGGCTGTATCTTGTACCCTTACTCTAATATTCATGATTGATTCTGATGTCATTTTTGTCTCCTGACTAAAGCTCAATGCCATTTTAGGGAAAATGTATTTGTGGAACAAGAATGTGAAAATGTATCAAAGATAAATAAGTATAAAATATAGAAGAACACTGTGATTTTACGTGAAACCATACTCCATAAGAAGCAGGTTGAAACCATGGGAGAACCGCCTTAACGAGGTGATCTTTCTATTTAACTCTCATATGTTACATGTGACGTGAGGCTTCTAATATAACCCCATCAAAATGACTGGGTTCCACTCACAGTAGATGTGAGAGTAAACCTATGGATGTGGTAATTGGGCTTGGATCGAATTACTCAGGCACATCTCTGACGATTCCCCTCAAGCTGAAGCATGCAATGCGTAGCTCGGCTTGGACAAATAGACATAAACCTTTTACTCACATAATACATAACACTACAGACAATATCAATTCAATGCATACTCTACTACGAGGTGCTTGCTAAGGATCTTGCTTCTCATGTTGTGCTAGTGAGGTGCTGAAGGACTGAAGTGTGAACCGAATCTCCTCGTCGGAGAACGTGTACTCTGTACTACGTATTTCATTAGAACTTAATTGGGTCTCCGCATCGGAGAACATGTGCTCTGTACTTGTGCAATCACTGAAACTGGAATGAGTCTCCACCATGGTTATTAAGACGGCAAGGCGACAAGGCATTAAACCTGGGTGCCTAGGCGCCCTTAGGCGCGCCTAGACGTTTTCTCGGGAAACCTTTTCTTTGTGTATCCCATGCTTTTGATTGTGATGATGTAGTATAGATTTCGTCTTGTGGTCAAGATAATCTATCTGAAATTCCAACTTGCAATTAAAAGTATTTGTTCGAGGATGTTCAAGGACTCAAAGCGTACTAGTTTGTATTTTAGCACATGCAATTTTGTGTCCCTTCACTTGGACTATTAGAATTTTTTAATTTCTCTTTATTTTGGACTAATTTGTATTTGTTTTTTTATTGCCAGTGTATAGTTTCTTACTAGTGTTCATACCCGCACATCACAACAGTTTTGAAGAGCATGGTTTTAATGCAGTATGTATTATAGGGTCAAAAATTGTTTATGAGGATTACAAAGGTAATATACCTGAATGGAACTAAAAAATGGCATATATTCAGTATAAAATAATGGGAATCATAAATAGTATTTTTTCACAATACTCATGTTATTACTTCCTCAAACATATGGTAGCCTTGGACAACTGAAAATTAATGAAGAGATATTTGTTATAATGTCACAAAAGTATAACAAAGTTGCAAGTGTCAAGACAATGCGTTAAACCTGGGCACCTAGGCGCCTAGGCGTGCCTAGGCAGCCGCCTTGGCACCCAGGCGGCCCAAGGCATATGCCTTTTTCGATAAAAGCAAGGCGCTTTTCCTAGGCGCATGACCTGGGGTGCCTAGGTGCTCCTAGGCGTACAGCTTAACATCTATGGTCTCCGCATGTAGAATTCTGGCCCACAACTGCCATCTTGTTGAAGGTCCAAATGGAGAAAGTCGTAAAAACATCATCATCGGAGTCCACGGACGTTGGAGAACGGGGTTTGAAAAAAGAGCCTCTTCATCGAAGAATTAGGCCTCTCCCATACTGATTCATAGAGTGGGATCTCTAGTCCGGTACCCCTGAAATCCGCATGAAAATTTGAAGTCCACAATGGCTTAGAGAATGGGGTCTCTACTCTGGAGTTGCTATTAATCGACATGAAAGCTCTGAGTCCAAATCAATATGAAGACCTCTCCCATAATGATCACACATCTGCAATTGAAGGCTGGTAATATGAAACTAAGCGTCTGAATATGAACTGGAGAGTTTGAATATGACCTATAGAACTTGATTCCAAAACATAGAACTCTACATAATATTCCCCCTTTCTCTCATGCTTGTCAGAATATATAAGTTTGACCAAGTTGGGACAAGACCAGAAGATGGGGAAAATCGAGTCAATAAGCCGATCTCCTTTTTTTCAAAATATTTTTTTCGTGCTCGACATTTCTTTGCCCTTTTTTGTTTCTTTTTAAAAAACTCCTTTTTTTGAAATTATGGCCTAAATTGGACCTTAACCTCTCCCTTCTCTTCTTTTTTATATTTGCAGTAGCCTTTGTAGTTCTGGACCAAATTTGGGCCCAACATAAGCATTCTCTTTTTTACCGTAAGACAAGCCCAAAACAATTGGACCTGTAACGTCATTTATTCTCTTTTTTTTAATTCCTAGAACCGGTTTCAGTTGGACCAAGCCTTGGGCTATTTAAAGTTCCAATTGGAAACCCATTTATCGATCAAACACAACCCTGTTGGGGATCCCTTGCGCCTAGAGAAGCTTGACAATGTTTTCAAGGAGTCTTGCACGTGGAGGAAAAAGAGACCTGGGCGATCACGATCGTTGCTGCTCCCGGGAAGGAGAACTCCTGGCTGTGAAGTGGATCGGAGATTTGCGGCAAGAAGGAGAGCTCCTATAACAGGATATCGACTGCTGTGAGAGGGGGGACTCTTTCTGGTTCCAAGAGAGGCTTGTGCGATTGGGGATTTTGTTGCACCAGAATGTTGATGGAGGCTAGGGTTTCGTTCAGAACCCAAGTTCTTCAGTGCAACCTGGAGATGGTAATCTCGCACACGAGATTGTTGTGCGTGGTCGTTTTGCATGGCCTAGATGGCTTCACAATTATTCTACTTCTTGGGGTTTGGCTTCTTCTTGAAACAACTAAGAGGCACCGCCTCTAGGCATGATGGTCCCCCCTATTCTAATCAAGGTTTGAAAAAAAGGCAGAACGGTGCATTTTACTTAGAGGCGAGGCATAGCCTCGAGGCAATCAAGGCTTAAGCCTCAATTTGTATAGGAAAATAAGCAAAAAATATAATAATTATATTTATTGATGAAATAGTCTAATCTATCAGACATATGAACTATAACATTGCAATATATGGTGAAATTATGAAGCTAAGAATATGAAAAAAGTTTATGTCCATTTCATATAGCTTTCTACTAAATTTCTACCCAATCAAAAAGGAAATTATTGGCTATAACTAAGGTTGCAAAAGTCGATAGTCGGTACTCAATCGGTTGGTTCACTGACTAAGGATTAATCGGCAGTCGGGCAACTAATCGGATTTAGTTGAACTTTAATCAGCTTTGATTTTATGATTATTTTAAATATATAACTCATTTTTATACATATATTTACATAGATTTTGTACATTTTTATACTATCATAATAAAATAAAAGAAGTAATTGAATTTAAATAAAACATTAAGCATATTATAATAAGTTTTCTTATAAAAAAAGCAAAACATTTAAAGAACATGGTATCTCCAAGCAAAAATTGGTCAATTAGTGTACCTAGTTGGAATTAGCCAGTACTCGGTCAGCCACCCCACTGACTGGACTAGTCGGATCTACTAGTCGGGCCAATCGGGTGACTTTTACAACACTGGCTATAATTATCACTAAAATGTTTATCAAAGAGGGAGTCATTGGCTATAGTTGTCATTAAATATATTCTAGATGTTGATATGAATCACATCATTTAAATCTAACTGTATGTTCCGCTGAACCTAGTTGAAGAATGGTCCGATGTCCCCCCTTTGCCACCATATCCTACTAGTAGGTCTCGCCCATATATGGGTATTTGAATTCACATGCATTTGAGATTTGTGGATTCATATGTTTAAGAGAGTAATATTAAGAGTTCAAATAATTAGACATGTTGATGGTAAATATGACCATGAAAGAGGTCAAATTTAAGCACTCATCTTGTATAAATATATCCACAACTAGGCCTTTATAAGCATCTAGAACTACCAATAGAACCAATTATTTTCTTAAACAAATTACGTAGTAAATCCCTAACACCTTAGGTAACACATCGCCCCACCTCACTGCCTTGTCTCGCCTCGACCGCCTCGGGCATCCGAGTTCCGAGGTGCTTGTCGTAGCCATGGGGTCTGACGCGGTCACCTTGAGGCTTTTTCTCATCGTCTCATTTTTCCTTGAGTGTCTTTGCACCTCGAGGCATGTTTTTTTGAACATTGATTCTGATTAATGTTCCAACGAATCAAATGAAGCCTTGTTGATCATGGAATTAGGGTTTCAAGAACTTGATTGCACTACTGTAGGAAAATAGATCTGGAGTTTGTGATAACATGCGTACAAAGGCATGGAGGTCTGTGTGCTTTGTAGAATTTGGGTTTCAGGAAGAAACCCGACATGCACAAAATTGAACATTAAGATGTGTTAAGAAATAGGAAGCGGAATTAGAGATAAACATGGAAAAAGATAAAAGAACATATGAAGAACGCGGGATTTTATCGTGGAACCCTACTCCGTGAGGAGCGTGATAAAACCACGGGAGAAGCCCTCAAAGGGGCATGTTATGCATTGCACTTTCTCAATGGATACAGGAGGTCTGGGGCTCCTTATATAGCCTCTCCAGAGCCTCCAAGTCCCACCACTGGACAATGTGGGACTAAACACTGGATGGGGTAAATGGATCTTCTCCAGGATCCATTTACCCTGCTACAACTCATGACGCATGCAACGAATACTCCAATGCTCCCCCTCAAGCTGGAGCATGCAATGCTCGGCTTGAACAAACATAAAGAAAGTCAACTCAACGCTACAGGACACTACGGACAATATGAACCCAACGCGCACAACTGCTGTTGTCGAGGATGTTGCTTCTCATGTCGTGCAGGTGAGGAGGATGAACGGGTTGGAGTGTGAGTCTGCTGAATCTCCTCGTCGGAGAGCATGTGCTCTGAACTACGCCTGTCAGAGTCACTGCAACTGAAAATGAGTCTCCTCGTCGGAGTACTCTGGCCTGCAACTATAATGTGGGAAACTGCTCCATCTCTGAAAAAGGGCCGAACTGAAAGGCCGCGGAAGTGCAATCCTCGTTGGAGTCCACAGTCGCTGGAGAATGGAGTCTGAAAGAAGTCTCCTCATCGGAGAACTGGGTCTCTCCCATCTGGCTCAGAGAATGGTACACTGCTCTGGTGTCTCTATGATACCACATGAAAACCCTTGCCAATATGGCATATGGAATGGTCCTCTACTCTGGAGTCCCTATGACCAAGGTTCAAAAAACGAAAGGCGGAACGAGGCGTTTTCCCTGGAAGCGAGGCGAGGCGTAGCCTCGAGGCGGTCGAGGTGTAAGCCGCGGTTTTGTATAAAAAAATAATTATAAAATATATAATAAATATATTTATTGATGAAATAATATAATCTGACAAACATATAGTATATAACAATGTAATATATGATGATATTATGAAGATAAGAACATGAAAAAGGATATGCCAATGACTCAATGCCATAAACCTTTCTAAATTTCTACCTAATCAAAAGGAAATCATTGATTATAACTTATAACTATCACTAAAAAATTATCTAAAAGGGATTGGCTATAGTTGTCATTATAAATATCCAAGTTGTTGATATGAATCATATGATTCGAATCCTAACTATATGTTCTACTATACCCAGATGAAGAACGGTTGTATGCATCCCCCCTGTCGCACCATACCCTACCATACCAGATTCAAATTCGTATACACGTTTTTATATGTTTAAGGATGTAATAGTAAGCGTTCACTAAAATAATTTGACATGTTAATGGTAAATATGAATATGAAAGAGATCAAATTCAAGCATATGAATATGAAAGAGGTCAAATTTAAGCATTCATTCTGCATAAATTTATAGTTAGACATAATTAATAGTAAATATGAAGTAGTTTGCTGAAATAGTTACATATAATTAACAGTAAATATGGAGTTATGGGTACAAAAGAAACATCAGATTTAGGCATTTAACTTGTATAATCATTATCCTAAACAAATATATATTTATAAGCTTCTCAAACCACCATGTAAACTATTAAAATCATACAAAAGATCTTCAAAAAATAAAAACGCCTCGGAAAACGCCTCGACCGCCTCGAGGCGGAACGCCTCGAGGCTACGCCTCAGCCACTTGAGGCGCATGCCTCACTGGACATGGCCGAGACGCACGCCTTGAGGCTAAAAAGGTCCGCCCCGCCTCGAGGCGTACGTCTCGACCGCCTCGAGGTGCGCCTTTTAATACCATGCCTGTGGCTCACATGAAAACTCTGGTCGACAAAACAAGAATAATGATGGGAACCCTCGAACAAACGATGGCAAAACATCTGTTCATATGAAAAGAAGACCGCATCCATGTGCATGTTTGAAATTGGAGACTTGGAATCAATTGTCAAGTCTGAATGTATGAACTGTAGAGTCTGGAAGTCTGGATGGTCTGGAAATCTTTGTCTGGATCTGAGGAATTTGCAATCTGGAGAAGATATCTGAGATGATCTGTGACTCTACACTTACTCCCCCTTTCTCCCATACTTGTCGGAAACTCAACATCGACAAAGTTGGGAGAAAAGATATATAAATAATGGGAGAAATAACATTCACAAAAAAAAATTCCTTGCGGCTTTTCATTTTTTTATAAAGCCGTCACATTTTTTTAATAAGCCGTTTGCCTCCTCTCTCTTTTGGCTTTTCAAACCATACATTTTTTTAATATGCGTACGACTTCTTTTTTTTGTACGCGCCTCTCTCTCTCTCTTTTCTTTAACATTCCTTTTTTTAACCACATCTTTTTTTTCCATTGGGCTTTAAAGCAACTCACATTGGGCCCAAAGATCACGGCCACATTTGAACAAAACCTCGCCATTCTTTTTAACGCCTGCCCCTGTCTCCCAATCTCCTTCATCCATTTTTTTAAAATATCATCAGCCCACTTGGGCCGTTACAATAGTAAGCCCACTTAGGCTTAAATAACCTCACGATATTTTCCCTTTTTTTTAATAAAGCGCAGGTGGGCCCCTTATTTTTCTTTTTTTAACCAGACATGTACCCTTTGCATCAATACCCCACGTGAGGTTATTTTTACGGGAACCCACTTTTGGAATTGCAACCCCCACGATGGGGTTCTTCTGCGTCGCCTGCTTTTGCGCCAGGGGAGGAGTTTGCATAAGACTCGATCTCCACCTTGAGTTGCGCCGGAGATGGCGCTGCTGCGCTTGCTGCCTGAGAACGAAGAGGCACCATGAGCTGGAAGAGCGCCAGGGGTGTGCGCCTCTGCGCACGGAACGATCTGGAAGGCACACGTCGATGAGGCTGCCTGGAAGGCGCACAAAACGATATGGAAGACGCACGCGAAGATCTGGGAATCGCGCCGGCTTCGTGGATCCGTCGCAAGGAGATGCACGTCGAAGAGATGGAGATGCGGCGCCAGGAGAATGCCGTCTGTGCGAAGATCCGTGAGACCAGGATGGCCATACCGCGAAGGGAGAAATGCGCGGTTAGTGCACGCCGCCATGGATCTGGAGGAACAGGCGGAGAAGCTCTGTACGTAGGGTTTTGCGGTGACCTTCGGACACTTGGAATCGAGAGCGCGATCTGGAGCCTCCGCCTTGGAAGGAGGAACTGGCGGTCGCTGCTGCAATGGGGCTCTGAGAGCTGCATCTGGAAGGAGGTGCACGGGGGTGCACTACGACTACGCCTGTGGGGCTCGCATGCCTTGGAACATGAACGTATCCATTTACCCTTGGAGAATGAACGGATCTCAGCCGTGGAATAGATCTCCTCATGTATAAGTGCGTGGAGATGTGCTGCACCCTCATGAAATCAGTTCTAGGGCTTCATCTAAACCCTAGAACAAGGATTTGCATGATTTTGAACCATAATCGACGAAGAATAACTCAAGATCTGAATCTGATCATTGAGTGTCTCCCCCTGTTTTTGGCTTCAAAAAAACATAATGAATATAAAAAAATCCTCGAGAATCGACCCGCTCTGATACCATGTTAAGAAATAGGAAGCGGAATAAGAGATAAACATGGAAAAAATATAAAAACATATGAAGAACGCGAGATTTTAACGTGGAACCCTACTCCGTGAGGAGCGGGATGAAACCACGGGAGAAGCCCTCAAAGGGGCATGTTATGCATTGTACTTTCTTAATGGATACAAGAGGTTTGGGGCTCCTTATATAACCTTTCCAGAGCCTCCAAGTCCCACCACTGGACAATGCGGGACTACACATTGGATGGGGTAAATGGATCTTCTCCAGGATCCATTTACCCTGCTACAACTCATGACACATACAACGAATACTCCAACAAGATGCATAATGACATAGAGGAGCCGTGAATTAGGGTTTTTGAATCCATGGAACTTAGCATTGATGATGATCTTCAGAACTTGCACGCGAGTTAGGGTTTCAGAAAACCCTAACTCTCTTCTTAAACTTCGAATTAAAATTCAACAAATCTCAAATATGATTATAAAATCTTCAAGAAGGAATCACCAAAATCGAATCCGCTTTGTACCATGTAGAAAACAAGCATACGGAAGCATATCAGAGATAAAGATGTATAAAATATGTAAGAATATCTGGATTTAACGTGGAACACTACTTCATAAGGAGTGTGATGAAACCATAGGACAACCGCCTTAACGGGCTGATGTTTCCGTTCATCAACTCTCACATCTATTATGGGTGGTGTGGGGTTTCTTATATAATCCCACTAGAATGGTCGAGTCCCACGAAAGATGCAGAAGTCGGCAGTCAGTACTCAGTCGATCGGGTCACTGGCTAAGGATTTATCGGCAGTCGGGCGATTAATTGGATTTAGTCGGGCATTAGTCGATTTTGAATTTTTTATTATTTTAAATATATATATTACTTTTTTATACCTATACTCATAAATTTGCATAGATTTAACAATTTTCAATTTTATAAGAGCTAAGAAAGAAGTAATTGAAGGAAAGAAGAAAAAAAGCAAGTTAAGAACAAATGTTAGCTACATAACACGAAAACAGATACATGTCAAAATAAAAGTAATTCAAGCAGCAAGCCAGCAAGTACAAAGTCATTCATCTCCATCAATGTCATTATCCAAAACAAGCTCTTCTTCTTCGTGATCATCATCTTCTTCGTCTGTCTTCAGACAAAAATTCATAGAGAAATCCTTTGTAATCTGGCTAATGGATAGTAAGTTCATAAAGAAATCAAGAGCATATAACACATTCTGCAGTCTCATGGAAGGTGTCAGGTTAATCTCCCCCTGTCCTGTGATCGGAGAATGTATCCCATTGGCTATCACCATAGTTCGTCCTGAAGAGAACGGTCTATATGCAGTGAGCTGCTCTTTGTCCCCACAAAGATGATGTGTCGCTCCAGAATCCATAATCCAGTTCGTAATCATAGATCCATCACAAGAGGTGAGAGCATAAGAACTACCTGAGATGCTGGTTGTGGCAGGTGAACTAGCAGAGGCAGAGACAACCACATCTGACTGACCTCCATGAGCTGTATCAGGAGGCATGATATTCCTCAGTCTGGCAACAAGATCATCGAATCGTTGGTCCAACGAGGAAGGTGCAGGGGACTCAACTTATTCTGCTACCTGAGCCGATGCAAGAAAGCCATGCTTAGAGTAGCATGTATCCTCGGAGTGACCGGGGCGACGACAATAACTGCTTGGTTGACGAATCCGACCCCCACGACCCTGGGGGCCACGACCACGAAAGGTAGAGGAGCCACCTCTTCCTCTGGAGACTGCCATCGCTGAAGATGTCTGGCTGGCAGTCGAGCTTGGGACAGTAACTCGACTCAGTCGGCGAAAAGCTTCCTCCATAGGAGGAATAGTGGCGTCAGCAAGAATATGAGACCGGGTAGCATCATACTCTGGATCAAGGGCAGCCATGAATACACCTACCATGGTAGCATTCCTGTATATCTTCTGCTGCTCAGGAGTGGCCGTCAATGGCATGAAACTATGGAGCTTCTCAAACATCCCTCGTAGGGATGTGTACAGCGAGTGAAGGGGGCGCCCATTCTGTTTGACTGTAAAGATATCATGTTGCAACTGAAGTATCTTCGTCTCGTTCCGCACCTGCGAATAAGTAGCCGCTAGAATATCCCACATAGCCTTAGCCATGGGCTGATGCAGTACATTGTTGGCAATCTCTGTTGTCAACGTCCCAGATAGCCAGACTTTGGCTTACACATCGTCCGCCTCCCATGAGGCATCCACCCCAGTCTTCTCCACCAGCTCCTCTTCGGTAAGAATATGGTTCTTACCATTCGACTTCATCATGCTCATGAACTGCATAGCCCAGAGCTCATAATTTGTCCCGTCCATTTTCACAATAGGCGCTGGACCTCTGAATGTACTAGTGGCGGATACATCAACCTTGTTCTCTGACATATTGCCGGAAGAAGACTGCTACGGGTGCAAGAAATCACAGTTTGTGTGTCTACACAGACATATATGGGTTTGGGTGTACGTGTAGACTCATGCACACCAACCCATCAACCAACTGACAAAGTTGATACACACGAAGCTTGCTAGGGTGCTGCGCACAGAAGACTAGTCACGCACGAGGGTTGTGAGCGCGAGACAGCGTGCGAGGCGGCGCACGAGATGGTGCACAAGGCGTGAGCAGGTGCACGAGAAGGGAACGCGCGAGCAGGTGCTGTGCCACGCGCGTGACCTGTTGTGCACGCGATGCGTGCACGTGCGGCGTGTTGTGCGCGCGAGCCTTGCCGGCGACGCACTCAGCGTTGTCGCGCGTGCGCGAGGCGAGGAGGTGGCAGCGGTGCGCGAGGAAAGGGCTGGAGGTAGGGTTAGGGTTTTTCGGGAATCGAGAGCTCCGGTCTAGGACCGCTGCTCTGATACCATGTTGGAGAAAAATTAGAGCCTTATCATTTTTGAGAACCCTAGGCTCTCTTATATAGTAGAGAGGCTTATGGGTAAATTACATAAAGTGGAAAACAGAAATAGAGAATAAGAAAGAGATACATATGAAATATGAAAATATAAATATCTTCACAGCGATCTTAGATTCTTGAGAAGGACCTCGCATGTCATGCCGTTTCTCCTTTAATATGGCATAGGTGATTGATGTGCTTTTTCCAAAAGATGGAATCTTCATTTGCGATTGGTAACAACTTTGCGCTCTACAAGATCAAACACAGGTTAGGGTACCTCATGGAAAAGAATGGGGGAAGAAGCAGTGCAGAGGTCGGGGAAAGACTTTGTGGTAAAGGTGGCATGGTTCTCGCGTCGGGAGTCAGAGGGAATTGTGGGAGAGGTGAGGAAGAGGGCTACCACCAGAGAGAGTTCAAGAGGGAGAGGCTCGTCTTGAGGGAAACCGTCGTGGAGTCTCCTCTATCCCTGAGCATCGTCGATTTTTCAAATGCGGCTTGGAAGGCCACCTGGCACAATGGTGTGCTACAAGAAGGTCGGTCTTCTATTGCTGTCGAGAGGAGGGCCACCTTCGGAAGGTTTGCATAGTGGGTCCGACGAGATTGGGTGTTGGTGGTGGGGTTGCGAAGAAGGAAGAGGTTGGCGTAGAGCTTCGTGAAGACCCGATCTCTAGGGTCCTTATGGCTAAAGGTATCGACGAGGACCTGGAGGTGATTATGGAGATACTGAAGAAAGGGCACGAGGAAGGGAGATGGAGGATGTTGTTTGGTAATCTGAGACCTCGTGCGTCCACAACATTGAAGCAGAAGAGGTACCTGGCTTCCTTGCTAATGGTAGGGACATGTTTCCCCCAAGCTTGGTTTTGCGTAAATCGTGGCTGTGAAATGGTGCTACAGAGGCAAACCCGAGGTGGTTGGTGGAGGTAAAATGCTTTCCAGTGAGGTACCGAGGGCTCCAAGTGGTCCGTGAAGCGCTATGATTGGTCGACGCCGTCGAGAAGGAAATTTTTTTGGGCCTTTACCCCGGTGAAGGTTGAGACATTTTGGTGCAACTACGATGCCCTCAGAGAACTCTCTTGTTCGAAACTTTTTTTAAGATTGGGAGGACGACCTTTCGGATCTCGTTAGTAAAGGTTGGTGATGACGAGGAGATGATGCTCTTGGAGTCGAAGGGCTTGACTCTCAAAACACCAAGGGACGTTGATCGATCAGAGGCTCGTCGAAGACCGATGGGGTCGAAGCTGGAAACTCTGGCGACATTTCCGGTTCTGTCGCAATCACTGAGGAGGGATTCACGAACTGATTGGCACTATTTCCACACGATTTGCGGGCAAATTCCTAGGATTTCGAGGGACAAAACCCTAACTTGGTCCCGCAGCCATTTCGTCCTTTCTTCGGGTGAGGTTTCCTTGGTGGAGGAGCTACTTCTGGGTTGATTTTGGGATCGGGTCGGATCCCATGCTCTTTTGGTGTTGTAGGGGCGATGATCGAGTCAGCTTCTTGGTCGAGCCGGGTACCTTGCATGATTACTGTTTGTGGGGCAGGGCCAAGCTTGGACTTAGATCCAACCTCTTCTCTCTTCTTAAACCGGAGCTTTTGCGATCTACAACATGGAGCCCCTCATGCGATGGAGCCCTGAAGTGCGCCTGAGGTAGCTATGCTCCTGTCGGGGCAGGATTGAAGTAGTGAGATCGGCCCTTGCTCCATCACTGTGGCTGCGAGCTTGTGTGTGAAGAACGAAGGCGAATGAGCTTGGGCCGAGAAACCCCCATTGGTGTTGCTCCGCCCTTAGAAATGGGCGTGGATGATGTCCAGATATATGTAGGTCAAGATGGGTTGATCGTTGAGTCTAGAGCTATTGAGTTGGAGGTGCTGAGGAGTGCTTCATTAGCACGGAGTCGGAAGGTGAAAATGTGAATCTTGACCGCAGAGAGAGCTCGTAGGGATAGAAGATTGGCATTGGGAGACAATGGTCAAAGAGTTCGAGGGGATCTAATCCTCTCTTTCTCGCGCAACCTGAGAAAATCAGTGGTACAATTGTGGTTAGAGCGGGAGTTGGAAGATCAGAGTGTGGGGGCATCGTGTACTGGTAGAGATGGAGACAAACCAGGTGAGCTCATGGTGTTTGTTGATCCGATTGGGTCCTCGGGGCAGTGTAGTGACTTGATTTCTACGGTTGACATTCACATGCAGGTTGCAAAATATCTTGGGGTTGTGTACCTGCCGTTAACCCTCCTGGTGGATCTTAGTGAAGATTGCTAGCTGGAAGGTGCATGGGATTGGGCCACAGGGTGAAGAAGAGTGTTGTTGGAGGTCTTTTGAGTTCTTGGCATACTGATGGGTGTTTCTAGATGAGTCGACAATTGCAACTTGGGACCCATTTCTTTGGAGATTCTTGGGGTGTCATTGATTATCAAATTTTAGAGAAGTCTTGGTAGTGGGGACTACATGTGGTATAGTTCTTGCATGGGATGGAGATGCTTGACAGTCCTTGGAGGAAAGGTTGGGTCGTATACATGTTTCTATGTTGTTGGAGCACAAGTCAGGAGTTGGATGTTTGCTTTTGAGCTCTGTATATGGGATCTCTAGGGGTGCACATGACCCCATCATGTGGGAGGAGTTGAGAGCAAGGAGAGATTTTCGAGCATTCCTTGGCTTGTTGGTGGTGACTTTAATGTGACTTTGCTTGCTACGGATCGCCCAGGAGATCGAGGGCGAGATCCAGAATTGGAAAATTTCTCGGAGTTTGTTGGAGAGATGGTATTAGAGGCAACACTTCAAATTTAGATTTTGGTTTCGTTTTAGTAACTAACCGAAACGAAATTTTGGCTGAATTTCGGTCGAAATTTCGATCATTTTGGTTGGTTTTTTAACTTGGCGCCGATATAGGCTATTTCGACCGAATTTCGGTCACCCACTGAAACCAAAATTCGACATTTGGCTGAATTTCAGCAAAATTTGATCCCATGATTGTAGGTGATGGATGCCACAAATGGGTTGTTCGCTTGGCGCAATAGCTCATCAAGGTCTCGCCTGGATTGTTTCTTGGCATATGTATAGTTGTTGGAGATGCTCCCTCTTTCCATGATGAGGCACTTTCGAGATTGCGATCGGATCGTATGCCTATTTGTTGGAAGTCAAGGGAGGGCATGATTCCCAGGTTGGTGTTCAAGTTCGAAAGAGCATGGTTACTAGATGAGGGTTTTAGAGAAATGGTTGCAAGCTTTTGGAGTTCCCTACTGGTGGAGGGGTCTGCTACACAGAGGCTGGCGCAGAAGATTGCAAGTTTACGTGAGATGGAGGCGCATCAGAATCGTTGTGAACGTCATGATAATGCAATGGGAGAGATCGCCAGACTAGACGGTGTTGAGGATGAACATGATCTAAATCAGGAAGAGATGCGAGAGAGAGAGTGGAGCATCAGAGAGTTGTGGCTGAGGACGATAAACAGAAGAAGGTAGAGTGGCGCCAGAAATCTTGCCCGAAGTGGGTAAAGGAAGGTGGCACGAATACAAAGTTTTTTCCTTGGCTAGTGGTAGACGGAGAAGAAATATAATACAAGACCTGCATGTGAAGGGTGGAGGGTCTAGGGGGTTGGCGCGATAGGCATTGCTATTGTGAAGCACTTTCAAGACTTCAACAAGAAGATACCGTCTTCCGGGGCTAGATGGCTCTGAAGGGGGGCTAGATCTTTGCGGCATGATGAATGGGATACGCTTGTTTATGCTTTCACAAAGGAGGAAGTGCGTAGAGTGGTTTTTGATCTCAATGTAGATGGATTGTCAGGACCATATGGCTTACCAGTTTTCTATTATAAAGAATTCAAGGATGTGGTTGAGGAGGATGATGTGGATCTTATCTTGGAATTTAGGAATTCGAACATGGGCTTGGAGAAACTCAAGATATCCTTAGTCTTCCCACTCCCGAAGAAGGATGTTGTTGAATGCACGGAGGACTTTAGAGTTTAGACTCATAGCGTTATCTAATGCCGTTTATCTTGTTAGGGCCAAGGTACTGGCCAATTGGCTCAGGAACATCTTGGACATACTTGTTTTTCCTGCTCAGTCAGCCTTCATTCTGGGGCGATAATTGTTAGAAGGGGTGGTTTTCATTCAGCACTGGTCGACATTTTAGTTGACCAGTCTTGAATGAAGCCGATGTTGTAGCTTCGTCGACCACCTTCTGGAGGGATGTGTGTTTAGTCCTACCAATACTAGTAGACTCTTTACCAAGGCCCTAAATGTCGGTTTCAGTCATCATTTCGGTATCGACCAAAACAGAATTTCGGTGGAATTTCGGTGGTTTCCGCTTCTGGTTGGACGAATGGTCTTAGGAAGTTGCCTTATGTGATTTGTATCCTAAAGTCTTTGCTTTTGCAATGGACAATGAGGCAAGCGTTGCCAATATTTAGTCAGATAGTTCTTGGACACCTACTTTTGTGACCAAGCTCTCTAATTAGGGTGGCGTTCCTCTCTCTCTCTCTATAGAAGGACATATCGATATCGTATCGGTCCATCGAGAAAAGGATATATCGAGATCTATCGTCGACGATATCGGTGGAAATGTCCGAAATGGCTCAAAAATACATTTATTTGTCTTTTTTTTCAAAAATTAAAATCGTCCAAGATATTAAAATAAAAGGGAACCTACAAATACACACTTATATCACACATATCGATCATCTATACCCCATCTATCGCACATACCGGTCATTTCGAACATATCGATGTCAATCTTGATTCATGACTTATAGATATTGGAAATGGAGTTCGTCCAAGTTCTTACTTGTTAGAACACTAAATAACTTACAAATATACTCTTTGATCACATATCGATCATCTATGTCCGTTATATCGCATATATCGGTCATATCGCTGGTATTGTTAATTGTTGACATATAGATATTGGAAATGAGTTCGTCCAAGTTCTTAGACACTAAATAACTTAAAAATATACTCTTAGATCACACACATCGATCATATATGACCCTTATATCACATATCTCGGTCATATCGAACATAGCGTTGTTACTGTTGATTGCTAACTGGTCGATATTGGAAATGTAGTCCATCTCAGTTCTTATAACACTGAATAACTTACAAATATACACTTATATCACACATATCGATCATCTATGACGCTTATATTGCACACATCTATCATATTGAGCATATCATTGTTAATGTTGATTGTTGACTTATAGATATTGGAAAAGGAGTTCATCCAAAACTTATATTGCATCACATATTATGTATAAACAAAATGTTTAATCCATGTTTGGAAGCGTAGTAGCATTTTTTAAAGAGACATAACTCATAATAATATTTTTGAAAGGGAAAGAAGATGAAATAAAATCGATTGGACACACCCAGGTTGAAGAACCATTGTATGCACCTCTTTAACACCATGCCCTACCCGACCCGAAACAAAATATATAAAACATGATGTGTTTTAATAATAGGAGTAGCAAAATAAGTAGTGAAATCAAGCTTACAAGGATATTATTAATCAATATATAGATATCGATAAAATTTCGACGATATTGGTCAATATCCATGATTTTTTGTACTAAATCCATCCATTTTTGATCGATATGGGCCGATATGGTGATATCGCCGATATATCGATCATATTTCGCCGATATCCTGGTAAATAGATATGCACCCTGATATCGATATCCCCTTCCTCTCGATACCGATATATCGGCGATATATCACGATATGGCCTTCTATGCTGGTAGGTTGGTGAGACTTGTGGTGCCATCTGATGGGAGAGATTCGTGGTGCTGGGGAGATGGGGTATTCACAATCAAAAGAGCCTACAAGGTGATTTCTGCCAGGACTGCAATGGAGGATACGAGCACTTCTCGAGACTGTGCGAGGATATGGGAATGGAAGATCCTTACAAGGGTTAAGGTTTTCATGTGGTTGTTGAGAAGAGAGTGGGTGATGACGAGTGCTAGGCGAACGGTGATTTTTCTAGGAGTAAGTGATATATGTAAAAGATGTGGAGCGGCTGAGGACGTGGATGATCTTTTTTTCCAGTGCACAGGTTATGTGGACACGTGGCGAAATGCGGGCATTCCAGACATTTAATGGAGAGATAAAGACTTTTTGAGCTTCAATTGATAGACTGGTCAGGATCAATTGAGGGCCCGATAAAAGTTTGTGTGCTGATGTGGCTATTTGATTTTTTTCCAGTGCACAGGTTATGTGGACACGTGGCGAAATGCGGGCATTCCAGACATTTAATGGAGAGATAAAGACTTTTTGAGCTTCAATTGATAGACTGGTCAGAATCAATTGAGGGCCCGATAAAAGTTTGTGTGCTGATGTGGCTATTTGATTAGTCAGAAATTGTATTGTTTTTTAGGGAGGGAGATTTTATTTCGAAATGTGCTTGGGCATGCCAAGGCCCTCTACGAAGCAAATGTATCTCTTTTTAGTTTCTTATTATAATTTATTTTGATGGACTTCTAATGGAGGTTCATCCCATCACTTCTCAAAAAAAAACTTTGCGCACTACAATGAGTAGTTGAGCATCTCTTGCGGGATGTTGCGACTTCTGCTGCTACTGATGTTGCATTTTTTGATAAAATATTTAAGGGATATTGATTTGACGGAGGGAATAATTCAATCCCAAGGACCGGGAGAAGCAAGAAAGGGAAGTTGTTTGGTTGGCATCAGTCACAAGTTCTAAACTAGGAATAATGCATAAGAACTTGTATAGTTTTCTCTATCTAGAGTAGATTGTGAATTATTCTAATCTATGTTAGTGCTATGCTTCACTAATTATTTTTCAGGTGGTAAGCATGTGGGCTTCCATCTTAAGAAATCATGGTTGAAATCCTAGCGATTACTCGTTCTTAAAAAAGACCAATCATCCATTCTATAAAAAGAAGCTATTCTTGGCCTTGAAGATATTTGATGTTCATGTTGGCTCGTTAACTTTCCCCAAGTATTTTCTTCCCTCTGCTATTTTCTCTCCCACGTATTTTCAAATTTCAGGTGGAAGCCATCAGAAACCTATTTGCTGCGCTTTTTCTTGCCAGCATTGGGATGCTCATACATGTACATTTTCTGTGGAACCACATCGATATATTATTGGCATCAGTCATCCTTGTTCTTGCAATAAAGACAACAATAACGACAGTAGTCATCAAGGCTTTTGGATATGGCATCCGGACATCCTTTCTTGTATGTTTATAACTTTATATGTTCTTTCAATTTACATTTTCTGATAATATCGGGAAGGCTTCACTCTCAAATCATTCGCGAAACCAATGGTTCCAATTGAGACTGATCAATAAGTGATCTTTACGTTTCATCTCATATAGGCTGGTGTTTCTTTGGCCCAAATTGGAGAATTTGCATTTGTTTTGCTAAGCCGTGCATCAAATCTTCATCTTGTCGAGGTATCTTCAACAAAACTTTTTCACAATTTTAAGCGTTTATTTGTACTTTCAAAAGATGTCTTCAACTTTGGAAGTCCCGTGCTTAAGTTTTGTTAGCTTGGTATATAAATGATCCTTTCTTTTTATTATTGATCAGCTCAAGACATACTTGTACCCATGTTGAGGCATGCTTGACATGTCTTCATTGAATTAACTATGTTCTCATGCTCCCCGGGGCTTTTTGCAGCAAAGCATTTCTGCCACATTCTCATTTGGTTTTCTCAATACCAACAACCATGGTTGTATGATAAACTGAAATCAAAATGATACATTTTCCACTTTCAAGCTCCAACCTAAAGATGCCTAAGGGGATTACGACGCGACTGGAGAAGCGGATGCGCTCTTTCTTGTGGGGTAATAATGGGGGGGGATCCATCTGGTGGGGTGGGAGGATATCATGCTTCAGAAGAGCAACGGGGGCCTGGGGGTGAAATCGCTGGAGCATATGAACGATGCACTTCTTCTTAAGTGGGCTAGCAGGATCTGGTGCCCGGGGGATGACCTCGTTTGCACTGTGCTACGTAAGATCTACGACGTTAGGGGAACTCCGCCCTCGTTGACGGCCATCCTCGCCGCCCCGACCTCATTCTGGCGGGGTGTGATGAAGACTTTTGTTAACAACATCGCCCTATTTAGACCGGTCCTCGGGAGGGGAGACGCCTTTTCTTTTTGGGCTGACGACTGGTGGGGGGGGGGCTTTGCTCTCGGTTCCCCCGGTTGTATGCGCTTGCTGGGGAGAAGTCCTGCTCGGTTGCAGATTGTTGGGTTGATGGTCTTTGGTGCCCAACTTTTTCCGCTAACCTCTCTGACCAGAGGTTCGAGGATTTCCTAGCTTTGCTGGAGGCCGTGCGGGAGGTGGGGCCGCCATGTGGGGGGCGGGATCACTGGTGTTGGAAGGAGGGGACTTTCTCGGTCAGGGGGGCCTACGGTGCCATCTCCAGGCCACCGCCTGCCAGCTCCGACATGCTTATTAGAGATTGTGCAAATATTTGGGCTCTCAGACTTCCTGAGAGAATTGGTATCTTCCTTTGGTTGCTCAGAAGAAAGAGGTTGATGACGAGAGATCGGTGCGCCAGGCTTCTTGGATCTTTTTCAGACAGGTGCATGATTTGTAATGCGATCGAATCGGTCGAACATCTTTTTTTCTTATACCCCTTGGTATCTCAACTATGGCAGGATATGGCCTCAGACTGGTGCCGCAGCGACGACTTCCAAGCTTTCTGGGACTCGATCCACGCCAATATCAACAGATCAAGGGGAGAGCGGTTGTACCCCATGGCCATTCTATGGGCGGTGTGGCGGGGGAGAAATGACTTGCTGTTCTCGGGTCAGCGCTTTTACAAAGAAAATGTAGGGATATTCGCTAGATGCTTGGTTGACGAGTGGGTCCTGTAGCGTTCTGGTTGTAGCGTGTTTTTGTTTTTCCTCCTGGCCTTTTTCCCTTTTTGTTTTGATTAAATAAATTTGGGGCAGACACCACCGAGTGTTTCCCCCTAACTTTTAGACTTCAAAAAAAAAGTGGTGCATGTTCCGGGGATATGTGCCTCTTTTGGTCTTTTCATTTTTGAGATGGGAAACCCCAACATTAGAGTTCCCGTAGTGTTTCATAGTATCATTCTTGCATATGAATGCCACTCATTCATCGATTTTGTTTGTTCCTTGTTGCTCCCTTTTGCAATTTTGATGTGGACGATCAGTATAAATGTGAACATCATATCTTTTCCTCGTAGTTGGACTTGGCGGATATATCTTTTTTACCTGCATTAGTTTCTATACCTACATGTCATATGCATAAGACCTTGGTACGCAACCACAAAAAGCTAGTATATTTATGGACCACACAAATGAAGGTGCATATAAAGTTAAAAATGATTATCATGGCACTGGAGATACCAAGATTCATTGTTGGGGGAAAATAAAAATATTGTCATGCAGTAATGCAGCAATCTTAGACTGTTACAATTGCTGGAGTACTTGAAGCAGACTGTCATCTTTTGGTAGGGAAATAGTCATGTTCTAGGAATTCTACTATATGTTATGTTGACCACAAACCATGATTAAGACCTGGCTGCTTTGATTAAGCACCTTCCCAACACTACAAACATGAGGATATTATTGAATCAAGCTGTTTCTCTTTTGTTTGATTTTCGGCATAGGGGGGCTTCTTTACCATCTTTTTTATCCTGTTTGTTTTCAATTTTTCCTTAATCCACTGTGTTGACCTTTGGTTTTATTTTCAGGGTAAAATGTATCTCCTCCTTTTGGGAACAACGGCTCTCAGCTTGGTTTGTATTCATTTATATGTGCATATTTGCTCCCAATCTGTTTGAAATATTTAGCTTTTGCATATTTATTAGTTTATTGTTGGCAGGTGACAACTCCTCTCATGTTTAAGATGATACCCATCATTATGCACCTTGGCGTCCAAATGCATTGGTTCCCTTCAGAAGCAAATCCACCGATTCAGGTATTCATCTCTTATATCTGAGTTCCATGGAGACAGTTCTAATAGTTTTTATTCGAAATGGAAAAATATGCTTGTGATTATAGTAGAGTACCCATAAGTTTACTATGATGGTTCCAATATCAGAGTTTGTCCAATTACTACGGACAGAGACTTGCCTCTTAATGAAACATATGAATGCAAGTTATTATTGTTCGGTTCCAGGTCAATTAACAATTCACATTATGATGAATTGTCTGAACTATAGCTAAGGTAGCATTCCGAAGAATCCCTCATTACTGCCCGTATGACAAATAATAGGTATGGATGACATGTTCGACCCGTGAAGTTACGAACCCAACTCGCTACCAAGTTGCACGGCACCCCTTTCTAAAGGAGATATTTACACGTGTCCTTTTGAGTTTTTTCAGTAACACTTGTGCCCCTGGCTTTTGTGCAATGACACTTGTGCCCCTGTATATTTATGAAATTTACACCAGTGTCCTTTCGTTAGTGTAATACAGGGGCACAAAGGTAATAACGAGACACTGCTGTGAATTTTGTAAGAAAATACGGTCACAAGTGTAATTGCAAAAAAAAAGTTGAGGGCATTACACTTTTTGAAAAAATCATACTGAACACAAGGGTCCCTTTTTAACTTACAGTACAGTCATCATTATTTTCTTCTTTAAGAAAAAATCAATTAAATTCCGAAAAAAAATTAAAAATCAATACTCACATCTGGCTTTACCCGATCTTTTAACCATCACGCTGCACTTTCAGGAGAAAGCTGGCTCGATCGAAACTCACAACCGGTTGCTGTGATATCGATGGAGGCAACGATGCTTATTTTCTGTTGTACATATTCTGACGGCTATGTGACCAGCTTTCAACTCCAGCCATAGAGGTGAGACTGCTGGCTAAAGGAAGGAAGCGTCTGTGAGCTGGATATGGAAGCATGACCATACGTATACATTACCGCTTGGGAGAAGTTAGTGATGTGCACACAGCATCCTCTCCCTCCATCAGTCGGCTACCAGTTTAATACGTACATTTTTGAAACTGGGTCTTCTCTTCGTAGCTTTGTCGCATCTTCATCTTTCCATCCACTTCACTATGGCTAACTGATTAACACTTCACTCAATGATAAACTCTCACTGGTGTATGGCGATTCGAACTGATATATAAGTCCCGAAGATGATTCCGAACTCCTTCCTAATTGACTTATAGCAATGTGAAGTTGGTTTTTAGGTTAATACTTGCATTTTTGTGTCTGAAACTAGTTATATGAATGTGCTTTGGATATCTTACTTCATTAGGTTGGTGACATACATCCATATTATACTTATGCATGATAAATCTCGGAAAATTACAGGAACCTTGCACATTTTTTAAAGTGAATCCATAATGTTTTCTCGATTGATATACTGTTTGATTTTTAGAATAAATTTGAGAAATTTTCTTAAAAATTCCATCTCTTTCGCTCTCTCGTCCCTCCATTACAACTAGGAATGAAAACCATCGGATAGATATGGGTATGAATATAGGTATGGCCACGTCCATTATCCATTTTTCAATTTGATTATGGATTTCGAAAGAATATATAGATTGAATAATCGTATCTCCCAAATGTGAATATGGAAGCAAAATAAATTTTCTTGACCTGGATACGGATATTTGATGATTGTGTATACCGGGTATATATAATTCACAATCTTATGCATTTCTAACCTTCTAAACACTATTTTACGTTTTTAAAACAAATTGTTTGAAGAAGAGTATATGAAAATTGTGATGCATGCAAGCTACAACTAACAGGGTATGAGCTCAACATGTAGGAGTAGATGGTTGCACTAGGGCACTATTAAAATTATTTATTACTTATTTTATCATTAAAGGGTTAGAGAAGCATATCCTAGACATATTTACACTTATCACAAAAAGAAAAATGAAAATCCATATCCTCATCCATTTACTTTTCAACATTCACATTCCTAATAGGATACAATTTTCGTTTTTGTCGGATGTAAATTTTCATATTTGTATTTGTAATAGATAACATTATTCATATTTCTCAGATGCGAAATTTGAATATGCATATCCAAATTTAATGAGATTAGGGGTAGGTAGGGGGTAGTGACAGCGTGGAAGATAGAGAAAAGTGAAAGTAAAATATGAAGAAGTTTGGGATTTTATCATGAAACCTGTTTTTTTTTTAAAGACTCCTTTTGCCAACAAACCACATTGTGATAGTTAATTAAAGCATGACAATCCTCATTGGCACATGCATAATGTGCTGAACTGCTCCCTAGCCAAGAACACCTGTAACATGAAGAACACGTATATGTAACATGAAAAAAATCCAATAACCTTGAGTAAAGATAATTACAATCTCTTCCTCCATGCCTTCTCTTTCTTTCCTTGTCTTCGAACTAGTCCCTTGCCAGCTGTGACCCTTTTTGACCTAAGGTCTTCACTTCAACAAGGCTAAGAATGCTCTTGGCAAGGGGGTCTTTTTCTAAGCCCTCATGGAGACTATGGTGCCTTCAACACGGCTTTCTGAAGTTGCAGGCACGACTCCCTTGCCGAACTAGGACTTGCATTGAGCCTATGCCCTTCAATTCTTCCCCGGAGTTTGACAGACTCTTTACCTGGAGGATAGAAGTGAAGAAATGCCTACCTACAAGAATTGATCTACTCGCGCTATAATAAGCTCGCCTATGCAGGGCTCGAATTAAGTAAGGACTGGACCTGATTCTATAACCGACGTAGAAACATCAAGTGAGACCATGCAAATTGGACCGCTCTTCTTTACACATCTCTTAACTATACAATCATCTTATCATCACCCTTTATTCCTTCCTTTCAACCTTTATCATCGCATTCATTACAATGAACCAATCATCTCACCAAGTGCGACTTTCTCCTTATTGGAATGCTGAAAAGGAACTCGATAAAGAAAGTGCATTGCATCGTTTCCCTCGAAATGCCACTCTCCATCCTTCATCTTCCCTTCAAGTGTAAACACGGTCGTTCATATTTTCTAGTGAGCGTTTTTAGTTCATCGACAAATTTGAGGACTCAAGGATAGGGATGCAAGCGGTCGGATACGGATACGGATATAGGCATTACCATATCCTTATTTATTTTTTAATACGAATACAGATGCGGATACGGATATTGACGGGTATTAAAACTATATTACCATATCCTTAAAAAACTTAAAAAACGAATACGGATGTAAAACGGATACTGATCACACACGAGTAATGTTAGAAATGCTCTATAGAATCGACTTAAATATATAAGAATTGGATGGAAAGCATATGATATTAATTTACTAATTGTGTTTGTATCATAAAAATTATCTAAATATGCTAAACGGAGGTAGAGAGTTGTGTTACATAGTGTTGAAAATAAATCTATGATTATATTTATATACGAAAATGGATATACGGATACGGATATGAATGTTTGCGGATATCAAAGTGATATCCATATCCGTATCCATTATAAAACAAATACGGATATGGATGTCAAAATATGTATAAAACGGATACAGTGACGATCGGATACGGATATATCCATATCCGTTTGCATTCCTACTCAAGAAACATCAAAAACATCAGTTTGGTGAAAAGTATAGATTCGCCTCTCATTGTTATCAGGTACGCTTTAATTTCATAGACTAACAATATATATCATATTAACTCTCTTCAACATTATGAGATATAAGATTTCAGAGACGACCAGAACTTGCACAGCATAGACATTAACAGATGCACTGACCCAAACAAAGCATACGTTAGCGTAGCATGTAAACCATATTCAAAATCACTTGTTAACACCATGTATATGCTTGCTATATCAAAATCCATGAATGAAATGCATGATAAGAGGCAGCGGATACCGCTTGAAATAACGAGAGATCACTAAACATATATAGCTCCGCTCAATCCTACTGAACATTTAATTCATGTAAATAACCCTTACCTATAGGATGGGAAACTACCACATTGATAAGCTACTGTATTGACACCTTCATAATGATGAGTAAATACGATGTATCTCGTAGAGGAGGCTGTTGAACATCTGCAGAGCAAACCTCGTTGAAATGATAGCATCACCCGTCCTCGAGCATTTCTCTGTGTACATGCATGCATGATGTGCTGCAATATTTGTAGTTGTACCTATGGAACGGGACCTTCCCAGCCAAAGATGCATTACAGCACGAGCAGATGGTGTCGCTGCAGCCACTGGTTGTGGTGTTTCTTGCTCCTGACGAGCTGCCTTGACTACTTGGTTCTGTCGCTTGGCTGATAGGCAGAGCCTTCAGAGCTGCGAATCTCCTTTCAGCTGCCGCAGCTCTCTTTTCACGTTCTATGTCCAGCGCTCGTTTTTGTTGCTCCTGAAAAATGATCGGCGTGAGCAAAAAGAAGAATCCGAGAAATCAAAATGCAACATCCAAAAGTTGGTTTCTAACAACCTTAACATTTCACAGTAACTACTTGCCATGTTCCACATGAGTATGTCAGTATCTGGTTTGTTTGGATGGGATTTATTCTATTTAACATTACCGACAAATAACTGAACAAGACAGATCAATTTGATCCCCGATTGCGCAAGCGAAGTAAATATCTTGAGGCTCAGTTAGATATGCATACTGCTGCAAAATTACAGCAAGCCTAATAATATTTCCCGAGCATTTGAAATCATAAAGGTATGTAGTGGCATAAATGCATGCATGCTAACCTTCGGCCTGAGCATGAAGCAAATGCAATCAAGTAGTAAAGTTATTCTTCTGACTCTAAAGAAAATCTCAGTGCGATAAAATAATCTTCACATTTCTTTTGAATGAAAAAAAAATTAAATTAGGTGCAGATTGTTCTCTGAAATACATCTGACTTCAAATGTGCACCTATCTCAACAAATGGAGATGCAAAGAGGGATTTGTATAATGCACCTGACAGGCTGACACTATTAAGAGGTTAATTAATTATCTTAATATCCCCAAGTCTATTTAGATATTTTTTCTAGGGATTTTATCACTTGTGCTCTCCCGAGATATCGCAATATCAGTTATGCCCCTATCTTTTTGGTAATATCAGTTGTGCCCCTCACTTGCCGTTTTATCAGTTGTGCCCCTTAGGTTAGTTGTCGTCCATCTACAGTGCAAACGGACGTTAACTTTGAGGACATAAACGGAATTATTTTAAAAAAAAGGTTTCAGTGGTCATTTTGACATCATCTTCCTCATCCTCTTCTTCTTCCTCCTCTTCCCTCATCCTCTTCCTCCTCCTCCAACCTCCTACTCCTCCCTCTCCGCCCCAGCTCCTCCTCGAGCTCGCGATCGGCATACCCCCGCGTCGCCCTGTGCTCCACTGGGCCGCCCCCTCCCCTCCCCCGCGCCGCCCCACGTCCCCTGGGCCGCCCCGAGCTCCTCCGCGCCGCCATGCTCGCCGTCCCCTCCCCGCGCCGCCCCGCGTCCCCTGGGCTGCCCCCTCCTCTCCCCCGCGCCGCCCTGCTCGCCCTTCCCTCCCCGCGCCGCCTCGCGTCCCCTGGGCTGCCCCCTCCTCTCCCCCGCGCCGCCCTGCTCGCCCTCCCCTCCCCGCGTCGCGTCCCCTGGGCCGCCCCGAGCTCTCTGTGCCGCCCTGCTCGCCCTCCCCTCCCCGCATCCCCTGGGCTGCCCCCTCATCTCCCCCACGCCGCCCTGCTGGTCCTCCCCTCTCCCCGTGCCGCCCCACGTCCCTTGGGCTGCCCCCTCCTCTCCCCCGCGCCGCCCTACTCGCCCTCCCCTCCTCGTGCCGTACTGATATATCATTTGCAGTGAGTCGTGTAAGCCAGTTCATGGAGCAACCACGTCAGGCCCATATGGATGCAATACACATGATTCTGAGATATTTAAAATCATCTCCAGGTGCAAGCTTGCTATTAAAGAAAGGAAAGGAGATCTCTATCACGGCATGTGCGGATGCAGACTATGCAGGATGCCCCAAGGACAGGAAGTCCACATCAGGATTTGCAGTCTATGTTGGAGATGCTCTAGTTTCGTGGAAAAGCAAGAAACAGACAGTGGTAGCTAGATCCAGTGCTGAATCCGAATACAGGGCTATGGCTCAGGCTAGCACAGAAATGATGTGGGTGAAATCTTTACTTGCAGATCTGTCTTGATATACCTCTTCCTATGATGTTGGAATGTGACAATCAGGCCGCCTTGTTCATTGCAAATAACCCAGCCTTTCATGAGAGGACCAAGCACATTGAGGTTGACTGTCACTACATACGTGACATGGTTCAGAAGGGGTTCATTGCTACATCCCACGTCACATCAGAGAATCAGACTGCAGATATTTTCACCAAGGCATTACTTCGAGGCCCATTCCAGAAGTGTGCGTCCAAGCTGAGCATGATTGATATCTATGCTCCATCTTGAGGGGGAGTGTTGACGCATATAGAATAACTGTACCTCTTCGTTATTTTATTTTTCTGTTATTCTCTTTATGTAATTTACCCATAGGCTACTCTACTATATAAGAGAGCCTAGGACTTATGGAATAGATCATCTCATTCACTTTTTCCCAACAATCAACAAGTAAAAAGTATCTCACAACTTTAAAGACGAACCATCCTATGCATGATATTTTTAATCGTGCCTCTTTTGTTCATGTGATAAATACAATAGATCATGCGTCTTTTATTTATATGATAAATGCAATTGTATGTAGAAACTTTCACAAGGCAATAGATGATTTCAATAAATAAGCAACAATAAATGACTTAACACATATTTGTTTCTCGAGGCACTTCGGAGTTGGTGGGCATGTTGTAAAATACATGTTGTTGAGATATTAGTTTTATTTCATAATGTTTATGTTATTTCTATTTTCTTTGTCTTCTTTCTGTAATTTTCTCAACATGTTTCTCTCCTATATAAGAGAATCCCACGGCCTCTCAATATTGCAATTCAATCTTTCCTCTCCACATGGTATAAGAGCGATTGTCCTAGATCAGAGTTCGGACATAATCTCCGCCGCCACCGCAAGCCCTAGCTCGGCAAGAATCGAGCATAGTCGCCTGAAGGCCGCTCTCGCACAGCCGTTACGCATCGCCACCAGCCTTGTACACTATGCACCTCTCCATGAGCCACTTCAGACCACCGCGCCGCCACCTAGAGGCTCCAAAAGCCTCTCTCTTGCATCAGCAACAACCAACCATGTCATTGGGCTCACCGTTGGTTGTCGCCAGTAGGCTTACTGCCCTTGTTAACCGTTGTTGTTGCAATCTAGGGGATTGTAGGCGCTGCTAGGCCCCTCCGAGGTTGCAGCTTGTGGCTGCCAAGGATTTCCAGGCCACCCATAGTCTGATTGACCGAAAAACGTGATTTCAAACCTATAAATCATGTTTTCCGACCCTAGTACACACCAAGGATTGACGGGGATGGTTGCATGAGTCTACACATACAATCAATCCTCCATATGATTGTGTAGACTCGCTCAGGTCGATCTACTTCCCACTCGAGTTCCATTTTCGGCCATTCTTCTATCATGTCAGAGAACAAGGTGATATTTTTTCTTTGTCTAGTGTCTTCAAGTGCCCGACTCCCGTAATAAAGATGGATAGGACCAAATATGAGTTGTTGTCCACACAATTTCTTACCCTTATGCACAACAAGGAGCACATTCTGATGAAGCTGAAGCGACAGATAGGACAGAGGACAATTGTCTTCGGAAGCAAGATGACACGTATGCACGTATTTGGCTCTCCGAGACCCTCATCGCGGAGATACCCAATATTATTGTGAATCAACCCACTGCCAAGGCGATGAGGGATATTTTGGCATCTACGTATGCACAAGAGAAGAATGATGTCAAGATTCTTCAGCTTCAGCTCGACATTTACAAGGCCAAGCAGAATGGTCGTCCTCTGAACATGTTCTACTCCATGCTCCGTAGCATGTTCGAGAAGCTTTACAGCTTCATGCTATTATGACATCTACAGAGCAACAACTGGCATACATGAATGCCACGATTGTTGGGGTTTTCTTGGCTGCACTTGATCTGGAGTATGATGTTGCATGTGCACATGTAGGAGGCATATACTCGTCTCAGCAGGCTTCTTATTAATCATACTGCCACTCCACAACCCTCTTCAGCAATGACCGCTTCTCGCAACAGAGTAGTGTCCACCCAGTTCAGAGGGTGTACCCCCTGTGGCAAAGGCAGTGGACGTCAACGTGGTCCTTGCACCTGTTGTCATGGGCCAGAACACTCGGAGGATACATGTTACCAAAAGCATGGATATCATGCATATGCTTTGATCTACTTCGGCGGAGTTTATCAGGTATTTTTCTCCTATAGGTAACAGACGAGCCCTATCAAACTCTGATGAGGGGATCTACATTCCTCCACCTTCTACAATCATACCTACACCTACTCCTGCATCACCACCACCTCTACCTCCACTACCACCTCCGCCATGTCATGCACCTGCGCCTACTTCTTAACCTGCTCATGTTGCTGCTCCTGGTCCACCACCAACCTTGACTGAGTTTTTACCACGTGTATACTCGCAGGTCTCATTCTGTCCCCCCTGCTCACTTGTCTTCCCCATCATCCAGCATGCCTCAGGTATGTCATAAGCACATTGTTTCTATTGATGGCACTATTGAGTTGTTTGTGCATCAAGATTCCCTACAGGATGAGCAGGTGCCCTCAAGAGGGAAACTTACAGGTTCAGGACATGTCAGATGATCTCGATGTGTCAATTGCTCTACGAAAGCAGAAACGTACGCATGTTACATATCCTCTTGCCGCCAATGTTTCTTTGAGCAGATTGCCAGACGATTTTAGGAGGTCTGCCTTGGCACTATCAGCTACGGAGATACCACAGACATATTGGGAGGCTATTTAGGACAATTAGCGGCATCTAGCAATGCAGGAGGATATGGTCGCGCGATACTTGAAGTCCTATTTCAGCTCCAGTTGGTGCGTCTGTTGTTGGAAGCAAGTGCATGTTCACTGTGAAGCACTGCGTAGATGGTAGTCTAGGTCACTATAAGGCAAGACTTCTAGCATGTGGGTTCACCCAGACATATGGGGTGAACTATTAGGATACTTTTTTCTTCAGTTGCCAGACATTCTACTCTACGTATGCTTCTATTTGTTGCTGCGACACGGGATTGGTCCCTCTATCAACTTGATGTAAAGAATATCTGTCTATATGGTGATCTACAGGAGGAGGTCTGCATGCAGCAGCCACCTGAGTTTGTTGATGAGAGGGAGTGTCAGAAGGTTTGCAGGCTACACAAGGCTATTTATGACCTTAAGCAGAGTCCAAGAACATGGTTCCAGAAGCTCTTGAACTTGATAGAGCAACAAGGGTTTGTGCGATCGACTATTGATCACTCTCTGTTTGTGCACAAGACTCAAAGAGTTACAATTGTCATTCTTGTTTATGTTGGTGGTATTAGTGTTACAGGGGATGGCGAACAGAGCATTCATGTTGCCAAGGATTTCTTAAGACAACAGCTTATGATCAAGGACCTTGGTAGTTTATGCTACTTCTTTGGACTGGAGCTTGCAAGGGCCAACGAGGTCTTTTGATGACCTATAAGAAGTACGTTACGTATCTTCTTTCTGAGACATGCATGACAGATTGCACACTTGCCACTACTCATATGGACCCGAGTATGAGGCTCTACGATGATGACACTGAGGAGGTCGACAAGAAAAGGCACAAGGAACTTGTTGGAAAGCTCCTTTATGTGACCATTACGGCATTACCAGACCAAATATATCCTTTGTCGTGGGCAAAGTGAGCCAGTTTATGGAGGGGCCCAGACAGGCACATATGGATGCAATCCATATGATTCTGAGGTATCTGAAGGCATCACCTGGCATTTGACTTCTATTCAGCAAAGGTACATCCCTTTCAGTTACAGCATGTGTAGATGCAGATTATGTTGGATGTCCCAAGGATAGGAAGCCTACTTTAGGCTTTGCAGTGTTCATAGGGAATTCCTTGTTATCACTGAAGAGCAAGAAGAAGACTACGGTTGCCAGGTCTAGTGCTGATTCAGAATACAAGATCACAGCACATGCTAGCACAGAGATGATGTGGGTTAGATATGTTCTTAGTGACTTGATAATCGAGGTGCCTCTTCCCATGCACCTCAAATGCGACAACCAAACTGCTATGTTCATTGCAAACAACCCTATCATCCATGAGAGGACCAAGCACATAGGATTGTCACTACACTCGTAACACGATACAGAAGTGTCTCATCGTTACTACTCACACCAGCTCTGGAGACCAGAAAACAGATGTACTTACTAATGCCTTAGCCAGAGGGCCTTACCAGAGATGTTGCTCCAATCTGAGCATGATTGATATCTACGCTCCAACTTGAAGGGGAGTGGCGAGATATTAGTAATCCTTCATATTGTTTATATAATTTCTATTTTCTTTATCTTTTTCTTGTAATTTTCCCAACATGTTTCTCTTATATATAAGAGAACCCCAGGACCTCTCTATAATGCAATTCATTCTTTCATCTCCACACAGGCAAACTCTTGTTTTTTTAATGGAAGTGGGTGCACTCCCAAAGTGGGGCACACCTAAAGTACGCTTATTTAAAAATTAAAGGAACAAACAAATGCAACTCCCAAGCTCGTATTATTGGCAGGTGAAAAGCTAGTATGGTTTATGTGCTCTTGAAGTCGCTTGTTTTTCTCCAGTGACTCACTTAAGATTACTTAGGGCTCGTCTCTTTAGTGTGGATGATTAACACAAGGTTGGTATTAAAAATCAATTTTCTATTGTAATTGAAGGATTCTTATACGGGACAATGAGCAAGCAAATCAAGCCATACCAAAGTGTAATTTATTCTCTATTTCAATCTACTTAGAAGTGCTTTTTTACGTACTTCGGTGGAGAGAAAATAATGCGTCTATTCATGAGACCCTAAGGTTCTCTTATATCGATAAGAGAAACCTTGATGGGTAAATTACATACTAGAAATAAAAAGAAATAAAAAAGTAAAAAATATGGAAAGATAATGTTTCGAAACACTCCTCCTCAATATAGATCATAAATGCCAATCATGTTCATCTTGGAACAACATTTCTGAAAATTGCCTTATGGCTAGAGCCTTGGTGAAAACATTAGTTGTCAGTTCCCCTGAGCTGGCTCGGGAAGTAGAGATAAAACCCTTCTGAATCATGTCAAGTGTATAATAACAATATACCTCGATGTGCTTGCTTCTCTCATGGAAAGCAAGGTTGTCGGCAATGAAAAGAACAACCATGTTATCGCATTGTAGATGCATGGGAAGAGGTGTGTCAATAGCTACGTCAGTCAGAACGGATCTGACCCACATCATCCCAGTGCTCCCTTGTGCCATGGCTTTGTACTCTGACTTGGCACTAGATCTAGCGACTACGATCTACTTGCTCTTCCATGGCACCAAAGAGCTCCAAATAAACACTACAAAACCAGAGGTAGATTTATTGTCCTTTGGCATCCCGTATAGTTTGCATCTGCACATGTCGAAGAGCTCCCAATGAACACTACAAAACCAGAGGTAGATTTCTTGTCCTTTGGCATCCCGTATAGTTTGCATCTGCATATGTCGAGATGGTAATGGATGTCCCTCTGCTAAGGAGCAATATGGTACATGGATAGAACTTCAAATACCTTAAAATATTGTGAACCTATCTATATGAGCATGCCTTGGCTGCTCCATAAACTTGCTAACTTTGCTCACAATAACGAAAATGTCTAGCCTGACAATGATCACATAGAGGAGCTTCCCAATGAGCTTCTCGTATCTCCTCTTGTCCTATTGTCCACCTCATATGTATCACCATCATAAAATGTCATGCTAGGATCCATGGGAGTAGTGGCAGGTCTGCAGCCTGCCATGCTTGTCTCTGAGAGGAGATCAGTAATATACTTCCTTTGGGTCATCCCAAGACCTCATTTGTTCCTGACGAACTCAAGCCCTAGAAGTATTGTAATTCATCAAGGTTGGTGACAAACTACTATCAAAGGAACTCCTTAGTCGTACTGATATCATGCACATCATCTCATGTAACAATGATATCATCAACAAAGATCAATATAACAACAATACATCTTTGAGTCCTCTGAACAAATGGTGATTGATCTCCAGTTGATCTCGTGAAGCCATGTTGTTTTATCAAGTTGGATAGCTTCTGGAACCATGCTCTGAGACTACTTAAGGACATAGATAGCATTATGAAGTCTGCAAATCTTTTGACGCTCCCCCTCAGCAACGAACCTAGGTGGTTGCTGCATGTAGACTTCTTCCTACAAACAAACATATATAAATACATTCTTTACATCTAGTTAGGACAGGAATCGGTTATGCACTATTGTAATAGAGAGAAGGATCTGTATAGTAGAATGGTGTGTTACGGGAAAGAATGTACCCTAATAACACACCCGATACATCTGGGTGAACCCACGAGCTACAAGCCTAGCCTTGTAGCGATCAACACTTCCATATGCTCGGTGTTTCACTGTAAACACCTAAGCCAACCATAGAAGCTCCTATAAGAGCAGTAACCAAGCTCCATGTGCCACATGATCATAGCATGGCCATCTCCTGTTCCATAGCAAGACGTCACTGATTGTCTTGTAGAGACTCCTGATGCAGTCATGGGATCTGCATAACTAATAGACCTACGACGAACCTCCTAAAATTCATTGAAAGACACCTCAAAGAAACATGAGTATCGAGATGATATGTTGCATATATATGCCTCCGCTTTCGAAGCGCAATGGGAACATTAAGGTCCTTTGTACTATCCGTCGCATGCAAAGTAGCCTCCTGAGGAGGTATACACTCATCTTGTAAAGTAGCATGCTATATAGAATATTCACCAATGCAATCAGTAGAAAAAAAGGGCTCAGATTATACCTAATGTGTGCTGGATGATAGGGACGGCCCATGAACAAGGAGTACAGAAGGTGCCTTGCAAATGTAAAATGTGGCAATAAATGAGCCAAAACACTAGGAGATGTGGGCGAAGTAGAAATTACAATTGGAAGTAGGGGTGGTAGAGGTGGTGGTGGCGTAGTAGGAACCAAAACTGGATGTGCTGGTGGTGTATAAAGAGAAGGCATGTAGACATCCTCTCCAGAATCAAACGGAGTCAACCTGTCACCTATAGTAGAGAAAAATACATGACTGGCTCAAAGAAGGTGTCGATGACATCGAACACTTACATAGTACTTCCGTCGAATATAATCAAAGCATCGCCACTCCTTCTGGGTCTGGGAGTAACCCACAAGGACATTTGACAGCTCTGGGGAAGAGCTTGTCACGACCATGAGTCAGAGGATGAACGAGTGTCACACAACCAAAGACACAAGGTGTAAGAAAGAAAAGATCACTCTCGAGAAACACAATCAAGAAAGGAATCTTCTCTCCTAATACAAAGGATGGCATACGGTTCACCAAGTAATAAGCAATGAGGATTGCATTACCCTAAGAAGAATGGAGAGCACAGCTCTGAAAATAAGGAGCATCCATGTCAAGTAAATGGTAATGTTTGCATTCTGCAGCATCATTCTGTTGGGAAGTATATGCAAATGAGGTTTGGTGTATAATGCCAAGGGACCTGAAGAACTGAGAAAGTTGTAAAGCACGAAACCTTAATGTATCAGAACATACTTGACACTGGCAGAGAAATTATTGTTTATTTCAATAATAAATAATTGAATAACAAACCAAGCCTCAGACTTGTTTTTCAAAAGAAAAACCCATGATAGTCTAGAAAATCATCAACCGTACAAGATAGAGCATGTGTCTTGATGGTCAGGAATGGGATTGGAACCCCAAATATCAAAATGAATCAACTCAAATAAGTTGCTGCTACTACAACTCTGACGACCGGGAAAAGAAGACCGATGATGCTTCCCAAGCTGGCAAGCCTCACACTGAAAGGTAGACCGAGAAGAGATCTGCGAGAGGACATGACACAACTAATGCATAAGAAGGTAATCAAATCAAAGATGTCGTATGTACGGAGAAGCTGATCACGAAGGAATGGAAGAGGCATCAACATATAGGGACTAGACCGGTTTGTAAAAACCTTACTCACAAACACTTTCAACCACTCTACCTATCAGTATTCTCTAAAACACAAGAGAAGAGGGGTCAAATATGGCACAACAATGCAATCCTTAGTGATCTAACTAATAGATAGTAAATTCATTAAAAAAATTAGGTGCATGAATCGCATTATACAGACGCATCAATGACAACAAACATATTTCCCCATGGCATGTATAAAAGAATGACTCCCGTCTGCAATGAAAACTGATCTGCTTGGATGTATAGATCTACACATTGTGAACTGAGCTATGCTGCCACACAAGTGATTTGATGTCGTAGAATCTATGATCAATCATGATCTCCCATAGAGAAGAGACAATATCATATAACTTATGATCAACAATAGGTGCATAAGTGGTAGTAGGCTCAACCTGCTCAGCCACGAGTAGAGGTAGGGAAGTTATGCTCCAAGTAGCCGGTCTTCTAGGAATGATCAGGTCGACGACAATAAGTGTGTGGTTTGCATTCACATTCACCTCCTCTACTATGGGCACTACGCCATTGATGAATCTCGGATTCATCACTCTAAATCTCATTTATTAAGCTCAGATCCCTCAAAATCGCCATCATTTCTGCATTTATTCTGCATAATAAGCAATCATGCACGTTTTTATAAGAATTGCATTTTAGAACTAATTTCTGCACAAAAGAAGCCAAAAATCACAGTCAAAATTGACCTGTAAATAGCCTAATTTCCCGGATTTGTAACTAATTCATACTAACTCCGAATGACCCAAAACCACCTTCACTGTGTACATATCACTAACAAGAATAAATGAAAAATACAAAAAAATCACTAACCCAAATAAGTGAACCAAAAACCCAAACCCTAATTTCAGGATTTTCGGACTAAAACCCTCATATCTTCCTCATCGAGTGTACGTTTTAATCCTACTCATTTTTGAACTAATGTACATTCAATTACCTTCAAAACAAGACCAAGTTCAAGTAATTTGGAGCTCATATATGAAATTTGGTTTTTGAGCCTCTTTTGTACATTTTGTATTTTATCGGTTTTTGACCTATTACTTTATGCATATAATTAACCTATTTTAGTTTAATTCTTTTTCATTTGTCTTCTTTGATGAAAGTTTTATTAAAATGCACAAAAATCAAATCCAAATTGAGCTTGAAATCAAAGAAACAAATTGAGTCCGAGTCTTCACTAACCGACTGTACAAAATTGGTCTTCTTCTTATTTTATTTTATTTCGTCATTTTCTTAATTAATAAAAATCCAGAAAAAATAGATTAAGGTGTAAATATTTATCTTCTATTTTATCATATTTTTTTCGAATTTTTATCTCAATTAAAAATGATAAAAAAAAATACAAAATCCAAAAATCAAAGTATTTTATGTACATGGGATACCCCAAAATATCACTTTGTGCATTTGATCGATTTTGGTTTTGATGTCTTCATGAAAGTTGTAGATCTCATCGAAATGGAGCAATTTTCGTGAAGAAACCTTTTCGATCCGGGGTCGTTTGCTATTTATTTTGTATTTTACTAAGTATTTATTTCAATGATTTTTGTGGTGCTGGCACGTGGCAGATCCTGAAGCCGCCATGTGTCAGCCAATTTTGCCATTATTTTTATTCGTTTTATAAAAAATAAACTAAATTAATAAATAAATTATTAAAAAAATTAAAAATAGTCGCACGTGTTAGGCACGTGCTGCCCAGGCACGCGCCAAGCACGTGCCCTACCCTTTCCCCATACGCCGCCACGTGTCTAGATGTGTACCGTCCGATTCGGGCCGATCGGATGGCCCACGAGTCGTCGTCTACCCCCATCGTATCCCACTTTCCATCGCGGGCGGCGGCGCCCCCAAATCTCGTTGTCGCCGTGTACCTCGCCGCCGCTTCAAATCCGCCGATAAGTCCCTAATTCCTAAGGATACCTCCGGTGGTGACAGCGCGGAGGTCCTTCAGCCGCGGCAAGATCCAAGGCTGTTGGCCTTGCTGCAACACGACGCTCCTCCGCCGCTAGTGCCTAGCTCCGACCACTCCCAACGCCATCAAGCCAACTACTTCCTACGTCTGCACCAACATCGGAGCTCCGCTCCTCCACCATCAACATCGACAACCATCGCGTCCACCTACGACTCCAACGTCTACGCCACCACACCTTCGTCCGACGATTCAGTGACAACGTTCCCACGCCACGAGCGAAAGCCCCTCCGCCAACGACCCGCCAGGCCTCCTCCGCCTCACAACCGCCTTGGTCGGGTCATCGGGAGCTCAACCACTCCACCTCCCTTCGTCGATCGAGCTCCAACCCAAGGCCCTCCCACGTGAGGAGCACGTGCGCGAAGGATCATCTTACATCAGCAGCAGCACCCCGGGGTCACGTGCTGCGCACGTACCCCGTGGGCAATTTGCAAAGCCTCCCCCGGAGGAGTTCCATATTGCAGACCAGTTCTCTATTCCAGAGGTCACGTGCGATGTTGGGTATTTTGCAGAAGAACTCCCCCTCTATATTGGTAATTAAATCTAGGTCCCCGCTGCATTTTTATTTATTATATTTATATTGCATCTATACCCAAGTGTTCCCCTGTGTTTTCTGACTCCTACATTGCATATTTTATTTATCCAAACAAAGCATCGTGTTCCTCAATTAATTCTCTATAGTTTGACATATTGTGGACATTTTTGTGATTGATAGTTAATTAATAATTAATTATTTTGTGTAAAATTGCATATTTTGCCCAGTTTGTGCTCTGAAATTTGTATTTAATTAACCGTTGCTCTAAAAATTTCCGAAAAAATCACATACTATAGAATTAATTGTGCGTGACATTGTGCCCAAAAAGATTTGCATTTACATGCATAGTTTGCCCTGTAAAAATCATTTTGAATATTTTGGTGTTTAATTTTTAATAGGTATTGAATCTAGTATTTTTTAGAAGTAGGATTTTTCTTAGATCACTCACCTAGTGATAGATCCTAAATAATTTTGTTCCTTGAAAATAATAACGTTTAGTATTTATTATCATTAAATATTGAAATTCATTTTGTTTGTATTTAAAAATTCATAAAAAAATCAAATTGCACGCAAAAATTCCAAAAAAAATACAGTACATTCATTATATCATATTTTGCATCGTGGCCAAGTTTCATATTTTTCGAGCATCATTTGATCGTAATTCACATTATAGTCCCTAAAATAGGCCGAAATTGCATTTTGCATCTTTTATTTCATTAAAAATAACAAAAAAAGACCGCATCGAAAACCACGCATGAACTTTGATAGACATAATTCTAGGTTGTTCCTTTGTCTCCTTGTGTTCGACCTTGCGACTTGCCCAAGTAAAATAAACATAAAATCAAGTATTTAAAATTGAATAAATATTTGTGGTTATTTTCTTGACCAATTCCGATTGCCGCCTACAACGAATGACAAATCATTTTTTACGCACGACCATAAATACATCTTTTTAACACAACGGATTTCGGACTCGTCAGATGGCGCCGTTGCCGGGGAGGCAAACGGCTTAGTTTTGTGTTTTGAAAAATTTTCGTTCGATTTTCCACATTCGAGTAGTCTAACCCTCGAATTTTCTCATTGTATATTCCATTTTTTCCTGCATTTATATTCAACATTTATTTTCTTGTTTATTTTATTATTTTTGAGTCACTCTCTTACATTTTCTCTCTTATTTTTCTTGCGAAGTATCCGGCATACGTGGAGCGGTTTTTCACGAATCGAAGCATCTTCACCGACTTCCGAAAAAGTCGCAATTAATTTAAGATCGAGTCAAGTCGTGAGAGCTTAGAGTTTAGGTTTTTAATTTCGGCAAACTTTTTAAATTTTTATAATTAATTGCTCATTTATATCGGTGTCCGTTTAGACTCTCGCGTGTGTAAAAAGACCTTAAACTTTTTCGGTGGTGTGTCATGGTTTGTTTCATTCTCCGGTGAGGGTGGGGCTCGACTTGAGTAGCGATTAGAATAGACTTGCACATACGGCTCTCAGAGCATTTTAATTTTTGATTGTGCTCGTAAGAATTAGGCCACACTTCATATTAATTGAGATGCACATAGATCGTTCAATTTAGCCAAAATTTAACTTATTTCTTTCCCGCTAATAGAACTTTCTGGTAGGTGCGGTTTTTATCGGCCTGCATTCATTTAGAATAATTTTTCAATTTCTGTTTAGCATCCCACATGGAGATTTCGAGGATTCACTGTAAGTCTTTTAACTGAGCATACATCATCATTTTTCACGTGCATCGGCTTTTCCCGAATTTCTATCTCTCGCTTTGTCACATAATTCTAAAAGGAAATTGGGACTGGACGGTAGATGTGTATTTCTGCTCACTTAAATTCCTCAGGGATCACCTAATTAAAATTGGGACTACTAAATATAGCCGATTTAAAATAAACCCATAAAATCAAGAATTTTTGCGGGAGAGCAACCCCGACCTTGGATGTTTCTATTTTTCTAAGTGAGCGAGAGACGACACTTAAGGTTAAAACCAAGCTCCGACATTTTCATTTAGACTACTGATTTTAAAAACGATTAGCTACTTTTCAGTGAGGAATACGGGTAGCCGGCAATCGATTCGGACTTCCTTAGCAGAGTGGGTGGTGTAAAGGACATTGCGTAAGGTTCCCTCCTTAAGTAACATGGGTAGCCATTTTACGGTCCGTACTTACACATGTACTGGCTGAAAGTAGATGCAACTAGTCGTACGAACTCGGGACAGTCTTTAAGAAAATTTCGATACCTAACAACTCGCTAAATTCTTTCCAAGATTGGTTTATCACCAACTTAAAATTGAAAAGATAATAGCCGAACTCTTACGGCTTCATTGTGTGAGTTGGTGAACTCGGGATTTAATTTGTGTTTGCATTGGTGTGCGTGAACCCATATCGAAGATCAAAAGCCACACATTTGATAAAATTTTTTTGACTTTTCAGTGCAATCATCTCTTTCCTTTCTTGATTTAAATCTCATCATGAAACTTTTTCCAGATCATGAAAACCATTACAGACCCAACCCCTCATTCCTTTCAGCTCTTTCAAAAATGGCCGAACATTTATATGAAAATCCATCAGAGCTATACTATGAAAATGAATTTGTCTCGGTTAGGCCCAAATCAACTACATCCTCTTATTTCAATAATCCTCCAACATTTGCGGAAGACTTTCACCCGCGGATGAATTCGGCTTCCTCATTGAATTCCTACTCGAATCATCCGACCACACATGACCACCTACCATCTTGGACCGAACCGTCTTATTCTCGATTTTTTGCTAATGAACCATTTCAAGATCAAAATACCTTTGAGTTTCATAACAGGCCGAGAAATCAAACCAAGATGGAAAGACCTGCACGTAATGATCATCGGAGTTGGATTGACCGCAACGATCAAATCCCTATTGACCAACCCAAAATCACTCCTTTGATTAACCTATACATACAGAGGACCACATAGATGATATCGACACATATACACCATGTATGACCCCATTATTTGAGGATACGATCAATCATGACCATGGAAGTAGACTCTACTCAAATCAGGATGACATGCCCGAGTCACGGCATGTTAAGTATGAGACCTACACATTCCCGCAAAACCCTTCCACTAAGCAGCCTCCTTCCATAATTTGCGAGGAGAAATTTTCAGAAAATAATGATCATGTGTCGGATATTCCGAGAAACTCTCCTCTCAGCCCATACAGAAAAATGGAAGCTTAAACTATTGAATCGCAAAAACACACATCGACTGCTCCCATGATTGATCATGAACAAAATTTTGAAAATTATATTTCGAGGATAAATAAAAGATTCGAATTAATGGAGGATAGATTTCAAAAATTTGCCGATCGACTAATTTCACTCTATGGGAGCTCGAAAATAAAAAAATGAATGAGTAAATGATTAGATCTAAGATTGAAAATTTTGAAGATATTCAGAAATCTGGGGACAATTCTGACATCGACACTTCTGCATATTATTCTGCCAGAAATGACTGTCTCTGACTCTTACTCTGAAAATCAGAAGCCCTGCTCATCTGAGGAACACACCACATCCCCACACCACACAGAAAATACCAAAAAATAGGAATATTCAAAAACACCAAAAAAATCGAAAATCCAGAAAATATTATAAAAATTGAAACTGAAGAAGATCTAAAGAATTTAGATCCTACTTTACGAAAAGCATTGGAGAAGAAATTAATTTTTGAACTTCCCTTTATTAAGGCCATTGAACACTTCCCCGACCTAAGGATTTGTAATGGACAAATTAATGATCAAAAAGTCGGGCAGAATACGGACAAAGACTGAAAGACATATCTTATCAATGGCCTCCTTCTTGGTGTTGAGGAGAAAAATCAAAAGCCCCATAGTGAAGCGGTTGCCCAGATTTGACTGTGAAATCAAAGACACAATTTCCACCCATACTCGGATTGATGACGATTCACCAATCAATATCCTCCCGACCTCTGTATTTCACGAACTCAAACAAGGACCGATCAGGAAAATACGAGAGATTGTTCAATTGACTGACCGATCGATAAAGCAGCCGAGAGGAATCATTTATGTCATCATGACATTCCAAGGTGCTCCGCTCAAAGTAGAATTCACGATCATTGATACTGAGCATTAAGGAGATTCACCCAGTCTCCAATTATTATCGGAAAGCCATTCTTAGCATTGGCTAAGGCAATTATTGATTGTGAGAATCGGGAAATCAATTTTACAACATTGGAAGCACTTCTATCTGACCCAGTCTTTGAGGAATCACAATTTTCTGAGGCAACCCACGAAGACCCTGACAACTGCAACCATGACACGGTAGAAGAGTCATACCACTCTGCTACACCTGAGATAGCGGTTATTGATGAGACTATTGGTTTAGAGAATCTCCCCCCCCATTCCCAACCGCTCTCACCATGGAGAATCAAGTACATGAATCTTATGATCTGGAGACTTATGCATGGGCACACCCTGGCTCAACCTATTCTGACTACATGGATCACGTCAACTTAACACAGGAATGCTCCAATGTCAAATCAATTGAAAATGAACATGCAGAGACTCTCTCCAGTATTTCAATTCCCGCGGATCTCAAAATAGACAAATCCTTCTTCTATGATCCTGAGACATATGCATGGTCGCATCTTGGAGCAACATTCTCTGAATATCTTGACCAAATCATCCCAAATCGAGAGTGCACCAACATTCATGAGACTAAAAACAAACACGCAGCCCGAAAACCGACCAAGGAGAAGAATTCCAATGGGTATTCATCTGGATACTCAAGTGAACCGACACCTTCACAAAACAAGAAAAAGAAAGCCACCTTTGACATTTCGGAAGAGGAATCAGCAGATGATCCCTCATCAGGTCCGGAAAAGGTAGTCTACATGAGTGAAGTCTGTTCGGCAGCTTTAAAGCCATATCTTCACAAGGATCCAAGATTCAATTCTCGTTAGACAACTCTCGTTCCTAACTACTATTCAATCCAAAGCTGATGCTCCTGTACTCTTTAAGTACACTGGAATTATTTTTTATGAGCTGACTGAGACCGGTGCTTCTGAGTATTCATCTGGGGACAAACCGCTTGACCCCAAGAAAGAACAAATTCTGAGGAAACAATTGAAGAAACAAAAGGATATGAATATCTAGAGTGTGTCTACATTCAAATACTATTCCTCTGAGGATAACTTTGATGATGACTACCTTTCAACTGACTCAAATGTTTCACCTACTATCCATCGTGATTTTTCTGAGGATGACACTGATAATAGTTGGGAATCATATGCTTCATCTCCGTCTCGTTATACCGATATCCCATCACATGCTCACAAGAAGATCAGCCGAAAACCACATTAATCATCGGCTAATGATGCAAAAAGAATATTTGCAACGGTGAATGATAAATTTGGAAGGTGGAATTATCGGTGGAGAAAAGATGAGAGGGTAAGAGAGGAGAATAACACGCCGGATGCGCGAGATTTTGGGATGAGAATCGTGAAGATCACGTTGAGAGAGAGAGAGAAATAGATAGACAAAGATAAACTCAATTTTTCATATCAACTGGACTGTTTAAAAACAATGGACCATCATCCCTTTATATAGGAGGGATGGGATTACAAAAATAGAAACCAAAATCAAAAATCAAATCCCAACTTATCCTAATTTGACTCTAATTGATTTGAATAGAAATTCAAATCTACCTTTATCCTAATTTGACTCTAATTACTAAATTAGAAATTCAAACTGAAACCACCTAACTAATTAGAGATCACATGCGATCTCATTTATTTAATTAAAATTGCCATGACTCGAATAAACGTAATTAAAATTAAAAAACATCATGCCCTATATTTTAATTTTATGCTGCATCAATTCTCCTCCGCTTGAAAAATTCGTCTCCTGACGAATTGCTTGATCTTCATTTCGTCGATGGAGAATTCAATGTTGGAATTGTAGCTTCAAATTTCCCCAATCACATCCTTTTCAACGTTACGTTTGTAATTTTTTTCAATTGGAGGACGTCTCTGCAATTTTTGTACCTCTTCACTTAAAATATACCAGTGACATAATTTAGCCTCCAATTGACTCTTTTTATAAAAACTATTGTGAGGAAGGGCTTGCTGGTAATTTCTCCAGATTATCTCATCCCTTATTTTAGGGGATTCGACGGGAGGGAGCTCCCCAACTCCTGTTAGGGTTTGATTCTCTCCATTCCAAAGACGGCAGCAGTGACAACCTGGGAAGGAAGGCCACAAGCGACGCTCGGGGCGAGGATTCCTTTCGACGCAGGTTACCAACGCGAGAGAAAAACAACAGCGGTGGCAGGTGGCCCACCATCGCATGTTGCGACGAAGAAGGCGGCATGGGGTTCCATTCCAAGGGGGTTGATGGAACTCACGGCGCGCCCCCTTTAGGGGGGTCGTGGTTTTCAGGCCGTGGAGCTCGTGAAGGTCGTTGTGGCCTGACCAGGGTGTTGGAACCGCATGGCGGTGGCTGGCGGACATCACTGGTGGCGGTGATGGGGGCAGTTGCTGTGGGGAAAAGCCGAGTGGTTGGTCGATGGCTGGAGAAGAGGGTAGCAGCGGCACGGGTGATGAAGGCTGAAGCACCAGTGGGGTCTTTAGGGCCACGACTTCAATCATGGCCATATCTACGGCCTCCTGGATATCATCCTTGGATAAGAACTGGTCGTGGATGTCGTATTCTTTATCCACAAGACCATCATAGATGGGTTCCGGGTTCTTGTTTTCTTCTTGGACAACAGCTCCAACAACGAATAGATCGATGATTTCCCATGCTTCTTTTGTAGGATCTTCATCAAAGATGGGTACTTTGTCCTCCTGATCTTCTAGTATTGAAGTTGTATCAATAAAATCTTCATATTGCATGAAAATACCTTCGTTTTCTTGATCAAAAGTAGGTTGTACATCAGCTTCTGGAATCTGGATTTTGTCGTTGTCGAGCGAATCTTCATTGAACGTCGCATCTATCCATTCTTGGGCTTTGATGCTTGATAAAAGATGCTTTTTGAACTTTCTCAAACGCGAGCGTGAGTGCGGGCCATGGGGGAGACGAGTTAAATCGTATTGCATCTTCCAATACGCGACGGGATCGTCGAATCGTAAGAATGATTCGGTTGCCATGCTCTGATACCAAATGATGCAAACGGAATATTTGCAACCGTGAATGATAAATTTGGAAGGAGGAATTATCGGTGGAGAAAAGATGAGAGGGTGAGAGAGGAGAATAATACGGCGGATGCGCGAGATTTTGGGATGAGAATCGTGAAGATCACGTTGAGAGAGAGAGAAATAGATAGACAAAGATAAACTCAATTTTTCATATCAACTGGACTGTTTAAAAACAATGGACCATCATCCATTTATATAGGAGGGATGGGATTACAAAAATAGAAACCAAAATCGAAAATCAAATCCCAACTTATCCTAATTTGACTCTAATTGATTTGAATAGAAATTCAAATCTACCTTTATCCTGATTTGACTCTAATTAACTAAATTAGAAATTCAAGCTGAAACCACCTAACTAATTAGAGATCACATGCGATCTCATTTATTTAATTAAAATTGACATGACTCAATAAATGTAATTAAAATTAAAAAACACCATGCCCTATATTTTAATTTTATGCTGCATCAATGATGCAAACGGCAAATCGACGTCGACAAACTAATAATAATATATTTTATGGTGGATATTTGGTAGAAGAAAGAGAGCAGTTGAGAAGAACTCGTCTGGAATACGAGAGGTTGAAGGAGGAGAACCGCGGAGACAGCGTGGAGAGAGAGAGGAAGACGGAGAAAAAGCGCCGGTTGCGCGAGATTTGGGATGAGAATCGCGAAGAACGCACTTAGAAAGAGATAGAGAGAAAGACGGAGACAAAGAGATAACTCAATTTTCCATATAATCTGAACTGTTTAAAAACAATGGACCATCATCCCTTTATATAGGAGGGATGGGATTACAAAAATAGAAACCAAAATCGAAAATCAAATCCCAACTTATCCTAATTTGACTCTAATTGATTTGAATAGAAATTCAAATCTACCTTTATCCTAATTTGACACTAATTAACTAAATTAGAAATTCAAACTGAAACCACCTAACTAATTAGAGATCACATGCGATCTCATTTATTTAATTAAAATTGCCATGACTCGAATAAACATAATTAAAATTAAAAAACATCATGCCCTATATTTTAATTTTATGCTGCATCAGCTACCCACCCTCCCTCACGATCACATCAGTCTCCTTGTACAGCTTCTTCATCTACTTAGGTCAACGCCTAAGTATAGAGGGGGGGCGATGACATCTGTATATACCATTTTCCCGCATCACACTCCTCCCGATCGCTCCATTTCCACCCTTCTCTTATACTTAGGCTGACCAGAGCCTAAGTATAGGGGGAACCGATGCCCGTCTATTTATACTGTCCTCATTCACGTACCTCGATCACTCCATTTTTCCCGCTCTTCTTCTATACTTAAATTCTTCATAGTCTAAGTATAGGGGGGCGGTTCTGTAAATCTTGTTCTTTTTCTTTTTCCTTTTTTCATTCTCTTACGCTTAGCCCGAGCTATGTCTTTTTTACGCTTCTTGTGCTCTAAGGACACAACACTCGCTAAGTATAGAGGGGGTCTGTACATATACTTTATATATATTTTACCCATATCTCGTACTTTCGTGTAAGTCTATATGTATTTACGAGGTGGGTAACTATTTTAAAAAAAAAGAAAAAAAACTACAAAATAAAAGAAAAAAAGTTTTGCCACTAACTGTAACATAAAATTTTTGAAAAAAAATGGCTTCTTATTCATCTTTTGCAAAAAAAAACAAAAATTCCTTACATAAAATCAAAAAAAAATCACAAAAAGAAAAAAATGTGTCTGCATTTCACACACCTGCACTTCATCTGCATCGCATTCATTTACAGTTGTGAAAACTCTTTGGGTTTTGAATCGAGTTATGAGTAGAAACCGAGAGTGGTCTTGACTTGACCTTAATCCACCTAATTTTCAGAGGAACTTCACCGAGAAATAGGATTTTAGAAACTTCAGGTCTTTGACTTAATTCTTTGAGTTCCACATGACAATGTGCAGCGTTTGATTCTTAGTGTCTAACCTCGTCTCTTCATTCTGCGTACAACTCTGGAATAGGAATTAATTTGTACTCTCGCACTATGCACTTAGCTTAACTCAGACGGGATGTTGGAAGACTATGTGAGTTTCTTTTCTGGTAGCGTGGAAATATAAAGACCGGAGTACGGGTTGAAATAAAGCTTCGGAAAAGGGATGGACGGCTGGAAACAATTTTTTCTAAGACCCCAAAAAATGTACGAAACAAAAAGATTCTATATCTGTAAGGGCACAACAAGATCCAAGCAAAACCAACAAAAATTTTAAATACAAAGAAGCATTCTACCAAATAAATATCTGACCAAAAAGGTCCAACCTTCAAGAAACCTGCAAATCTTGGTGGAGACTCGGCTACACTCAAGGCCTTAAAATTCGGATTTCGGTTTCGTTTCGTTAAGTGACCGAAACGAAATTTCGGCCGAATTTCGGTCGAAATTCGACCGAAATTTCGGTCATTTCGGTTGTTTTTTGAGCTAGCCCCCCCCCTAAATTTCGACCGATATAGGCATTTCGGTCAAATTTCGGTCACCCACCGAAACCGAAATTCGACCGAAATTCGGCCGAATTTCGGCGAAATTTAAGGCCATGGCTACACTGGCCATCTTCACAAGGAGAGGTGACTACACTGGTCACCTTCCAGTTCTTTTCCCCTTCTTCTAACTTCTCCCCCCAATTCGATTGTGAACACAGCACGACAGACCTTAGAAGGAAATACCTGACTCCCCGAGGACGAGTTACTAGAGAGAAGGTTTGCGCGGTAGTCCGGCATTCTGGGTGGTAAGAGCTAAAACCTTTCACACACATGAGTCGATTGTTCAATGTTCATAGGGTATGCTATGGGAAGACGATTGATCTAGGATGACTTCTGAGCCGAAACTGTAGCAATGATATGTAGAACATGAAGGCTGTTAATTTTGAAATTCTAAGTCTCACCGAAGTTCCGCCAAACTAATAATCCAAAGGTCGAGTCTAGTCTCATTTTCACCTTCAGCTCATGGTCTTAATATGGAACCCAATCTCATTTCACCTCATGGCATTTCTTTTGTATGCTCAGGGACGAGCATGGTTTAAGTATAGGGGGATGATGAATCTTGGATTCATCACACAAAATCTCATTTATTAAGCTCAGAACCCTCAAAATCACAGCATTTCTGCATTTATTCTACATAATAAGCATTCATGCACGTTTTTATAAGAATTGCATTTTAGCACTAATTTCTGCACAAAATAAGAAGCCAAAAATCACAGCCAAAATCACAGTAAATAGCCCAACTTCCCGGATTTTTAACTAATTCATACTAACTCCGAATGACCCAAAACCACCTTCACTGTGTACATATCACTAACAAGAATAAATGAAAAATACAAAAAAATCACTAACCCAAATAAGTGGACCAAAAACCCAAACTCTAGTTTCAGGATTTCTGGAATAAAATCCTCATATCTTCCTCATCCAATGTCTGTTTTAATCATACTCACTTTTTAACTAATGTACATTCAATTACCTTCAAAACAAGACCAAGTTCAAGTGATTCGGAGCTCATATATGATAGTTGGGTTTTGGGCCTCTTTTGTACATTTTGTATTTTATCGGTTTTTTACCTATTACGTTATGTATATAATTAACCTATTTTAGTTTAATTCTTTTTCATTTTTTTTCTTTGATGAAAGTTTTATTAAAATGCACAAAAATCCAAATCCAAATTGAGCTTGAAATCAAAAAACAATTGAGTCCGAGTCTTCACTAACCGACTGTACAAAATTGGTCTTCTTCTTATTTTATTTTATTTCTTCATTTTCTTAATTAATAAAAATCCTAAAAAAATATATTAAGATGTAAATATTTATCTTCTATTTTACCATATTTTTTCCGGATTTTTATCTGGTTTAAAAATGACAAAAAAAATACAAAACCCAAAAATCAAAGTATTTTATGTACATGGGATACCCCAAAATATTACTTTGTGCATTTGATCGATTTCGATTTTGATGTCTTCATAAAAGTTGTAGATCTCATCGAAACGAGCAATTTTCGTGAAGAAGCTTTTTCGATCCGGGATCGTTTGCTGTTTATTTTGTATTTTACAAAGTATTTATTTCTATGATTTTTGTGGTGCTGACACGTGGCAGATCCTGGAGCCGCCACGTGCCGGCAAAATTTGCCATTATTTTTTATTCATTTTGTAAAAAAATTAAGCTAAATAAATAAATAAATTATTAAAAAAATAAAAATACCCGCACGTGCGAGGCACGTGCCGCTCAGGCACGCGCCAAGCGCGTGCCCTACCCTTTTCCCATACGCCGCCACATGTCTAGATGTGGACCGTCCGATCTCGGCCGATCGGACGGCCAATGAGTCGTTGTCTTTCCCCACCGTTTCCACCTTTCCATCGCGGACGGCAGCGCCCTCAAATCTCGCCGCCGTCACGTATCTCGTCGCCGCCTCAAATCCGCCGATAAGTCCCTAATTCCTAAGGATACCCCCGGTGGTGACAGCCCGGAGGTCCTTCAGCTGCGGCGAGATCCAAGGCTGTTGGCCTTGCTGCAGCACGGCGCTCCTCCGCCGTTAGTGCCTAGCTCCGGCCACTCCCAGCGTCGTTGAGCCAACTACTTCCTACGTCTGCACCAACATCGGAGCTCCGCTCCTCCACCATCAACATCGACAACCATCGCATCCACCTACGACTCCAACGTCTACGCTGCCGCACCTTCGTCTCCGACGATTCAGCGACAGCGTTCCCACACCGCACGCGAAAGACCCTCCGCCAACGACCCTCCAGGCCTCCTCCGCCTCACAACCGCCTTGGCCGGGTCATCGGGAGCTCAGCCACTCCACCTCCCTTCGCCGGCCAGGCTCCAGTCCGAGGCCCTCCCACGTAAGGAGCACGTATGGGAGGGATATCTTACGTCAGCAGCAGCAAACCAGGGTCACGTGCTGCGCACGTGCCCCGTGGGCAATTTGCAAAGCCCCCCCCGGAGGAGTTCCATATTGCAGACCAGTTCTCTATTCCAGAGTTCACGTGCATCGTACGTGACCTGCTGGGTATTTTGCAGAAGAACTCCCCCTCTATATTGGTAATTAAATCTAGGTCCCCCTGCATTTTTATTTATTATATTTATATTGCATCTATACCTATGTGTTCCCCTGTGTTTTCTGACTCCTACATTGCATATTTTATTTATCCAAACATAGTACCTTGTTCCTCAATTAATTCTCTACAGTTTGACATATTGTGGACATTTTTGTGATTGATGGTTAATTAATAATTAATTATTTGGTGTAAAATTGCATATTTTGCCCAGTTTGTGCTCTCAAATTTGTATTTAATTAACCGTTGCTCTAAAAATTCCGGAAAAATCACATATTGTAGAATTAATTGTGCTTGACATTGCGCCCAAAAAGATTTGCATTAACATGAATAGTTTGCCCTGTAAAAAACATTTTGCATATTTCAGTATTTAATTTTTAATAGGTATTGAAACTAGTATTTTTGAAGTGTAGGATTTTTCTGAGATCAATCACCTAGTAATAGATCCTAGATAATTTTGTTCTTTGAAAATAATTACGTTTAATATTTATTATAATTAAATATTGAAATTTATTTTGTTTGTATTTAAAAATTCATAAAAAAAATCATATTGCATCCAAAAATTCCAAAAAGAATATAGTTCATTCATTTCATCATATTTTGCATCTTGGCCAAGTTTCATATTTTTCGGGACATCGTTAGATCGTAATTCACATTTTAGTCCCTAAAATAGGTCGAAATTGCATTTTGCATCTTTTATTTCATTAAAAATAACAAAAAAAAGACCGCATTAAAACCGTGCACGAACTTTGATAGACATAATTCTAGGTTGTTCCTTTGTCTCCTTTTGTTCGACCTTTGGACTTGCCCAAGTAAAATAAACATAAAACCACGTGATTAAAATTGAATAAATATTTGCGGTTATTTTCTTGACCGATTCCGATTGTCGCCTACAACGAACGACAAATCATTTTTTACGCACAACCATAAATACATCTTTTTAACACAGCGGATTTCGGACTCGTCAGATGGCCATCTGAACTGAAATGTACCTCCTGAGATGCAGGATATTGCCATTACCGAGGAGCTCTGAGTTGTGGCAGTAGATGAGATCGCTATCCTTGCTAGACAGGTGTAAGCTTCCTCCATCGAGGTATGAATGTCCCAGTGAGGAACAAAGTACGTGTTGCATCATACTCAAGGTCTAGAGATGCCAGAAAAATTCCAACCATCGCGACATTCATATACGTCATTTGTTGCTTTGTAGATGTGGTCACGATCATGAAGTTATGTAGCTTCTCGAACATGCCTCGAAGTGAAGAGTAGGAGTGCATAGGACGACCATTTTGTTTGGTCGTGAAGATCTCATACTTTGGATGGAGAATCTCGGTCTCGTTCTTCGCCTGACCATAGGTGGCGGCAAGGATATCCGACATTGCCTTGGCAGTGGGCTAATGCAAAATGTTAATGGCTATCTCTGTCATTAGAGTCCCCGAGAGCTATATATGCATGTACGCGTCATCCTACTTCCATGAAGCATTCTCCCAGTCTTGTTTATCAGCTCTGGCTACTTTAGAATGCGATCCAATTGCTATTGCATTGCATCAGGGTCAAATTGCATGGACCATAACTCGCATTTGGTTGCATCCATTTTCACGATTAGCACGGACCCTTGAAGGCACTTGAGGAAAAACGGCTCTTGATTTCTGGCATGATACATGGTCGGGATAGAACTCAGTTGGGATTGTAGACTCATCGAAAGGTGTCTAACAATCATAAGGGAATTGGTTGTGGGTGCAAACTCATACCACAACCATTCAAATCTGTGTTTGCACTATGGTCGGAGGAGTGATTTATTGGTTTGAAATCATCATTTTTTCGGTCAAAATCAGATGGCAAACAATACACGGATGTTAAAAAGGCGCCCATTCGACGATGGCGGGGATGTTGGGGTCCCTATGCGGCAATGGCAAGTCGTATGGACCCTTGGCAGAGAGGTGAGGTCCCGATGGCGAGAGGGGACCCCATCAACGAGAAGGGGGGTGGGGTGGGTTGTGCCGGTAACGAGAGGCCGATGTTGCGGCGAGAGGGTAGCCCAGCTCAATGGTAGGCGGTAGCAGCGAAGCTCCCTACGAGACGTCGAGGAGAGGTGGTGGGTAGTGGGTGGGGCTAGATCAAAGGGGTACAAGAACTCCAGTCTGGGACCGTAGCTCTGATACTATGAAGAAAGAAAATAATAACTTGTATATTCATGAGTCCCTAGGATTCTCCTATATAGAGAGGCGAAACTCTGATGGACAAATTACATAAACAAACGAAATAGAAAATACATAGAATAGGAAAAAATGACAATGTCTCTCAAGTCTCAACATAATTCAAATAACAATAGAAGACTGTTTAGGCTCACCTCTTTTGAGAGTACAAGTCCTGAGTTAGATATGTGTTTTCCCTCAATATGGGTCCCTGCACCAGTTCCCACAGGCTTGTCGGAAGCTGGCGATTTTCCAGGCATAGCCGATGCAGATGCTGCCTGAGCCTGCAAGTAGAATTCATAATCATTAATACATAGAGAAAACTCCATGAAATGGAAAAGAAATGAAGACAAAATCCCAAGAATACTGTGGTCAGAATCAAACAAAGTAGTCCATACATGGCTAGAAAGAGAATATCAAGAAAAATCAGGGCATATCATTCAAACAAATAAAACAACAATTTTTTAAATGAAATAAAATTTAATTTATAAAGATCACGCTATACAAGAAAATACAACACAAACCTGCTCAAAATTTCTGAAAATGACAAGATAAAAATAGCAGAAAGATTTAAATAAATTAAAAAAAGAGACTTGAGCCTTTTGTTTTGCTTTTCGCAATTGCTTCAACTCTTTCGCTTTTGCTTTTCTCTTGGCATCCTTTTCTGCCTACAAATATGTACAACAGAAACAGTCCTCCATATCAGGTCAGTATAGCATTAGTTACTAAGGATAATGTGGAAAGACAGACAAATCTGAATTCCTTACAAGTAAAAGATATTTATTACGTGATCTCTTAATGTCCACCAGTACAGTGTTTTCCTTTGAAAAAACCGATGTATCCGAGTAGGATATATCTTGGTTCATGGAATATATTTAGGTGTGTTTTTTAGAAGCTGTAGGACATCATCCAGCACGGATGTCCTCCAAATTTTATTAAAAACAGTTGAAAACAGTCTACAACCTCTTCCATTTGACATAATGGCAACACTAACAATGAATACGATAATTTGGCATTCTTCTGCCTGTGAACAACGTTTTCTATGTAACACCACATTTTTTATGCAACACCTCACCTCCAAAGAACACGTCATTCCTATCACTCCATAGAATCGATAATACCACTAGCACTCGATTTTTTCTGATAAGAATTTGTTCTCTGTGCTTGTGTTTACTGATAAGAATTTATTTTCTTTAATGCCCATATCTTTGATTATGTTGCTGCCGTTCATTGCTTGATTCCAAACCGAGGCAAGTTGTCTCCTTGGTCTATCAAGTGCAATTTTGTGGGATATTCTTGTTAGAGTATGCGTCATATGTCATAGACGGGTAATTGGATCATGTATCCTTTAAGGTCCAATTACCACATCCACATGTTTAGTCCCACATCTACTGTGAGGGGGACTTGGTCATTCTATTGGAGCTATATAAGAAGCTCCACACCACATGTAACATATATAGAGAGAGGTCAATAGAAACATCGTCCCTTTGAAGCAGTTCTCCCGTGCATCACGCTCCTTATGGAGTCCATATATTATATTTATTTATCTGATATGCTTCCGCATTCATCGTTTTCTACAAGGTATCACAGCAGATTCGATTTTGGTGATTTTGTTCTTGAAGATTTAGTTCAATTATCAAAGCGGTTTTCTACTGTTCTAGAAGAATTTTATTCTGGTCATGTTTTTGATTTCTTAAAGTTCCGAAGATCATCATTATTCAAGATTCTAGGAGGCGATACAACGGTAAAAGTACAATTCCTAAATTACGTGAATTTCTTATTAAATTTTTATTATGTTCATGATCTTCGTGATATGTTTTGAGTTCATACTTTTAGGAGAAGACTGACGACGCATGACAACTCTGGCGAGTGGGTGAAGGTGGAGCGAAGGTTTCGGTAAGGTCGTTCCTCGCATGCAAGAGAAGCTGCTAGGGAAGGTGGTGGAGGGTCGATCTCAGAGGGATATGTTTGTGGTATCGAGATCTGGTTCGTTGTTTCGTGTGCAGGTCGAGTGGGCACATAAGTTTTAGATGTCCGTCGACGCAACCGTGTGATACTGGTGGGGCCGAGGTGGAAGTAGCTGGAGCGGGGGTTGGGAGCATGCTGGTGGGGGTGTGTGGGAATGAAGAGCGGTGCCTTGTAGAGGCAATTGAAGATATTGGGCAAGCAATTGGGAGTGGTTATGGGCCGATGTTGTCAAGTTCGTTGGTCTCGTCGTATGCTCCTGGATTTATCGCGCCACGTTGGAGGGAAGGTTCACTGGCGAGCTCCATTGTTGCGAGATGGTGGGTACAACTCTCGGTGGAGGGGAAAGATGGTGTCGATCAGGGGCCTTCCTCTCCTGGGTCGCAGCCTCGAGGTGATTCAGGGAATGTTAGAGCCTATAATGAGGATGAACGCGATCATCTCGGATGGCCTGAGGTGCGGTCATCCGCCATGGGCGATTGTTGTGGGTTCATACATTATAGCCCCCTTCCCCAGTGCTTTGGTGCTTGATTCAGAGGTTCCGACTTCATGAGGGAGTTGCAGGACGACCAATTCCAAAGCTGCAAGAGGGTCGTCAGGGACGGAAGGTGAGCTGCCGGCGAACTCTTTTGCAAAAGGGGTTGGGGCATCATTTCGGAAATATGAATCTCGAGTGCCTTTTGCGGAATTGGTTGGCGTGGGTGCAAATCTAGGCGTTGAGCCCAAGGTGGGCACTGGAGGTCTTGGGAATCGGGCCTCCTACACAGAGGCTTTGCTCGAGTTCTCAAGTCCTACGCGACACCCATTTGGGTACCCAAATCTCTCTGTTGATTCCAGGAAAGCGGGGACGATCTCTTCGAGGGGATAAGTTGGAAAACCCGATAAGCAACCAGAAGCCTATATTCGGGTTGGGCGGTTCGCGTGTAGTCTTGGACCGCTGGCGGAGCTGATTTACGATGGTGGTTCGAATCGATTGGTGAACAGGGGCCCGATGTTGGTATCCAGTGAGTGTTCCTTGGTTGTATCCCATGTGATTGTTCGATCCGAGCGAGCGCTGCAAAAATATGTTGTGAAGGGAGTGGTTGCTTCTCGACATCTTGTTGAGGCCTCGACCGCTTTGACGAGCCTTGCAGGTGCTCTCGTGGAGCTGGAGTTGAAAGGCTTGGGTGTTTTGCAAGCCCTATCCGAGGGTTTGACACGACCTGGAGCTCGTCGTAGCGAGCCGCCTATGGGGGGAAGGTTTAACATGTGGTATTGTTGTCAAAGCATGAAGGAAAAAAGGATGTTGCGACAGTTGGGGATTTATTGTCGTTTGGTGGGGTCATGTGATAGTGGGGCCTTGTGTGGTGAGGGAGCATTATTGGGCAAAGCTGAGAGTGTGTTGTCGGCGCATGAAGTATAGTTGAAAGTGGGCATGTCATTGTTGTGGCAGTAGGTGGTAGGGTCAAAGGGGGTGAGGCTGGAGGCAGATGAGGATGGGGAAAAGATGGAGGAAGGGGAGGTTGGACAGAAGTTAGGGGAGGGTTTGGAGAGGGAGGTGTTGTCATGCCTTACTTTGGTGCGACTTGGAGGGGTCCCAGTGCTGCATAAATGATTCAATCACTTGGAATGTAAGGGGCATGGGTGAGGCCGAGAAGAGGATGGCGGTGTAGAATTTGCTAGAGGAGCAGAGGGCGAACTTGGTATTGGACATGCGATCCCACGGCGAGCCATTATGCAATAAATGTTATTGCAAATATCATTCCCTGATCTGAAATGAAGAATAACTAATTTGCATAATAGGTCCCTTAATACAATTAAGTTTATGTACCATGGCCATCTTAATAATCATACAGTTGTTGATTCAATAATTGAATCATAGAGGTTGGTGCTTGGATGAATATCTAAAGGGTTAGATTGAGGACTCATCAAGCACCATCAAATGATTGTTAAGAGATGATCTCCAGCCTGAGTAGGAGATGGCTGTCCTTTCTCATTTTGGTTGATATCTAACCGACCTCTTGGTGCAGGTCCTCTGCATAGGAATAGAGATTCGGAGGTGTTAGATAAGATAGGTCAAAGAGTTCATTTAACGAGATCGAGATAACCAAAGTCCTATATCGTATGTTGTCACGATACAGGCACGTATCCTCTGACCGGAGACAGATGTGTTACTATATATCTGAGTATGTACATTTGGCAGACCAATAGGTTGATGACCTAATAAAGGTCTATACACTGGCGCGCTGGTGTGTATGTAAGGGCATATACGTAATACGATCTCTAAAAGGGATCATACATGTTCAATTACTGAACCGGAAGACATGAGCTCACTCATGAGATATTGGGAAGAATCAAATTCCGTGCACGGTCGTCTTGCTTTGGAAGATTGACTGAATTTGTAGGTTTGATATATACTTTCAAAAAGTATATGATCAAGACCTAGGTATGATATATGATTTTGGAAAGTATATGATCGATACCAACTCCCAATGATCAAATGAGAAATTTACTGATAAAACAATGAAGTAGACAGTGGAAAGTTGATCTAATACTTCGGGTTTATTCTGAGTCTTCCAGTATGCAGGATGTACAGGTATTGGGAATAACTGAGGTGACGTGATCATAAACGATTGTATAACCATGACGCTTCCATTCCTAGGGAGTGATGAAACGGGTCTGGTTTTTTGTGACTCCTCTCAGTAGAGAAGTGATCTGATCTTGGTCCAAATGTTGGACATTGATCTCAATGTGATTCAGATGCAATGAGAAGATTAGATTTGCGGTCTTGATTTAATCAAGCATCTATGGGAGGCCCGCGATCTAGTTTTGAGATATGATCTCAATATCTAAGTCACTATACGTGGAACAATACAATCGCCATGTCCTTATCTCCAAGTATTCGCGGAGAAAGCGCACTATCCTTGAAAGAGTTCATGGATAATTTCATTGTTGATATGTGTATCCGAGCATTGAGAAAAATGATAATTGAATGTGATTTAATTATCATGGATAATATGAATTTGATTCATATTATAAAAAGAGTTATCTTAGATAATTAAATGTGATTTAATTATCAAAGATGTGAATAATGTGAATGCGATTCATATTATTAGGGCACATGAGAATAAGAGATCCAAGATGATTAAATGTGATTTAATTATCATGAATATGAATAATGTGGATAGAAATGTCCATATTAGTCATATATATTATAAATGTGATTTATAATAAATAAGAGAGAGCTATTTGAAATTTACATTTGTTAATTAAATGTTGATGTGAATTGGATTCACATTGGACAATTAATTGAAAATGTAATTCACATTTTATTTTGGGTTGTGAATGTGATTCACAATTTTCGAATGACAAGATTGCAATATTCACAAAATAATTATGAATTGTTTTTGTAGAATAATTTACAAAAAGTATTGTTGTAAATCTTGGAGATTTCCATGAAATAATGTAATCTCATGAGATCTCATGAGATTGCATGAGAATGCCACCAAATCCAATACTATGGAAGGAGGCAATCTTCATTCCATAATCTCCATGCTTGATTGATTTAATTTGGGATTGATTTATATTGATTTATCAATATAGATTTAATCTAATTTAAATTAATTGTTGTTGATTTTTACCAACACAAATCTTAGCCATTAAAAGAAACACAAATCAATGAGAGCCATTGGATTTGTGTTGCCCATAGATTGAGATCCATGGATCCCAAAATATTATAAAAGGAGAGGCACCCCATTGCTCTTTTTTACACAATGAGAACATAAGTCTCTCTCTCTCTCTTTCTCTCTCTACACGCCTACTCTCTCTCCCTCTCATGTGGTCGTCTACCAAGGATGCATGATTAGAGAGGTTCTTCACCGCCGCAGCATCGTCGTTATGCTGCACGATCATTTGCTCGTGGATCTCCGTCTCCTTCAGTGCACCTTGCCATGAAGAAGACGTCGGATCTCGTGTGTCGAGATCATGAGATCCGCCGCTTGGATCATCAACATGGATTGCGAGAAGCACGTGTTTCATCAACACGCTCGCAACTGTCTCCTCCGTCAGATCAGACTTGAGACAAGAGGTCTCTTCGTTTAGAGACTCGATCGCAACCACGCTTCAAGAGGTAATCCTATTACTTGTTTGTGGTTTAGACGAAACGATCCGAGAAGTGTTCTTGGATCATGTGGTTTCGTCACATGGAAATTTTTTAATTTCCGCTGCATCGAGCAACTAGTGCGACTACTCGCTCCCGATTGCATACGATGCGATTCTCACATTTCCGTGATGCGCTTAAGGATCTAACCATATCCTTCACTTGGCTATATTGCAAGAAACTAAAATCAAGAGGGATTTGGTTGGGTTGTAGAAGGAGATTGAGGAAACAAGTTGGGGAGTTCTTGGCAATCGCTTCGGATGGGGCGGCTGGGGGCTTGGTAACAGGTTGGGATGGGGCTAAGTTGGAATTGGAGGAGGTATGCAGGGCATTCTCACTTTCGACCTTGGTGTGTCGTAAGGCAGATGGCAAGAGGATTCTGGCTACGAATGTTTATGGTTCGTGCAATTGTGTCGGTATTGGCAGCTTGGAGGAGGAATTATATTTGGCTAGGACGAGATTTCCGGATATAGCTTGGATCATCGACGGTGATTTTAATGTGACTCTGCGGCCAAAGGACCATTCCGGGGGTCGTGGTGGGAGTGACAGTGGCTTGATGGAACTAGTTGAGTTGGTTGTTGGTCTGGGCTTCAGGTGGTCGATGTTGCGGGATGTCGTTGCACGTGACGAAATTCAAGATGTAGATCCTGGCTTGACATATTCATGTTGTCCTATGAGACTTTGGAGGCGTTTCCACTAGTTAGGGCCAGTGTCTTTCCTACGGCGTAATCGGATCACACGTCATTACTGTGGAGCTTCGGGGAGGAGTGTCTTTGCTCGTTCTTCAAATTTGAGAAGGCCTAGCTGTTGGAAGATGGATTCCGAACGAGGTGGCAAGATTTTAAGCCGATTGTCAGCCGAATGGGTAGGCAACATGTAGGCACTCTTCCAAGTCGGCAGCACTTAGGAGGTTTTTGATTAACTTTAACAGGGAGAACCAGGTGCGCCGCATGGCTAGGAGGGAGACGACCCAAGAGGAGGTGCACAAATTGGACAGACTGGAAGATGAGATGGAGCTATCGGTTGAGGAGGCAGTTCTGAGGAGTGGTCACGTGGAGATTATTCGGGAAGATAAGGAGGAGGTTGCTTGGAGATAGAGATCTAGGAGTGGCTGAGGGAGCGGGATGCAAATACGAGATTCTTTCATACCATGGTCAGTAGGAGAAGATGGGGGAATTTTATGCACTTGGATTCTATCGGTGAGGAGGTGATTGAAGGGGACCGGGCAATGGGGGTGGCGTTGTGCTCGTATTTTTAGGAGTTTACCAGATGGTACAGACGAGCTAGATGGGGCTGGCAGCGGAGAGGTGTCTCGCGGATCTCTGAATCTTATGCGGGTTTGTTGGTAAGGGATTTCATGGGGGCGAAGACTAAGCGGGTGTTGCTCCAGCTGAATGCGGATGGGGCACCAAGTCTGAATGGCTTCTCGGTTTTTTTTCTACAGGGAGTTTTGGGAGGTGATCAAGTAGGATGTTTTGGGGGTGCTTGTGAAATTTTTAGACACTGAACAAGGCTCTTATTTTTCTGCTTCCGAAGAAAGACATGCCGACTCGGGTGGAAGACTACAGGCTGATCGCGCTGTCTAATGTGATCTATCTGATTTTCTCGAAGATCCTCGTGAATCGTCTGAAGGATGTGCTTGGTCGGATCATGTCGCATGAGCAGATGGCATTTGTGCCACAGAGGGTTATGGTTGATGGCTTGGCGTTGGCTTCTAAGATTGCGACGGACTGGAAGAGGAACAAGGCGAAAGGGGTGCTATGGAAGGTTGACTTTTCCAAGGCATATGACAGCGTGGATTGGAAATTCCTGTGGGCTTCTTTAGAGAAGAGGGGCTTCTCAGAGTTATGGATTGCTTGGATCAAGCATTGCGTGATGACAGCATCCTACGTCGTGTTGGTTAATGGTAGACCGGAAGGGGGTTCCTTCCAACCCCAGAGGGGCATCAGGCAGGGATGCCCTTTGGTGCTACTTCTCTCCGTTGTTGTGGCGGATGCCTTGGCGGTTTTGATGAGGTTGGCTACGGAAGGAGGATGGTGCTCTAGTTATGAGAAGGAGATATACATCTCTCTTGCAGTACGCGGATGACATTGATTTTTCCATTAGGGTGAGGAGAAGATGTGCCGAACGTCGCTCATTGTCAACATTTTTGGGGACATTTCGAGGCTTCATATCAATAGAGAGAAATCACTGGTTGTTCCTTTTGGTCCCACTAAGCTAGAGGTGCCAAGGGCGGCGGTAATTTCGCGGTCCACAACGATTGGGGTGCCAATCACAAACATGGGGATGCTGTTGGTGGCAGGGCGACCGAAGGCTAGGGACTGGAGAGTGTTGCTGGAGAGATTGGAGGGGAGATTGGCGGGGTAGAAGGTGATGATGCTTTTGAGATTCAGGAAGTTGGTGCTTATGAAGTGCGTTCTTTCGATCATTCCTATCTTGTTTTGTTCCAAAAGGTTGATGTCGGTGGGCGTACACATGAGAATCGAAGCTTTAATGAGGAGGTTCTTTTGGGGGGATGGGAGGTAGGCTAAGAGAGGCATCCACTTAGTCGATTGGGGCAAGGTGATGACATCGAAAAAAGAAGGGAGGTATGGGAGTTCCACAAGTGGGCGAGATGAACAAGGCATTCATGGTGAAGTGGGTGGTCCGCATATGGGGAAAATCAGAGGATCTGGTTTGTAGGTTGTTGAGGAAAGTTTATGGGGTGACCATGTCACGAGCAGTTGTCTTGAGTCGTTTGCCTTCATCTATGTGGAAGGGGATCACCAAGGTAATCTCGAGGTTAGCCTTGAAGTGAGACTGGTTCAGCGAGATGGCACTGACTTTCGCTTTTGGCGGGAAGACTGGACGGGCGATAGTGCATTGGTCGAGCGCTACCCGTGATTGTTGCACATGGCTTGTAACAAGGAGGCATGCTTGGGTCGTGGTCTCTTGTTTTCTCTTCATCCTTATCAGAATAAAGGATTGAGGAGTTCTTGGTAGTGCAGTCGATTTTGGCACAGATTGGGAGTCCGACGGTTGGTAGAGATCACTTTGAATGGGGTGATGGGAAGTTCGCGGTGAAGAAGGCTTATCATTTTCTAGTGGGGAAAACAGAGGAGGTGGACGAGGAGGTTGTTGATACCAGGATGATTTGGAGGAAGTTGCCAAACCGGATCAAGGTATTACTTTGGCTTCTACAGCTTGGTAGGATTCTCACGTAAGTTTGTCGAGGGCAACTGCTGAGGGTGGAGGATGATGTGTGTGTGTCGGATGCAGGCCAACGACAGAAGATGTTGACCACTTGTTCTTCTCGTGACCCTCTTCATCTCAGGTGTGGAACATGACCAGCATCACATGGTTTGAGGGCCGCGATTGTCCTAGTTATTGGAGGGGTGTTAGATCGGTTTATGGCTACAAACACAAGGACAACGCTTATCCTTTTGCGCTTACTTGGGCGATCTGGTATGCGAGGAATAATGTCATCTTTGGGGGCAAGCATGTTATACTGAGAATGTAATTGAACAGAGTAGGGTATTGTGTTTATCTTGGAGATTGTAATGTGTTATTATTTGTTATAGATGTACACTTTTGCAGTGGGTCCCATTTGGGAATTCCACCCTTCCCTTTTTCAAAAGAAAAATGTCCCGAGTTAAACGAAGATGGTTGGTGCCATTGTGGCGTTGTATCTCCAACAATGGCATTATCTCCAAGCACCAAGCATGCAATAATTCATCTTGGCAGCACATATATCGTCAGAATAATGCATCCAGTGGTAGGCGATCTATGGAACATGAATCTAAAAACCCTATTCTGTACGCTAGGGCATCACATTCTAGCTACTTTATGCGACGTAGCACAATACTAGGAGGTTCCACAAGAACTTCCCAGGCATCATCACGTAATCTCTGAGTGATCCCAGTACCCCAATCTCTTAAGCAGTGCATCCCATGTGCTAGACAAAGAAATCCATGTGGTTCCCCTCAATCACCATTATGTATCTCCTCCAGGCTGCATCTCCCTGCATGAGCCCCCTCATCAAGCGGTGTTGTTGCATACTTACCTTCGTGATGAACCCTCTATGCAACATGTGAAGCGTCCTCCTCCGATTTCACAAGATGACGTCCCCCTTCCCGCTAGGTTGCGCTCTCCTCTCGATTCCAGTCACACCCAACTTCTCCAATGGCAGGTTCAACAGAGGGTTCCCATCGTGGGAACCCTAACCTTTTGTGTGTAGTATGAGAGCACAAAATACGCCTTTATTAAGGGCTCATTCAGTAGGGGAATAAGGTGGAATAAGCTGGAATAGGATAAAATAAGGGCTATTCTCCGTTCGACGGGGAATAAGGGGTGAGGAATAAGGTTTCAAAGTTAGTTAAAGTTGTTGGTTGTATTTTTTGGTTATGTTCAATGAGTTAAATTGCACGCATTTGTAACACCAACGGGCATGCATTATGTAAAGGAAGAAATTTCCATTTGATATGAACATCATATATCCATCAATTACTACATAAATGAGGCGACCATACATTCTTAAATAATGATTCTACATAAGCACATACTTGTCACACACGAGCTAATCGACGTCATCTGTTGAGGTTGAGGGCCAATCAGATGTTGAATATATCGCTTCATCTCCCGCAGCAATCCATCGACTTCCTCCAACTTTTCCTGATGGAAATCATGCGCAAACACAACGTCGTTGATAATGTCCATTATGAAGAACTTCTCTATAACCAATGACTTCATCGTCAAATGGAATGAGGACGTCTTAATCTGAATCTGCATGTCTTCTGACAAGTGTAAATTTTCTAGCATAATCGGTTATAAGGTGGGTGTATGAAAGATCGAAGAAAGAATTTTACTCACGTCTCGAGGGCATATATACCAAAGGCAGTCCTCCGCATCCTCGTGCTTCCAGAAATCTTTGTAAGCCAGTATTACAACTGTTGGGCGGTAGCAGCAATGACCATAACTCTTCGTCTCGTCACATCGCAAGAACGACATCCTATATCTATTTCAAGAGTCGAGGCCAATGTTAAAAAAAATATTATTCATCAACAACAACCAATGTCGACGTAAAGATAGGAGTTAATTAAATTCAAGCAAAAAGAAGAGAAGATAATTGAGGGATGGGGAAAAATTTTCGCTCAGATTGCTAAATCATCATGTGACAACAGGAAACACAAACATCGATCCAGCCCTACCATCGTGGTAGCTGCTCATCCAAGTCCAGTCGTCATCCTCGCCTCATGTGTCATGTGTGGGCTTTCATCATCGTATTCGGTGTAGGAAGGTGCTTTTATTATGAATCCATATTGCAACCCAAAAAAACCGATTAATCTGCATTATATTACATCTGTACAAAAAGAACGAAGACATACCGTGAAGACAGAAACTGATTTATACATAAGTAATACTAATAGTGGTTACTCGATATCTATGGTACGATCCACTCCAGGCAACGGAGACTGCACGATCACGAAGCATTCCACGTAGCACTAGCCAACCAGTTTCTCATAACCTCCCCTATTCGAACATCCTCCTCAGATACCCTAGCATCGTCTTCGAATACCTCATCATCATCATCTCCTGAACTGCAGGCATCATCGTCACCCAAATGATACTTTCGGGTATATGCAGTAGAGATCTTATCCTTACCCTGCGCATGTCATATTAAGTTGTTTATAATAGAACAGGTCATTCCCACCACCACCCACTATGGAAAGTTGTAATACAATCGTTCTATGATTGCCTTGAAACGGGCCTTCATTATCCCAAAAGTACGTCCGACGTACGATCGTAGCTGAGAGTGGCGATGATTGTACAGCTCATGGGGCCCTGCATAATCTCAACCCCTACGAGATTTGAACTGCTGGAGGTGCACGATGACGTCATGGTAAGGTACCCACAAATCCCTCCTATCTGACACCGACGTACAAGAACATGTACTGGAAGTCAACACAACAGATGACATTCTACGAGATGAGCTGGTGGGGACTTCTAAACTTCGGTGCAATGTTGGTTGGTACATTTACAAGGATGAGAGTACCATCTACTGTGTCGATGACATCCTTGAAGTATGGGTAAAAGTTGATGTTTTGACTGATCACATCAAGGACCGGATTGTTTGTAGGTGGCATGCGTATGAAGTCGTCCCAGTGAGACAACGCATGCGAGCACATTATTAAGATGTCGTGACATCGTGTAGCCCGAGTGCTGGAAATGTTCGCACAGTACTCGGTTCTTCGCATTGTGACCTAGATAATAAAGGAGTGTGCACAGGGATTCCTATACGGTTCTACCTTCAGGTGTCTGGAGTCCCTAAGACATGCATGTTCCTTAAGGCAGTAGCAAAGCTTGGTAGCGGTCTTTGGCTACATGCAAAATATCGTGCACAATCTCTCCGCATGATAGTTGAGTATGTCTTAAATCCAAATGTGGCATATTTGTGCCGTAGTGTACTTCAGTATCTGTAGAATGTACCATGCTTCTTGGTACGTCCCATCATCATCCTCCTCTAGCAGTGAACACAGATATACCATGTTCAACGTCACCAAATTGGTATGCATCACTATTATGCTTTATGTTTCCTATTCTAATGCAAATTGTAAGAAACACCATAAAAATAACTTTATTGAATCTTGTAGTCAATAGCATGGACTAAGTACTAAGTCGCATATGTCATCAAGCACACAGTAGGGTAGTTGTCCATTACGTTACGATACCTACAAACATTAAAACATAATAAAAATGAGAAAGGGTCGGTGGCATGTATTCTAAGATCCATATTGCTAAACCGCCACTAGGTCTTGTTGAGCTACACTGCAACGCATGTGACAAGCTTCGTCAGGTTATTCTTCGCTTAGTTGAAAATGATTCACTCGTACGAAACACGTGCGTTTGTGAGCGAGACGGATGTCGGCATTTTGGGGAACCCTGAGTAACAACGCCTCAACCTCATCCAAGAGCTCCTCCACTCCAGCACGGGGATCCTTCAGCATAAGATTTTTGATTTGCTCAAGTTGCAGCTCAATCATCTGCTCGGTGAGATTAACCACTTCTTGGCCCACAACCTAGGACGTGGTGGGAGCACCGTCTGTACTCGATCGCATACCGTTCGAAGTCTTTGTAGTGTCATCGTCTGCTACCCGTATTGATCTGACCACCTTCCTCAGTCGGGCGTGGAACCTCCAGGATGGGTTGTTCTCCTTCTAGGTCCACCAATAATTGTTGTGTGGAAGAGTCTCCTTCGAAGAGTGTTGTGAATGAGCTCAACGGTGCGGTCTTAGACAAGAAGGCATAAGTAACCATAGCGGTACTTTCCCCGATCATGGCATCCACAAGGTTGTAATGGGGAAAGACTTCCTCTTGTACACCATGTAAGCCTTGTCAATCTGAAACAGGTTCATTGTTTCAAATGTTCGTCATTGTCCACAATCTAAATGTGAAATGTGATTGGAAAATCTTACCGTCGACCATGCATCGTCGTCCGGGTTGATGATAGGATAGGACATTGGGTCTCAACCCGACCCGCTCTTCATCATCAAGTAGACAAATCCGTTATATTCTTTACTTATGGTCTTCCACTTATTATTGAGTTTGGCCTTGTCGAAATTCTTCCCGGTTTGCATGTTGAAATGAATTGGGATGTTTTGCCAGGCATACGAGGTGAAGGTACCACCTACCCAGTCACATATGTCAAAGTGATGTTTAAAGAGGAGCAAGAGGCATTCATCCATTGTCGCATTCATGTGACACATCACTCAAAGCAATCGATCTCCGAGATGTGAATCTCAGATGTGGATGCACCATGTTTCCACATCTTGTAATAACAGACAATTTATTACAAAAAGAATGTTCCACTCCGTCGGGAGTCATTGAAAATCTAAGCTTACGGTCCCTAGTATTTAATCATTTATCCTCCCATAAAACACTTGAATGCATTAATCCATGGTCTTGCAAGTACAAGTCATTGATAGAATAAATTGGTATAGTCCTTATTGAACATATGTATTCAAGAGCACAAACATCATTCTAACCATATCACTAAAAACAATATCGAATGCAGAAGCTAAATGAGAACAATGGAATGGAAAGAAGCAATATCAAGTATGCAAAAAACGGGGCTAAAGCAGTAACCATGGGTAGCATTAGCAGCTAAATCTAAAGCAGCAGCCAAAGAATTACAGCAAGCAACTTAAGCAAGCTCTAGCAGTAACCAAACTCTAAGAGTATGGAATATCAGTATGCATGAGCATCTGCTACCTTAACCATCAACAAATACATATTTAACCCATCAGCTTCTAACCATATCACTAATAAAATTATGGAATGCAACAGCCAAGAGGAATGAGAACAATAACATGAACAAAAGCTAAAAGGGGCCAACTATATGTTATTGAATGTTGAGCATTAGCAGAGCTAAGCACCAATAGCTAAAGATAGAGCATTAACCAAATCTATGTCAGGAAATGCATCATTCGCGATTAAAGCAATAACCAAACTTGAGGGGTATGGAATGTCGATATGCATGATCATTTACTGCATTAACCATCAGAAAATATAGAATTAACCCATCAGCTTCTAACCATAGCATTAATAAAATTATGGAATGCAGGAGCTAATAAGAATGAGGACAATAGCATGAAAAGAAGCTAAAAGAGGGTAAATCTATGTCATTTAATGTTGCACATTAGCCAATAAATCTAAAGTAACAGCAAAACAGGTTAATGAACGAAGCTCTAGCAGTAACCAAGTTCTAGGAGTGTGGAATATCAGTATGTGCAAGAATCTACTACATTAACCATCAGCAAATATTGATTAAATGCATCAGCTTCTAACCATAAGATTATAAAATTAATGAATGCAACATCTAAATAAATGAGAACTGTAGAGAATAGTCAGTGTTTCATTTATTCTATTTTTATTTTCTCAGTAACCTCTTATCTAATTTACCCATGGGTCCTCTATATAAGAGAGCCCAGGGTTCTATATAATAAATAGATTGATCATTGAGTAATTTCTACCAACATAGTATCAGAGCCAAAACCCTAACCCTAACCCTAAACCCTACCACCGTCGCCCCTTTCTCTCTACTTCCCTCCCTCTCTCGACGTTGCCGCCGCCACACCCCCATCCCTTTAGGACACCGCCGCCGCCACACCACCCCGCCCCTCCCCTTCTCCCGTCGCCACCCCCATCCCTCCCCGCCGACCTATCTCTCCGCCGCCAGCCTCCTCCATCGTAGGGAGCCCTCCGTCGCCGTCTCCTCACCCAACATCGGCATCCCCTCCTCCGTCGGCTTCTCTATCTCCATGGATTTGAGTGTGTAACGTCTACATATGCACTCAAATCCCTTCCAGTCGATGTAGACAATTCTATTTTGGTCTACAGATCTGAGTTCTTCGTCTCTGGCATTATATCTGACAACAAAGTAGACATACCCTCCATCGGCGCATTCAAAGGTCTCGCGCCAATAGTCAAAATGGATGGGACGAATTATGAGCTCTGGGCGATGTTGTTCATAAGCCTAATGAAGTCTAACAGTAAGAAGCACATTCTAACCGAGGAAGAACCGGCATTGAAGACTGGGATCTATGCCTCCTGGGAGGCTGATGATTCATATGCCAAGTCTGGCTCTCAGGCACGTTGACGATGGAGATTGCAAATGATGTTCTCCATCAACCCACCGCTAAGGCGATGTGGGACATCCTGGCGGCCACTTATTCGCAGGTGCTAAATGAAATAAAGATGTTACAACTACAGCTTGACATATTCACAATGGAGAAAAATGGTTGTCCACTACATTCCTTGTATGCATCCCTACAGGGGATGTTTGAGAAACTTTACAGTACTATACCTCTTACGGCTACCCCTGAGCAGCAGAAGACCTTTCGGAATGCTACCATGGTGGGGGTACTGCTAGCAGCACTTGATCTTGAGTATGAGGCAGCCCGTTCTCATATACTTGTCGATGCTACCATTCCTCCTACTGAAGAAGATTACAGGAGGCTTAGTCGCATCTTTGTTCCTTCCAGCACTTCTACTCCACCACCTTCGGCGATGGTTGTGTCGCGAGGGAGAGAACGATAGTCTTCATTCCGTGGACGTGGACCTCGTGGTCGAGGAGGTCCTTTTCACCTACCATGTAGTTTCTGCCATTGCACAGGTCACTCCGAGGATACATGCTATTCTAAGCATGGGTTTGCAGCATCGGCGCGCGTAGCTAAGCATGTTACATCTCCGTCAGCATCCACTTCAGATCACTGGTTTGAGGAGCTTGTGGTGCGACTGCACGATATTATGCCTCAATCATCTACAGATTCTCCAAGAGGTTCTTCAGATATTGTTGCTTCAGCATCTGCCAGTATTTCAGCCTCTGCCAGCACCTCAGGTAGTGCTTCTGCTTTTACATCCTGTCATGATCTCTCAGATTGGATTATGGACTCCGGCGCAACCCATCATCTCTGCCGCGACAGAGATAGACTTGAGTCATACAGAGACATTCCACCTGGACGCTCAGTGCTCATAGCTGATGGGACTCATTCCCCCATCGTTGGAGAGGGGGAGATTACCTTGTCACCATCCATGCATTTACAGAATGTTCTACATGCTCCAAAGTTTTCCATGAATCTAATATCTATTAGTCAGATAACGAAGGATTTACACTGTCACGCTATATAGGGCATGATGTTTTTTAACTTTAATTACGTTTATTCGAGTCATGGCAATTTTAATTAAATAAATGAGATCGCATGTGATCTCTAATTAGTTATGTAGAGATAGTTTCTAATATTATTATATGTTTCTGTACCTTGTTTCTATTTCTTTTTTTTATTTAGACATCCATGTAATTTACCCTGAAGGCCTCTCCCTATATAAGAGAGCCTAGGGTTTTCCTATGAATCATAACGAAGACTCCTCTCTTCTAACATGGTATCAGAGCCGCCCTAGGGCTCTTCTCCCTTCCCCACCCGCCGCCCCTTCTCTTCTCTTTCCCTCTCATCTCGCCAGCGGCTCCCTCCAGCGCCCGGCGCTCCTCCGACAGCCCAGCGGCCACAGCCGCTCCCTCCAGCGGCCACCTGCCGCACAGCGCCCCCCAGCCGCTGCCTCCTGCGGGCCAGCCGCACCTTCCAGCGGCGCCCACAGACTCAGCGGCACCCCCTCTTGCCGCCTACAGCCCCCGGAGCCCCAGCGGCAACCCTCCTTGCCGCCTACAGCCGCCTTAGCGGCACCTATAACCCCAGCGGCACCTCCCATCTGCCGCTGTAGGGTTCCAGTGGCCTCCAGCAGTCCATAGGTGTTGTTCTCGGGACATTGCAAGGGCTGTACTCTTCATTGGAGGCGTGCACTAGACCTCTCTTCCTCCGATTTATGGATTTGAATGCGTAAAAGTCTACACGCGTACTCAAATCCGATGCAGTTGGTGTAGACAGTCATCACATTGTCTATTCTCCCTTCGTCTTCTTCAGGCAGCATTATGTCAGAATCGAAAGTCGATTTGCCCTCCACCGGCGCATTCAAAGGTCCGGCGCCGATAGTGAAGATGGACGGGTCTAACTATGAGTTATGGGCCATGCAGTTCATGAGCCTCATGAAATCAAACGGTAAGAAACACATTCTTACCGAAGATGAGCCTGCGGAGAAGACAGGGATCTATGCCTCATGGGAGGCCGATGATGCTTACGCAAAAGTATGGTTGTCTGGTACGCTGACGATGGAGATAGCAAATGATGTTCTCCATCAGCCCACTGCTAAGGCAATGTGGGACATTCTTGCTACTACGTATTCGCAGGTGCGAAATGAGACAAAGATGTTGCAGCTTCAGCATGACATCTTTACGACGAAGCAGGCCGGCAGACCTCTCCATTCTTTATACACATCCCTAAGAGGGATGTTCGAGAAGCTATACAGTACTATTCCTCTGACTGCTACTCCAGAGCTGCAGAAGACGTTCCGGAACGCCACCATGGTGGGTGTTCTACTTGCTGCCCTCGATCCTGAGTATGATGCTGCACGGTCACAGATCTTAGCAGATGCAGTCATTCCTCCGGTGGAGGATGTCTACAGGAGGCTCAGTCGTATCCCAGTTCCCTCCAGCTCATCTACTCCACCCCCATCTGCGATGGCAGCTTCGCGTGGGAGAGGTGGACCACCTTCTTGGCGTGGTCGTGGACGTGGCCGTGGCTCTCAAGGAAGAGGCGGTCGAGTCAGTCAGACGTGCTCATATTGTCACAGATCTGGACACTCGGAGGAGACATGCTACTCAAAGCATGGGTTCCCAGCATCGGCACGGGTTGCAGAGCATTCACAGTCTCCATTACCGTCTACTGCAGATCATAGATTTGACGAACTAGTGGCTCGTCTTCGTGATATTATGCCACAGTCTTCTGGTGATTCATCTGGTGGCTCGTCAGATATTGCTGCCACATCCTCAGCCAGTTCATCCGCTGCAGCCAGTTCCTCAGGTAGATCATCAGTCTTCATACCTTCACATGATATATCTGACTGGGTTATAGATTCCGGAGCTACACATCATCTGTGTCGAGATAGAGGTAGACTACAGGCCTACAGGGCTATTCCTCCAGGTCGCTCAGTACAGATAGCAGATGGTTCCCACTCACCCCTTGTTGGCCAGGGGGAGGTTTTCTTATCCTCCACTATGCAGCTACAGAATGTTTTATATGCCCCTGAGTTCTCACTGAATTTATTATCAATTAGTCAGATTATAAAGGATTTGAATTGTCGCGCTATATTTGACCCGTCTTCTCTCATTTTTCAGGACATACTCACGGGCAAGGTGATTGGCTGTGGTCCTGAGCAGAACGGTCTATATCGGCTGGTCCGGGAATCCTATGCTGGCATCTCCACTCACTCTGCTGGACCAGTTTCACCCTACATTTGGCATCTTCGTTTTGGTCACCTTCCGCTCCAGAAGATGCGCCATCTTCTGCCCCAGATCTCTCCAAGTTCGTCGTTTCGTTGTGAAACATGTCAGTTAGGAAAGCATCACAGGTCGAGCTTTCCAGGTCGTCAGAGTCGGAGCAGTAGCTCCCCTTTTGAGTTGTTACATATAGATATATGGGGTCCGAGTCGTGTACCCGATCACCAGGGGCACAGGTTCTATCTTGTGGTAGTAGATGACTTTTCTCGTGTCTCTTGGGTTTTTCTTCTGAAGAATAAGTCTGAAGCAGGAGATGTTATTAAAAATTTGATTAATGAAGTGCAGAATGTTTTTTCTTCTTCAGTAAAATATGTTCGGACTGATAATGCCCTGGAATTTTGTACACGTTCTCTTTCTCAATTTCTGTAATCGAAGGGTATTATTCATCAAACCACCTGCGCATATACATCCCAACAAAATGGTGTGGCGGAAAGAAAGCATCGCCATCTCTTGGATATCACTCGTACCTTATTGATTCAAAGTTGTGCTCCTATTTCTTTCTGGGGGGATGATGTCCTTACTGCATGCTATCTGGTCAATAGAATGCCATCCTCTGTCCTTGGAGAGAAGATACCCATTTCTCTTATTTTTCCAGACAAGGAGCTATTCTCACTACCACCTCATGTCTTTGGTGCTGTGGCGTTTGTCCATCGTCTATCTCCTGGACTTGACAAACTCTCTCCAAGAGCAGTCAAGTACGTCTTTGTTGGGTATTCCAGAACACAGAAGGGATACCGGTGTTATGATCCTACTACCAACAGGTACTTTGTTAGTGCGGATGTCACTTTCTTCGAGTCGGTCATGTACTTCTCGCCAGCTGGGGACAGAATGGTACCATCCACCACCGCTGATGATATTTTGGTTCCACCACCACCTACTTGTCTTTCACCTGACTCATCTCCTGTGTCCGTTCCTATGCCAGCACCTCCACCACCACCTCCACCTCCACCACCACCTCCACCTCCACCCGTTCCACGGCGAATCATTTCACCATTTCCTAACCACTATACGCGTCGGTCAGGTCCTGCTCAGACGACAGCTCAGCCAATCACTACGCCTCAGGTATGTTCAGATGATGCTACTAATGACGGGTCAGGTTCGGTACATATGCAGAATGACTCCTTACAGGTGGACACAGATGATGATCTGGATGTTCCGATTGCTATTCGGAAACAGAGACGACAGTGTGCATCCTATCCACTTGCTTCACAGGTTTCCCTTCACCGACTCACAGGTGATTTCCAGAAGTTTGCCACAGCTTTGTCTTCCGCGGACATACCACGGACATACCAGGAAGCCTTGAAGAGTGAATGCTGGAGACTAGCTATGGAAGAAGAAATGGGGGCCCTGCAGTCCCGTGGCACATGGTCTTTGGTCCCTGCACCACCTGATGCATCAGTTGTAAGCAGCAAATGGGTCTTCACAGTCAAATATCATGCGGATGGCACATTGGATAGGTACAAAGCACGCTTGGTCGCCCGAGGATTTACACAGACATATGGCGTTGATTACATGGATACATTCTCTCCATTTGCGAGACACTCGACTCTCCGTATCCTCCTGTCTGTTGCAGTGGTTCGTGACTGGAGCATTTATCAGCTAGACGTCAAGAATGCATTTCTGTACGGGGACTTACAGGAGGAAGTCTACATGCAGCAGCCACCCGGGTTTACTGCTGAGGGGGAGAAGCATATGGTATGTAGACTTCACAAGGCTATATATGGACTTAAACAGAGTCCATGAGCGTGGTTCCAGAAACTGTCCAACCTAATTGAGCACCAGGGATTTAAGAGGTCCAATGCTGACCATTCGTTGTTTGTCCAGAAGTCCTCGGCAGGTACGGTTGTCATAATGGTCTATGTGGATGATATTCTTGTTACAGGAGATGATACTCAGGGCATAGCAAGGGCGAAGGCATTCCTAGGTCGTCAGTTTGTTACAAAGGATCTTGGAACCCTAAGATATTTTCTGGGGTTGGAATTTGCAAGGAATGCACATGGTCTGGTGATGACACAACGGAAGTACATTACTGACTTCCTGGTTGAGACTGGTATGGATGGGTGCAAACCATCTAGCATCCCCATGGATCCCAGCATGAAGTTATATGATGATAATACTGATGAAGTGGATAAGAGGAGATATAGAGAGATGGTGGGAAAACTCCTCTACATCACCATAACTCGCCCAGACATTCAATTTGCAGTTAACAGGGTGAGTCAATTTATGGAGCAGCCAAGACAGGTTCACATGGATGCTATACACATGATACTGAGGTATCTAAAGTCTTCTCCAGGTTCAGGGCTGCTATTTAGAAAGGGCACGGACTTATCTGTCTCAGCATGTGCAGATGCAGATTATGCAGGATGTCCTAAGGACCGAAAATCAACCTCAGGGTTTGCAGTGTTTGTTGGAGGCTCCTTGGTTTCTTCGAAAAGCAAGAAACAAACTGTTGTGGCAAGGTCCAGTGCCGAATCCGAGTATAGGGCAATGGCTCAAGCCAGTACGGAAATGATGTGGGTTCGCTCAGTACTAGAAGATCTACATGTAGCTGTATCTCTACCTATGAAGCTTCAGTGTGACAATCAGGCAGCGTTGTTCATTGCCAACAATCCAGCCTTCCATGAGAGGACCAAGCATATTGAAGTTGACTGCCATTACACCAGGGACCTAATCCAGAGAGGATTGATATCCACGGCTCATGTTAGCTCAGGGGATCAGACTGCCGATGTATTCACCAAGCCATTGCTCAGAGGACCTTTCCAGAGATGTTCATCCAAGCTGAGCATGATCGACATCTATGCTCCACCTTGAGGGGGAGTGTAGAGATAGTTTCTAATATTATTATATGTTTCTGTACCTTGTTTCTATTTCTTTTTTGTATTCAGACATCCATGTAATTTACCCTGAAGGCCTCTCCCTATATAAGAGAGCCTAGGGTTTTCCTATGAATAATAACGAAGACTCCTCTCTTCTAACAAGTTAGGGGGTTTCAGTTTGAATTTCTAATTTAGTTAATTAGAGTCAAATTAGGATAAAGGTAGATTTGAATTTCTATTCAAATCAATTAGAGTCAAATTAGGATAAGTTGGGATTTGATTTTCGATTTTGGTTTCTATTTTTGTAATCCCATCCCTCCTATATAAAGGGATGATGGTCCATTGTTTTTAAACAGTTCAGATTATATGAAAAATTGAGTTATCTCTTTGTCTCCGTCTTTCTCTCTATCTCTTTCTACGTGCGTTCTTCGCGATTCTCATCCCAAATCTCGCGCAATCGGCGCGTTTTCTCCTTCTTCCTCTCTCTCCACGCGATCTCCGCGGTTCTCCTCCTTCAACCTCTCGTATTCCAGACGAGTTCTTCTTCTCAACCCCTCTCTTTCTTCTACCAAATATCCACCATAAAATATATTATTATTAGTTTGTCGACGCCGATTTGCCGTTTGCATCATTAATTGATGCAGCATAAAATTAAAATATAGGGCATGATGTTTTTTAATTTTAATTATGTTTATTCGAGTCATGGCAATTTTAATTAAATAAATGAGATCGCATGTGATCTCTAATTAGTTAGGTGGTTTCAGTTTGAATTTCTAATTTAGTTAATTAGAGTCAAATTAGGATAAAGGTAGATTTGAATTTCTATTCAAATCAATTAGAGTCAAATTAAGATAAGTTGGAATTTGATTTTCGATTTTGGTTTCTATTTTTGTAATCCCATCCCTCCTATATAAAGGGATGATGGTCTATTGTTTTTAAACAGTTCAGATTATATGAAAAATTGAGTTATCTCTTTGTCTCCTTCTTTCTCTCTATCTCTTTCTAAGTGCGTTCTTCGCGATTCTCATCCCAAATCTCGCGCAACCGGCGTCTTTTCTCCTTCTTCCTCTCTCTCCACGCGATCTTCGCGGTTCTCTTCAACCTCTCGTATTCCAGACGAGTTCTTCTTCTCAACCCCTCTCTTTCTTCTACCAAATATCCACCATAAAATATATTATTATTAGTTTGTCGACGCCGATTTGCCGTTTGCATCATTTGGTATCAGAGCATGGCAACCGAATCATTCTTACGATTCGACGATCCCGTCGCGTATTGGAAGATGCAATACGATTTAAGTCGTCTCCCCCATGGCCCGCACTCACGCTCGCGTTTGAGAAAGTTCAAAAAGCGTCTTTTATCAAGCATCAAAGCCCAAGAATGGATAGATGCGACGTTCAATGAAGATTCGCTCGACAACGACAAAATCCAGATTCCAGAAGCTGATGTACAACCTACTTTTGATCAAGAAAACGAATGTATTTTCATGCAATATGAAGATTTTATTGATACCGTTGGGAAAGAGACCTCGTTAACATTCAAGAAAACCCTAGGCTCTCTTATATAGGGAGAGACCTAAAGGGTAAATTACAAAGAAGTCTAAACAAGAAAAAGAAATAACGAAATGATACATAAAATGATAATAGTGAAACTATCTCTACACTCCCCCTCAAGATGGAGCATAGATGTCTATCATGCTCAGCTTGGATGAACATCTCTGAAAAGGTCCTCTGAGCAGTGGCTTGGTGAATATATCTGCCGTCTGATCTCCTGAGCTCACATGTGTAGTAGATATCAATCCTCTCTGAATCAAATCCCTGGTGTAATGGCAGTCAACTTCAATATGTTTGGTCCTTTCATGGAAGGCTGGGTTGTTGGCAATGAATAGTGTTGTCTGATTGTCACACTGGAGCTTCATAGGTAGAGTCACATCTACATGTAGATCTTCTAGTACAGAACGAACCCACATCATTTCCGTGCTGGCTTGGGCCATGGCCCTATATTCGGATTCAGCACTGGACCTTGCCACAATAGTTTGTTTCTTGTTTTTCCAAGAAACCAGAGATCCTCCAACAAACACTGCAAACCCTGAGGTTGATTTTCGATCCTTAGGGCATCCTGCATAATCTGTGTCTGCACACGTCGAGATGGATAAATCTATGCCCTTTCTGAATAGCAGCCTTGAACCTGGAGAGGACTTCAGATACCTCAGTATCATGTGTATAGCATCCATGTGAACCTGTCTTGGCTGCTCCATGAATTGACTCACCCTGCTAACTGCAAATTGAATATCTGGGCGAGTTATGGTAATGTAGAGGAGTTTTCCCACCATTTCTCTATATCTCCTCTTATCTACTTCATCAGTATCATCATCATACAATTTCACGCTAGGATCCATGGGAATACTTGATGGTTTACACCCATCCATGCCAGTCTCAACCAGGAAGTCTGTAATGTACTTCCGTTGGGTCATCACCAAACCCTGTGCATTCCTTGCAAACTCCAACCCCAGAAAATATCTTAGGGTTCCAAGATCCTTTGTAACAAACTGACGGCCTAGGAATGCCTTCGCCCTCTCTATGCCCTGAGCATCATCTCCTGTAACGAGAATATCATCCACATAAACCATAATGACAACCGTACCTGCCGATGACTTCTGGACAAACAATGAGTGATCGGCATTTGACCTCTTGAATCCTTGTTGCTCAATTAGGTTGGACAGCTTCTGGAACCAAGCTCTTGGACTCTGTTTGAGGCCATATATCGCCTTGTGAAGTCTACAAACCATGTGTGTCTCCCCTTCAGCAATAAACCCAGGTGGCTGCTGCATGTAGACTTCCTCCTGTAAGTCCCCGTACAAAAAGGCATTCTTGACATCTAGTTGAGATATACTCCAATCACGGACCACAGCAACAGACAGGAGAATACGAATAGTCGAATGCCGCGCAACTGGAGAGAATGTATCCATGTAATCCACACTATAGGTTTGAGTAAACCCTCGTGCGACCAAGCGTGCTTTGTACCTATCCAACGTGCCATCTGCATGATACTTTACTGTAAAGACCCACTTACAACTCACAACGGATGTATCAGGAGGCGCAGGGACCAAGGACCATGTGCCACGGGACTGCAAGGCCTTCATCTCTTCCTCCATAGTCCCTCTCCAGCAATCATTCTTCAAAGCCTCCTGGTATGTCCGTGGTATATCCACGGAAGACAAAGCTGTGACAAACCGCTGAAACTCACCAGTGAGGCGGTGAAAGGAAACCTGTGAAGCACATGGATATGAAGCACACTGCCTCCTCTGCTTCCGAACAGCAATCGGAACATCAAGATCATCATTTACTGTACTGAAGGGCTAGGGCGTCCTGTACTGAAGAATCCTGCACGTGTACCATATCTGACCCGTCAGTAGTAATGTCATCTGAACATACTTGAGGCGTGATGATAGGCTGTTGGGTGGTATGAGCAGGGCCTGACCGACGCGTATAGAATTTAGGTAATGGGGAAATGATAGGCCGTGAAATGGGTGGTGGTGGAAGCAGCGGTGGAATTGGTGGTGCTGGTGTGCACGACTCAGGTGAACTCCCGATAGGTGGTGGAGGAACATAGACATCATCAGTGGTAGTGGATGGTACCATTCTATCACCTGCAGGCGAGAAATACATGACAGACTCAAAGAAAGTGACATCAGCACTCACGAAGTACCTCTTAGTCGTTGGGTCATAACACTGATAGCCCTTCTGAGTCCTGGAATAGCCAACAAAGACACACTTGACTGCTCTGGGAGAGAGTTTGTCAAGACCTGGAGATAAACGATGTACGAAAGCCACAGTACCAAAGACACGTGGAGTCAGTGAGAATAACTCCTTGTCTGGGAAAAGAATAGAGATAGGTGACTTCTCACCAAGAACTGAGGATGGCATTCGATTGACCAAATAACACACAGTAAGAACAGCATCGCCCCATAATGAAATAGGCGCGCAACTCTGAATCAACAGGCTACGAGTAATATCCAAGAGATGGCGATGGTTTCTTTCCGCCACACCATTTTGTTGTGAAGTATATGCACACGTAGTTTGGTGAATAATACCCTTTGATGAAAGAAAGTGAGAAAGTGAGCGCGTACAAAATTCGAGGGCATTATCCGTCCGTACATATTTGACTGAAGAAGAGAAAATGTTGTGCATTTCATTAATCAAATTTTTTATCACATCTCCTGCGTCAGGTTTATTCTTCAAAAGAAAGACCCATGAGACACGAGAAAAATCATCCACTACCACAAGATAGAACCTGTGCCCCTGATGATCGGGAACACGACTTGGACCCCATATATCTATATGCAACAACTCAAACGGGGAGCTACTGCTCCGACTCTGACGACTTGGGAAGCTTGACCTATGATGTTTTCCCAACTGACATGCTTCACAGCGGAAAGACGAACTAGGAGAGATCTGGGGCAGAAGATGACGCATTTTCTGGAGCGGAAGGTGACCAAATCGGAGATGCCAGATGTACTGAGAGACTGGTCCGGTAGAATGAGAAGAGGCGCCAGCATAGGAATGTCGAACCAGCCGATATAAACCACCCTGCTCAGAGCCACAGCCAATCACCTTGCCCGTGAGTATGTCCTGAAAAATAAGAGAAGACGGGTCAAATATAGCACGACAATTCAGATCCTTCGTGATCTGACTAATGGATAGCAAATTCATTGAGAACTCAGAAGCATGTAGGACGTTCTGTAGCTGCATAGTGGAGGAGAGGAAGACCTCCCCCTGTCCAACAAGGGGTGAATGGGTACCATCTGCTATCTGTACTGAGCGGCTTGGAGGAATGTCCCTGTAGGCCTGTAATCTATCTCTACCTCGGCAGAGATGATGTGTGGCTCCGGAATCTATAACCCAGTCAGATATATCATGAGGTGGTATGAAAGCAGTAGATCTACCTGAGATACTGGCTGCGGCTGATGAACTGGCAGAGGCAGTAGCAGCGATATCTGAAGAACCGCCTGACGAATCACCAGATGAATGTGGCATAATATCTCAGAGACGAGCCACAAGTTCGTCGAATCGGTTATCTGCAGTAGACGGTAATGGAGACTGTGAGTGCTCTGCAACACGTGCCGATGCTGGGAATCCATGCTTCGAATAGCATGTCTCCTCCGAGTGTCCTGTGCGGTGACAATAGGAGCATGTCTGACTGAAGCGGCCACCCCTCCCCTGGGGTCCACGGCCACGACCACGACCAGATGGTGGTCCACCTCTCCCACGCGAGGCTGCCATCGCTGAAGGAGGTGGAGTAGAAGAGCTGGAGGAAACTGGGATGCGACTCAGCCTTTTGTAAACATCTTCAACTGGAGGAATAACTGCATTTGCGAGAATCTGAGATCGAGTTGCATCATACTCAGGGTCAAGAGCCGCAAGTAGAACACCAACCATGGTGGCATTTCGAAACGCCTTCTGCTGCTCAGGAGTTGCAGTGAGAGGAATGATGCTGTATAACTTCTCAAACATCCCTCTTAGGGATGTGTAGAGAGAATGAAGAGGTCTGCCGTTTTGCTTCATTGTGAAAATGTCGTGCTGAAGCTGCAACATCTTCGTCTCATTTCGCACTTGCGAATATGTGGCGGCAAGAATGTCCCACATTGCCTTAGCAGTGGGCTGATGGATGACGTCATTAGCGATTTCCATCGTCAAGGTATCGGACAACCAGACCTTCGCATAGGAATCATCAGCCTCCCATGAGGCATAGATCCCAGTCTTCTCTGCGGGCTCATCCTCGGTAAGAATGTGCTTCTTACCATTCGACTTCATGAGGCTCATGAACTGCATAGCCCAGAGCTCATAGTTAGACCCGTCCATCTTGACTATTAGCGCAGGACCTATGAATGCGCCGGTGGAGGGCATATCAACTATTGATTCTGACATACTGCTGCTTGGAGAAGAACTAGGATATGTAGACGTGAAGCTGAATGTCTACAAAAACTGCATTGGATTTGAGTGCGTATGTAGACGTTACGCACTCAAATCCATAGAACGGACGAGGAAGGAACTAGGGCACGCCTAACAAGGGGCTGACAGCCCTTTCAGCGGCTGGGAGCCGCTAGGAGGCCTTGCGCGGGTGGCTGATGGCGATGTCGCCGATTGGCTGAAGCCGCTGGGGGCTGGGATCCCCTTCGGCGGCTGGCTGGGGGCTGGAATCCAACCGGATGGAGGACTGGAGCAACCGGATGGAGGGCTGGAGCCAACCGGATGGAGGGCGGGATCCAACCAGGCAGCGGCGAAGGAGGGCTATCGCTGGAGAGAGAGGTGGCGGTGATTCCGAGAAGAGGGAGGCGAGTGGGGAAGGGGCGGCGGGGGGTGGAGAGCCCTAGGGTGGCTCTGATACCATGTTGGGAAAGAGACCTCGTTAACATTCAAGAAAACCCTAGGCTCTCTTATATAGGGAGAGACCTAAAGGGTAAATTACAAAGAAGTCTAAATAAGAAAAAGAAATAACGAAATGATACATAAAATGATAATAGTGAAACTATCTCTACAGATACAACATCAATACTAGAAGAACAAGAGGACAAAGGACCCATCTTTGATGAAGATCCTACAAAAGAAGCATGGGAAATCATCGATTTATTCGTTGTTGGAGCTGTTGTCCAAGAAGAAAACAAGAACCCGGAACCCATCTATGATGGTCTTGTGGATAAAGAATACAACATCCACAACCAGTTCTTATCCAAGGATGATATCCAGGAGGCCGTAGATCTGGCCATGATTGAAGTCGTGGCCATAAAGACCCCACCGGTGCTTCAGCCTTCATCACCCGTGCCGCTGCTACCCTCTTCTCCAGCCATCGACCAACCACTCGGCTTTTCCCCACATCAACTGCCCCCATCACCGCCACCAGTGATGTCTGCCAGCCACCGCCATGCGGTTCCAACACCCTGGTCGGGCCACAACGACCTTCACGAGCTCCACGGCCTGAAAACCACGACCCCCCAAAAGGGGGCGCGCCGTGAGTTCCATCAACCCCCTTGGAATGGAACCCGATGCCGCCTTCTTCGTCGCAACACGCGATGGTGGGCCACCTGCCACCGCAGTTGTTTTTCTCTCACGTCGGTAACCTGCGTCGAAAGGAATCCTCGCCCCGAGCGTCGCTTGTGGCCTTCCTTCCCAGGTTGTCACCGCTGCCGTCTTTGGAATGGAGAGAATCAAACCCTAACAGGAGTTAGGGAGCTCCCTCCCATTGAATCCCCTAAAATAAGGGATGAGATAATCTGGAGAAATTACCAGCAAGCCCTTCCTCACAATAGTTTTTATAAAAAGAGTCAATTGGAGGCTAAATTATGTCACTGGTATATTTTAAGTGAAGGGGTACAAAAATTGCAGAGACGTCCTCCAATTGAAAAAAATTACAAACGTAACATTGAAAAGGATGTGATTGGGGAAATTTGAAGCTACAATTCCAACATTGAATTCTCCATCGACGAAATGAAGATCAAGCAATTCGTCAGGAGACGAATTTTTCAAGCGGAGGAGAATTGATGCAGCATAAAATTAAAATATAGGTCATGATGTTTTTAAATTTTAATTACGTTTATTCGAGTCATGGCAATTTTAATTAAATAAATGAGATCGCATGTGATCTCTAATTAGTTAGGTGATTCCAGTTTGAATTTCTAATTTAGTTAATTAGAGTCAAATTAGGATAAAGGTAGATTTGAATTTCTATTCGAATCAATTAGAGTCAAATTAGGATAAGTTGGGATTTGATTTTCGATTTTGGTTTCTATTTTTGTAATCCCATCCCTCCTATATAAAGGGATGATGGTCCATTGTTTTTAAACAGTTCAGATTATATGAAAAATTGAGTTATCTCTTTGTCTCTGTCTTTCTCTCTATCTCTTTCTAAGTGCGTTCTTCGCGATTCTCATCCCAAATCTCGCGCAACCGGCGCGTTTTCTCCTTCTTCCTCCTTCAACCTCTCGTATTCCAGACGAGTTCTTCTTCTCAACCCTTCTCTTTCTTCTACCAAATATCCACCATAAAATATATTATTATTAGTTTGTCGATGCCGATTTGCCGTTTGCATCAGGACTCATTCCCCCATCGTTGGAGAGGGGGAGATCACCTTGTCACCATCCATGCATTTACAGAATGTTCTACATGCTCCAAAGTTTTCCATGAATCTAATATCTATTAGTCAGATAACGAAGGATTTACACTGTCACGCTATATTTGACCCATCTTCTCTTATTTTTCAGGACATACTAACGGGCAGGGTGATTGGTTGTGACTCTGAGCAGAATGGTCCCTATCGTCTGGTCCGGAATTCATATGTTGGTGTCTCTTCCTACTCAGCCGGATCTGTTTCCCCGTACACCTGCACCTACGCTTTGGTCACCTCCCGCTTCAAAAGACGTGTCATCTCTTGCCTCAGCTTTCTCCAAGTTCGTCGTTTCGATGTGAAGCCTGTCAGTTGAGAAAGCATCATCGAGCTAGCATCCTTAGTCGTCAGTGTCGGAGCAGTAGCGCTCCTTTTGAATTATTTCATGTTGATATTTGGGGTCCGAGTCGTGTTCCTGATCATCAGGGACACAAGTTCTATCTTGTAGTAGTTGATGAATTCTCTCGTGTATCGTAGGTATTTCTTTTAAAGAATAAATCTGAAGCATGAGATGTTATTAGAAAACTTATCGTTGAAGTACAGAATGTTTTTTCCTCTCCTGTCAAATATGTTCGTACAGACAATGCATTGGAATTCTGCACTCGCTCTCTCTCCCATTTCTTTTCGTCCAGAGGTATTATTCATCAAACCACATGTGCATACACATCTCAACAGAATGGAGTGGCAGCGCGAAAAAACATCGACATCTACTTGATATTACTCGAACCCTGCTTATCCAGAGTTGTGCACCTATCACTTTTTTTAGGGAGATGTTGTTCTTACGGCCTGCTACCTTGTCAATCGTATGTCGTCCTCTGTACTCGGTGAGAAAATTCCTCTTTCTGTTATTTTTCCAGGGAAGGAATTATTTTCTCTTACCCCTCGTGTCTTTGGTGTTGTTGCTTTTGTTCACCAGTTGTCTCCTAGACTTGACAAACTCTCACCTAGAGCTGTCAAGTGTGTCTTTGTGTGTTACTCTCGGACTCAGAAGGGTTACTGTTGTTATTATGACCCTGTAAATAAGAAATATTTTGTCAGTGCTGATGTCACATTTTTCGAGTCAGTTATGTACTTCTCCTCTGCAGGTGACAGGTTGGCATCTTCCATGTCTAATGATGACGTATATGTCCCTCCTCCTAGTTTGAGTCCACATTTGTCCATTCTCATCCCAGTCGTCACGCCAACGTCATCTCCACTACCACCACCACAACTACCCATCATGACGTTACCTAAATTCTATACACGTCGGTCAGGCCCTGCTCAGGCGGCACGTCAATCACCCATCACGCCTCATGTATGTTCAGATGCTATTATTAATGATGGGTCGGATAGTGTGCTTGTGCAGAATTCTTCTTTGCAAGAGGAGTGTGCACCACCAAGTACAGTGGATGATGATCTTGATGTCCCTATTGTTATTCGGAAGCAGAAACGGACTTACGCGTCTTATCCCCTTGCTTCCCAGGTTTCCTTCCACCGTTTCACAGGAGACTTCCAGAGATTTGATGCGACTTTGTCTTCCGTGGAGATACCACGGAATTATCAGGATGATATGAAAATTGATTGCTGACGGTTGGATATGGAAGAAGAAATGGTTGCTTTACAGTCCCGGGGTACATGGAGCTTGGTTACCGCTCCATCTGGAGCATCTATTGTTAGCTGCAAATGGGTATTCACAGTGAAGTACCACGCAGTTGGGAGCCTTGACCAGTACAAGGCACGGCTAGTGGCGAGAGGCTTCACTCAAACACATGGTGTGGACTATATGGATACATTCTCTCCAGTGGCTCGTCACTATACTCTACGCATTCTTTTATCTATTGTTGTGGTACGTGACTAGTCCATATTTCAACTTGATATCAAGAATGCATTCTTGTATGGCGATCTGCAGGAGGAAGTCTACATGCAGTAGCCATCGGGGTTTACTGTTGAGGGGGAGAATCATATGGTGTGTAGACTTCATAAGGCGATATATGGCCTTAAACAGAGCCCAAGGGCGTGGTTCCAGAAGCTTTCCCACCTAATTGAACAACATGGATTCAAACTATCAAATGTGGATCACTCGTTGTTCATTCATAAGACTTCTAGAGGTACGTTGTCCATGGTATATGTTGATGATATTCTGGTTACAGATGATGCTCAGGGGATAGAGATGGCAAAAGCATTTTTGGGCCGTCAATTTGTCACGAAGGATCTTGGTATCCTACAATATTTTCTGGGGCTGGAGTTTACCAGGAATGCACAGGGTCTGGTGATGACCCAAAGGAAATATATTACAGATTTGTTGGTTGAAACGGGCATGGTTGGATGTAGACCATCAAGCACTTCTATAGATCTAAGGATGAAATTATATGACAATGATACTGAAGAGGTTGACAGGAGAAGATATAGAGAGATGGTGGGTAAGCTTCTTTACATCACTATAACTCGACCTGATATAGCTTTTGCAGTAAGTCGAGTGAGTCAATTCATGGAGCAACCAAGATAGATTCATATGGATGTTATATATATGATATTAAGGTATCTAAAGTCTTCTCCAGGCTCAGGATTGTTGTTTAGAAAGAACACAAATCTATCTGTTTTGGCTTCTGTAAATGTAGACTATGCAGGATGTCCTAAGGATCGTAAGTCCATTTCAGGCTTTGATGTTTTTGTGGGTAGCTCTCTAGTTTCTTGAAAAAGTAAGAAACAAACTGTTGTGGCTAGATCTAGTGTTGAATCTGAATATAGGGCCATGGCACAAGCAAGCACGGAGATGATGTGGATTCTAGCTGTACTAGAAGACTTGCATATAGATGTACCTCTACCCATGCAGCTAAAGTGTAGCAATCAAGCTGCTTTGTTCATTGTTAATAATCTAGCATTTCATGAAAGAACAAAACATATTGAGGTAGACTGCCACTACACTAGAGATATGATCCAGAAGGGCTTGATTTCTACTTCACATGTTGGTTCAGAGGAGCAGACTGTCGACATCTTCACCAAGCCATTGCTCAGAGGACCTTTCCAGAGATGTTCTTCCAAGCTGAGCATGGATATCTATGCTCCATCTTGAGGGGGAGTGTAGAGAATATTATGTAGTCAATGTATCATTTATTCTATTTTTATTTTCCCAGTAACATCTAATGTAATTTACCCAAGGGTCCTCTCTATATAAGAGAGCCTAGGGTTCTATGGAATAAAAAGATTGCTCATTTCCACCAACAAGAATAGCATGAACAAAAGTTAAAAGGGGGCAACTCTACGTCATGGAATACTGAGCATTAGTAACAGCAATAGCAATAGCTAAGCACTAGCAGCTACATATAGAGCATTAACCAAATCTGTCATGGAATGCATCATTAGCAACTAAAGCAGTAACTAAGCTTGAGGGATATGGAATATCGGTATGCATGACCATCTAATGTGTTAACCATCCGAAAATATTGAGTTAACCCATCAGCTTCTAACCATAGCATTAATAAAATTATTGAATGCGGTAGCTAAGAGGAATGAGAATAATGCAAACAAATGATGAAATTGTCTCCCACTATAAGTATCGTCGGCTACATGGATTCTTGCTCAAATCCATGTTGAAAGATTCGATTTTTATGATGGTTATCGACTACCTAATGCAACCACCACAAGGGAGGATTTGAACCCTGGTCTTTTGGGTGGTAGACACACTGCACTACCATCAGACCATTTGAGGGGGAATGAGAACAATAGCATGAAAAAAAGCTAAAAGGGGGCAACTTTGTCATGGAATGATGAGCATTTGTAGTAGCAGCAGTTAAGCACCGGCAATTACAGATAGATCATTAACCAAATCTATGTCATGGAATGCATCATTAGCAACTAAAGTAGTAACCACAGCAACAACAACACCTAAAGTAGCAAGCACTATACCAAGACATATCTAGGATCATTGAAACCATGTCATTAATAACAATACGGAATGCAAGTATTGTAACCAAAGCAATATAGCAGTATCCAAACCAATATAGCAATAACCAAAGCAATGTAGGAATAATTAAGCTTCTAGAAGCAATGTAGCAGTAACCAAGGTTCGGGAAAGCGGTATGTGTTCGGACAGATCACTAAAATAGTGATTAAGCGGTATGTGGGGCATATGCGAGGTATATGTGGTTCTATGTTGTTTCCTTTTTATTTAAAAATAAATAAATATATACAAAAGTGACAACAACTAAGCTAAATTAATATATAATTATGGTCCAACAAAAGATTTAAGAAAAATGACTTTCATATAGAGCTCAAAATAATCTCTATCAAACAAATATTTGTACTTCCCTAGAAAGTTAGCACACATAATAATTGACAACAATCACCAAAATATACAAGTATCCGAAAGAAAATCGAAATGTAACACAAATAACATTAGTAATGTACTAACTAAAGTAGCTTAAGAAAACATAAATGTCCAAGCGACAATATTCTAACCGGTTACTCCAATACGTGCATGTGAGACTTGTAACTATGTATGTCTACTAAAATTCATGATACGATGATATGATGTGCTCCTCAATAATAAATTAAGTAGGTTGACTTTTGTTGCAACAAGTATATTAATATACGTGAATATATATTTGTATAAATGCCTCTATTTTGAATTATAATGTCATTTATCTATGTCATTATATATATTACTAATTCTTCATCAAAAATACTAAACTCTACATATACCGTTGCATTCAAAAAAAAATATTACTTGACTAAATTTGTTTGCTAACTTATTGGTACATTATTCTATTTCTTCCCTGTGCATTTACTCCAATCTCGTAGTACGACTACTTCGACGATGGATTTAAATGGTTATGAAATGCTTGGTTGGCATACATGCAAAAACAATGAATAAGGGTAAATGAGGATGCAATATTATCCAAATTATGTCACATGATCGAATTCTGATAAGTGAAATAAATCATACAATAAAAAACGTGGCACAAATATACTATAACACACATTTCATACACATATTTGACACATTTCAGAACAATAACATGAAATAGGTAGCTTAAAAATAACATAAAAATCACACGTCAAATAATCACAATAAAAAATTTACATATAAAAAATCACATTTAATCTAAAGCGGGCGCATGGAAAGCATATGCGGTTCGCATAAGCGCCACGGGTGCATAATTGAGGGCTTCATGAAAGCGATGCGTTGAGGGTGCCACACACGCAAATGCGGCCGCATATATTACCGCATAGGTCAATTTCGTAAAAACTAGCAGTAACCAAAGCAATGTAGCAATAATCAAAGTAATAGAGAAGTAACTATATTTCTATAGCAGGAACCAAAAAAATATAGCAGTAACTAAACTTTTAAAAGCAATATAGCAGTAAGCAGAGTAATGTGAGTAATCAAGCTTCAATGAGCAATATTACAGTAACCATAGCATTATAACAGTAACCAAAGCAATATACCAGTAACCATATTGCTATAGCAGCCACCAAAGCAATATAGCAGAACCGAATGCTGTTGAATCTAAAAAAGCTGAATAGAATCAAAAAACAAATAAGCTAAGTCACAGAGTGCTAAAGAAGCATAAGTTTAATCTAAAGTAGCAAACAAAATCGAACGACATCAAAGCTAAATCTAGAGCATTATAGGAGGTCATGGACACAAGCTCTAGCGGTAACCAAGCTGTGACATACCACCAAGTCAAGGAAGCATGCTATACCGATAACCAATCTATAGAAGTAACAAAGACAATATAGCACTATAACAGGAACCGGCAAATGCTAATACGGGGCATGAAAACCATAAGCAATGCCCAGAGCACCTAAGGGTCATAGAAAGAACAAGTCCATCACAAGGGGCATGAAAACCGCAGCATGCAAGAATCGAACAACCATGAATCAAATGAAAGATTTCCTTAAGATTGAATCACAAATCAAGAGCAACTCCAACAAAACCAAACTCATAATCAGAGATAACCCCATGTTCTGGAAAACAAACACTAAAACGGAATCATGCGAGCATGTCCGACATCTATGAAAATAGCAAACAAGAAAGGAGTATCGAGATTACCACCCATACCATGAAATCCACAAAAAGGAAGAGATGTGCACACAAACAACCAAAAGGAACAAGTCACCAAGCACACCGCGAGTTCGCTCAGAGGGATTCTTCAATGGCCTCTTATAGGCCTTGCTCGAGGCGAAGGAAACCCTAAATTCCCAATCTGAAATCATAGCAGAGATGACATCTCAAGAAGAGCCAAAAATGACAGGCCTCTGTGAAGAGGATTTAATAGAGAGGACGAGTAATGTCATACCTTCCCCAATAACCCCATTCAACGCCCAATCAATCGATTCAAGCTGTTCATGCCATTGATTCTCAAGCAAGGATGATCATAGCATAAAGCACTTGCAACCATTGACCAAGAAAGGACGAAAGAAGGGGAGAGGCTCGAGGAGATCGTGGGAGAAACGGTTGAGGAGGCTAGTCATGGGGAATGGGAGGGAGAGGAGGGGTGGAATAAAATCGCCCCAGCTATTCCTCCGAACGACAGCTTTGGCGTGGGACGAGGGAGTCGAATGGGAATAGTCGTATGATTCTCTCTCCCTATTCCACCCAATTCCATGCTTTTATTCTCATACCAAACAAGGCCTAAATGAAAAAAAGGTGCTTGTTTGTATTAAATTGGAAGGGGGCTCTTGTATGCCTAATTGGGCTAGCGTGAAAAATAAAAAGAGAACAAATTGATCTACACGTAACCGTATAGGCCATGAGTTATTAAAAAAAGAGTTCCAAGGCCTAATTGGGGTAGGCTTAAAAAAGAGAGGATCCAGAAAGAAAAGAGAGGAGATTCAATTTCGAAAAAAGGAATTCTTTGTTCGGAAAAAGGCCATCGTACAAAAACAAGAAGAAAAGGGGAGGTAGCATTTCTGATGTGGTCTTTCTTGCGCCAGGATTTCCCTTGATCCCACAAAGGTCGATGCAACAGTGTGGAAGTGGGAGCGCAGTCAGTCTCTGAAAGACTAGTATATAAGGGCTTTCCAGGATATTATCTAGTTCGAAGAAGATATCAATATATAATGATGAAATAATGGGTACATACCAGAGATTCGTCATTGAGGATCGTTGTTTCCTGCTCAGTCGGTGCCAGTTGTGAGATCCTCATTTTGCTAGCCTTCCCTATCCCTTATCTCTTTTCTGATGGTTATCAGCTTACCCTTTTTGACCTAATAGAAAGCTCAACACTTGATCGATTACATCTTTTCCCATCAAGTATGGGAGAAAAGGGGTGCATTTTGTAAAGTTGTGCAGTTCAGGATCAGATTCTCCAATTCATATTCCAGTCCACATTTCAAATTCTACCAGTTCGATTGTAGCTTTGTGATCATTATGTAATAAGTCCCCATCTTGATTTGGACTCAAAATTTTTGTGTGGATTCATAAGGACTCTAGAGTAGAGATCCCATTTTCTAAGCCAATATGAACTTGAGGTTTTCATGTGCAATCATATGGACTCCATAGTAGAGATCATATTCCTTGAGCCAGTATGGGAGAGACCCAGTTCTCCAATAAGAAGACCCAGTTTCAGCCTCCATCTCCAGCGATTGTGGACTCCGACGAGAATGTTTCCACAACTTTCTTCAATTTGGCCCTTCAGAGAGATGGAACAGTGAGCAGTTGTAGGACAAAATTCTCCATGTAGAAGCTCATTTCAGTTTCAATGACAATGACAAATGCATTACAAAGCACACATTCTCTGGCAAGGAGATTCAGTTCAAACTCAAGCCCTTCAGTTCATCCTCACCAGTATGGCATGAGAAACAATGTTGTCAGCAGGCAATCGGTAGATTATGTTTTGAATTGATATTGTCTATAGTGTCATATTTGTATGAATGAGTGATTTCCTTTTATTAGTCCAAGCTAGCCAGTGCTTGCTCCAACTTGAGGAGTGTTAGAGTTAAGGTCATATGCCATAGATGTGTAATTGGGTCCCTTTAGGGTCCAATTACCACATCCGCAGGTTTGGTAACCATATCTATCGTGAGTAGGACTCGGTCATTCTGGTGGGGCTATATAAGAAACTCCACACCACCTGTAACAGAGAGAAACCAAAGAGACATCGACCCTTTGAGGCGGTTCTCCCATGGTTTCATCCCGCTCCTAATGGAGTTTTATATTTCTTTATCTCTGATACGCTTCTACATTCATCGTTTTCTACGATTCTCAAACCAGAAAGAGGAATCCATACTTTAACCATGTCAAGTGGAAGAAATATATGAGTACAAAAAAGAGCTTCTTCAAACATGTTATGTATTTCTCTCCTACAAGAGATGGGATGACATCATCTGAGTCCAGCACTGAGGTTACATGTTGTCTCATCCTCATGATGTCTCCTCCTATTCAGTCTGAGACCTTTTCTTCTCGAAGACGAAGAGCTACGAAACCCCTTGCTCATGTGCATTCCACATCATCCAACACATCTTATGTAAATATTGAGCACATCGTTTCCACTGATGGCACAATTGATGTTTTTTGTTCAGCATGTGAACTATACAAAAGGGTGATAAAACTGATACAAGAGTTGCAATTTAAAAAAATGAACCCTGCAATCCATTCGAGGATTTTACTCAGTCCTTCGCACTTCAGAGGCACCAATACATGTGTGTTATTTATATGTTCTCTTGCCATCTCTTTTTTGTTTGTCTCTTAGAGAACTACAATAAGTTTATAGTGGGATCATTGGCTATTACCATCCCATGCTCATCAAGAGGCATTACAAGATAGCCAGTGCTAGCTGGCTGTGGAAGAAGAGATGGCGGTATTGCAGTCCAAAGCCACCGTGACCTTGGCCACTGCCCCACTGATGCATCTGTATTTGGGTACAAGTGGGTATTCGTGGTGAAGCATCGAACAAATGGTAGCGTAAATCACTACAGAGTACGACTGATGGCAAAAGAGTTCACCCAGACGTATGTCATGGACTACCAAGACAATTTCTCTCATAAGGCATGCCATTTTACCTTCCAGTTCTTCTCTTTGTTGTCGTTACTAGAGATTGGTTGTTGTTTCGATTAGATGTCAAGAATGCATTTCTATATGGAATCTTGGATGAAGATATATACATGCAACAACCACCCGAGTTGATATAGGGGGGACAGCATGTATGCAAGCTCCACAAGGCTATATATGGTTTTAAGAAGAGCTACAAAGCATGGTTCCAGAAGCTCTTAGAGTCGATAAAGAAACAATGCTTCATTAGATCAGTTGTCTATCTTTCACTATTTGAGTATCAGTACAAAGGACAACGAGAGGTATTGTCATCATTCTAGTATAAGCAGACGATACCATTGTTACAAGATGTGACAAGCATGGTATTGATGAGATAAAGAATATCCTTAGGCAAGGTTGCAGAAAGCGGTAGTCGATATTCAGTCGGCGGGGTCACCTACTAAGGATTAGTCGGCAGACGGGCGACTAGTCGGAATTAGTCGGTCAATAGTCGGTTTTGAATTTTTAATTATTTTAAATATATAAATCAGTTTTTTATACATATGTTCGTATATATATATATACATATATTTGTACATTTTATATGACATCATGGTGAAACAAAAGAAGTAATTGACTTTAAATATAACATTAAGCATATTAGAATATGTTTGCTTTAAAAAAAAGTGAAAAACAAAAAAAATAAAAAAGGTTGTTGTAAAAGTCGGTCGATTAGTCGGCCGACTAGGCCGACTAGTCGGCCTGACTAGTCGGGTGGACCGACTAAAGGCCGACTAGGCCTAGTCGAGTCGGCTACCCCCCCGACTCGACTAGTCGGACCGACTAGTCGGCCGACTTTTGCAAGCTTGTCCTTAGGAAGCAGTCATCATCAAGGATCTTGTGAAGCTTCGATACTTCCAGTGCCCAGAATTCGCTAGAAATCACATAGGGATTGTAATGAGTTAAAGAAAGTATGTGATTGATCTTCTTTCAAGGGCTAGGATAGTATATTCCATACATGTCAATATTTTATATCTCTCGATATGAAGCTATATGATAATGATATAGAAGAAGTATATAAGAGGATGTACATAGAACTTGTTGGGAAGCTCTTTTATGACCATCACCAGACTAGATATCTCATTTGTTGTAAAGCAAAGTCAGCCAATTTATGGAGCAACCACAACATGTCTACATGAGTATGATCACAACGATCTTTAGGTACATGAAATCCTCTCCAGATACGAGACTAGGTTCAGCAAGGGGGCATCCCTTGTCATAACATGTTGTGTAGATGCAAATTATGATGGTTGTCCTAAGGACAAGAAGTCAACCACTGGTTTCTCTATTTTCAATGGTGGCTTTCTTATCTCTTGGAAAAATAAAAAGCAGACAACGATGGTCAAATCGAATGTCGAATTTGAGTACAAGTCCATGCTTAGGTCAACTTTAAGATGATGATCTTCCTATGCAGCTTATGTGTGACAACCAGACATATAATTATTTATTGTAAACAACATATATTCCATGAGCGAACTAAGTGCATACAGGTCGATTGTCATAACATAAGGGATATCATCCAAAAAGGTCCCATTTCTATTTCTCATATCGGTTCAACATAATTATTGGTTGACGTATTGACTAAAGCACTAACGAGGATATCATTCTAGAAGTGTTTATCTAAGTTGGAGTAAGATAGACATCGATGCTCCAGCTTGAGGGAAGTGTTATAGTGATAATGTATTTATAATATTATGATAGTTTTTCATCTCCTTATGATGTATGCCCAATAGGGCATCTTTGTAGCCCAACAAGGAAACCTCCTTTCACCTCTAGGGTTTCCTCTCTATATAAAGAGAACCCTATGGCACATAATAAGACATTCACTTATTTACTTTTTTGCATTATGTGAAAGGAAATTTTGGGAAATAATTTTATCTATTAGTGCTGGCCAAATTGATAAACTACTAAATATTAGGGGACTGTGAATATTGTAGCATCATTGTGAAGTGTGACATTGATATCTCCCGACTTAATGGGACCATTCTAGAATTTTATATCAATCGAGCAACTTTCTGAAGGCGGCGTGGTAGAGGCATATTCCTGAGTAATGCATCTAAAAAACTTACTTCCTCAAATAAGTCATCATTTTTTTCTTTTCAATATTGCAACGGTATAGCATTGAATCTATGCGATATATGGTTACACATAGAATCAATGTGCTTCCACTGGAGGAAGGAAGTCAACATAAACATCATTCATTGCAAACTTTATACCAGGATGGCAGTCCGATATAATATAAATTGGAACCGAATGCATCGCAACAACCTTGATCCGTAGTAGAGAAAAAAATTACTTCCAACTTGGCGCAAATCCCTCATCCACGATGCCGAGATCAAGTGGGACAATATGATTGTCACTGTCAATACCAAATGCAATCAATAACTCCTACATATATTTCCCATACAAATTTTTCTCGTCTATGCTTATCAAAGGCTAGCAATGCTTGAAGGTTTTAATGCATGGCCCAAATGCCCAGAAAAACTGTTGAAATCCACAACAATGTGGCTTCCTTAGAACAGTTACTCCATATGTGTGATTGCGATTTCAATCCTTAGAATGGTGGCCTGCAAAGTATGCAGTAAGTGTGGCATCTCCGCATAAGATTTCTTCCATTCACTATAGACGATTGCAATAGCCTTTCTTCTAGCATCCTAGACTCTTTTCTTTGTTACTCGGTACTTGTAAACCTTCTGAATAAAAGTCCAAAGAGTGGATACTAGAACAATGGGGTTGTCCCTCACAAAGCCTAATACCTCCCAGGCCTGAAATTGCATTCAAGTTGGGGATGGTCCTGACCGACAGATGGATTGATGCATGAGTGTGGATTACCAACCTTAGAGATTACCTACATCCCATCAAATTTGTTATAATGCCCAAGCAGAACCCAGGTGCAACCCTTGGAGTTCATTATGCATAAGATGGACTAAACCAATGGGGTAGTACTTTGCTTACGAAGTTGTAATGGGAAAATATCTGATGTTCTTCACAAAAAAGATAAGGTCATCTTTTGTTTTGAAAGTGTGACTTTATGCAGTTCATGACCAATGATGCCGCTTTCATTTCAAATATTCTCTTCGAAATTGGCAAGCCCATCACCACCTCTTACATTTAGAATGGTATGCAAGAGGCAATAAGCTAGTTAAGAGGATCGCCATCTGTTAGATGATCGTTCACAACATCGTCTTTAACTTCCTCAGTTTCAGCCTCTATCTCATCGTCAGTGACCAAGGTTGCAAAAATTGGTAGTTGGTAGTCGATCGGTGGTATTGACTAAGGATTAATCGATAGTCGAACGACTAATCGGATTTAGTTCGACTTTAGTCCGATTTGAATTTTTTATTATTTAAGTATATAAATCATTTCTGTATGTATATTCTTATATATATATTTATATATATATATATTTTTGTATATTTTTTATATTACCATAATGAAAGAAGTAATTGAATTTAAATAAAATATTAAGTGTACTAGAATAAGTTTGCTTTAAAAAAATAATAAAAATAAAAAATATATGGTTCCAAGTAAAAATTAATCGACTAGTTGATCTAATCAGAATTAGTTAGTACTCGGTCGGTTACCAGACTGACTAGACTAGTCGGACCTACTAGTCGGGCCAGTGGGAGGACTTTTACAATAGAGTCAGCGACCTCGGACGAATAATCATTCAGAATACAATTTACGTTTCTTAACACAACCTCACTGATATAACTACTCACGTTAGGGTCCAGAGTAGGCGGGACACTGCTAATATATCTGCCATAGGGGGTAAACCATGTGCTCCCAAGGCGTGGTCACCGGGTGCACCTTCAATCGGAGATGTATCTACTGCTATCTCTATGGGAGCTCATTTTGCAATTGTCTAGGCATAAAGAAAAACACCCTGGACATCATCATCTGTAATAATTGTCATCATTGTGCCAGATCCAATGCAGTGTGATATCTTGATGTTGTGACTGCTCTTATCCAATGAAATTCTTCTGCAAATCAAATTCAACAACTATCTGAAAGACATGGATGTTCACAATCCCAGACCTTGCAAGACCGAACAACTAGATCCACCATTACGATTGTTCAATTCAAACATGCAATAAACGGATGCCATTGACCCCTTTTAAAGTGCATCAACGTCATTTTAGGTCATTGTGAAGCCCGCGGATCCGGGTTACCCATTTACACATCATTTGCAGTATCATGCTCGCTAGAGATCACACATTAGGGAAGCGAAATGAGGGAAAATGTTTTCCCATTACGAATAGCATACATAATTAAATAACCAACCACAGATTCAACAATGTGTCACCAATTTATATTGCCTTAATTTCCATATAAATTTACATGTAACAAAAGAACTACATTATATACATATATCCCAAATTATAGCAAAAGAGAAAGAAAAGAATTTATAATGTCTTGACAGGCGTACCTGTCGAGATTAACTGCAGAAGATAAGGTTCAAATGTCGGACTACTATGATGCAGGTACTTTATCTGCAATCCATGTTTTACGGAGAAAAGAATATCAACAAGAGTTGAGCACAATCTAATCAATTAAAAATAGCGAGTGCATAAAATTCAATGGCTCCAAAAGAAAGCAAGTAGATAGGGTTTGATAATTAAATTTAACAAGTTATTTGCATGGAAATTGATTTTCAAGTTGTTCTGCATGAGAATCCCTGACTTACTCATCCTACCACAATTACACAAAGTTAACATTTTCATATATTGATTATATGATCCATATTTAAGCTATCACCTTTTTATTAATTATAATTCATGTTTGTGGATCTTAGTATTGTGGATGATGAGTCTTTGTTCTGCAATTTGTCTTTACTTAATCTCTCAGGCTTAGTGGATAACATGTGATCTTGGTTTGAGTGTGACCTTCTACTATGATTCTAAGGTGTGAAGAATGCCTTAGGCATGGAAGGAAATATCGAGATATATCGGCGATATATCGCCGATATATCGATATCGACATGGGACCGATATGGGTACCGATATGGCGATATATCCCAATTTCCAAGCATTTTCTTCACAAAAGCTCGTCGATATTTCGGCGATATATCGTCGATATATCGTCGAAATATCGTATCAATACGATATCGATACGGCCTTCCATGGCCTTAAGGTTAGGAGGCTTCCGTATACATGCGGTGGAATGTCACGCATCCTAACTAAGTTCCCAACACATCCACTAGCTCCATCTAAAAAATGTAGTCTCTAGTATAAAACCGTATAAGTTTTCCATTCTTCTCCATTCTATTTCAAGACTCAATGATTCATTAATTTTTTGGTTTGTTAAATGCTTATTATGATTGAGGTGATCTAAATATCTTTCCGATGTTTATGAGTTGTGTGTGGATCGATTTTACGAAGTATAGATGATGTGACTTGTGTTCTAATTCTTTTATTGTTACATTTCTCAAGGTCAGTGGATAGTTTGTGAACTTGGTCTTGATGAGACATCACATTATGACTCTAAGGCATGAAGAATGCTTTAGGGTTGGGGGACCTATATAGACATGCAGTGGAGTGTAATGCATCCTAACTAAGTTCCCAACACATCCACTAGCTTCTCTGACAACCGTAGTAATATCCCTTAGTCTGATAAGGATGATTTTTATAATATAAATCTTTTTCTTCACTAGGACCTACTAGTGGAATAGTAACAACCTCAACTGGAATCACGCTCAATTATATCCAAGCTCAATTGTAAACAACTCTCAAGAACAATAATAAAAAGTCAAGCGGTGAGAAGCCTCCGAAAAGACCCTTCTATCTCACCCTCCCAATGGAAGTGCAGTCCAAGAGAGAGCTAGGTCTACTATAAAACTAAGCCCCTGAGATGGGGGAGAGACTCTCCAGAACAAGTCACTCCAAAACGGGTCCAACCGATACAGGCTGACGAGCTCGTAAAGAAAACCAAAACCAAGGGTCCTCCAGCCAAGGCACCCTAAAGAACAGAACGTCAACGAAATTGGATCAAAAAGAAAACATGTAGATCCCATAGAGGCGTAAAACTGTGAGTGCTAGTGAAAAATCGAAAAAAAGACTAGGATCCTAGACCCACGCACTAAGCGGTCCCTGCCCTAACTGGGTTTTCTATCTCCAGTCCAGTTGAGGGCCATTGCACCCTCGCACAGTCAGGTGTAAGGGTCACCGTGACTGGCACTCTTAATTATCAGTCATCACTGAATCACCACCACTAACTTGATTCATCATCCTTTCTCAATCATTTCTCAATCCTTTCTGTGATCGACTGTACAGATCTAGGTACTTTGTCAATAATTCTATCAATAATGATCTATACTTAGTAGAATATCTAAAGGATTAAATCATGAAGATCATCGGTCTTTCTGGTTACAAGCTATCATTTCTAAAATCATGAGATTAGCAGTTATTCATTGGATCTGGATATCAGTTCAATTCAATACAGAATTCCCAACTTTTCTTATTTAACTCTTAATTTAGTGGCATGATAATTAATAGAAATTTTATAAGTCACTTGTACGAAAATACACCAATATTCTCAATTTTCAAATCATAAGATTAGAAGCTTATTTATAATTGGTAATCTTAAATTTGAGTTGATTTCATGCCAAATATACCTAATTTCTTCATTTTTAATTAATGATACTTAGAGCTACTCATTAGATTTGAATTTAAGTTCAATTCTATGTAATTTCTCCCAAATCTTTTTATTTTTAAATCCTGAGATTTAGATCTACTTATTAAATCTGATTTTAAATTCAATGCTACAAAACTCCCAAATCTTGTAAGTCTCTAATCGTGAACTTAGTAGTTAAATAGGTGATTATGTCGGGTCTAATTTGTATGTTGATCGCCGCCCAATATTCTTAATCCAAGCATAAAAATCACCATCAAATCCTCACATGAAGTCATATCTTAAATTATCGTCTGATCTTAATACATGCAATTCCTCCTCAAATTGTTATCTTTTAAAAATCCAAGATTAAGCTATAATTTGATCTTAAATTCAGATCTACGATTCACAGTTTAGTAGCTTTTAGGGAGTAAACTCTTCCTATAAAAACCCTCAAATTGGATAATACTTCAGACATGGAAATCTGTGGCTTATTGCTTTGAAGTTTAAACTCAATTTGCATGTTAATTCATCCCCAAATCATCATACTTTATGTATAAAATCAGTAACTATCAGTATTCTGAAATTTAACTCCAATCATATGCAAATCACTCCCAAATCTTGCACATTTTCTACAAGAAATCATATTATAACAGTGGTCTGAATTTAATGCTAAATGCATGCCAATTATCCCTGATTCTTCCTTTTTCAAGCCTAAATCTGCAGCTAATAAGTGGTATGAACTAAGACTCAATATCATGCTAATTCATCTCCAATCTTTCATAATTTAAGCATGAATATTGCAGTTGTTGCAATATGATTTTAGACTTAAATCATAAACAAATCACCCAAAACCCTTCACAATTCAAGCATGAAATCTGTAGCTATTGTGATATGATTTAAGACTTAAATCATGGGCTAATCACCCAGAATCCTTCACATTTTTATCCTAAAATTTGTGTATAACAGTAATTTGATTTCATATCTAATTTCATGCAATTCACCTCCCCCCAATTCTTCACATTTTTCATCATGAGATCAGTATAATAAGTGATCTGAAATTAGGTTCTAATACATGCAATTCAACCTAAATCCTTCCCCAATTCAAGCATGAAAATTGTTGCATGTCATGATCTGAAATTTAGTTTAATAGCATGCTAAAACACCATCAATTTCTCATATTTTTAGGTATACACTGTAGCTTAACAGTGTTCTGAATTTTAATCAAATTTCATGCAATACACTCACATATCTCCCATTTCTTATCATGAAATCAAGGCATATGATATGATTTGAAGTTAGGTCCAATATATGTAATTCAACCCCAATTTCATGACACCTTATCTTGCAATCATAATATATAAGTGATCTGAAATTAGGTTTTGTAGAGAGAATTATGTAGTCGGTGTACCGTTTGTGTTTTTTCTTTTTCTATGTTCCGTCTTATGTAATTTACCCATGGGTTTTCTCTATATAAGAGACCCTAGGGTTCCCTTGAATAAATAACCCTCATTTTTTCCAACATGGTATCAGAGCCAAAACCCTAGGCTTTTTTTCCACCCGCCACCCCCCCCATTCTCCTTTCTCTTCTCGCCGCCGCCCGCCCTTCTCCCCCCCCCCCCCCGTCGCCCCCCCCTCCGGCGCCGCCCTTCCTTGGCCCCGCCTCTCGCGCCGCTCCGCCTCCCGCTCCGCACCGCCGCCCGTGCCACCCCGCCTTCCCGGCCCGCCTCCCCTGTCCCGTCGGCTCCACCCTAGCCGGCGCCGGTCCCCTCCTCCGCCCTCTGTCGTAGCCACCTCCTTCGCCATATGCATGGATTTGGGTGCGTAAAGTCTACATACGCACTCAAATCCTATGCAGTTAGTGTAGACATCTGTTCTTTTGTCTACAAACCCTAGTTCTTCATCTTCGGCGATATGTCAGAATCCAAAGTCGATATGCCCTCCATAGGCGCGTCAAAAGTCCCGTGCCAATAGTGAAGATGGATGGGACGAACTATGAGCTTTGGGCGATGCAGTTCAGGAGCCTTATGAAGTCGAATGGTAAGAAGCATATTCTTACCGAGGAAGAGCCGACAGAGAAGACTGGGATTTATGCCTCCTGGGAGGTTGATGACTCTTATGTCAAGGTCTGGTTGTCAGGCACGTTGTTGATGGAGATTGCCAATGATGTCCTCCATCAGCCCACCGCTAAGGTGATGTGGGATATTCTAGCGGCGACATATTCACAGGTGCGGAATGAGACCAAGATGTTACAACTTCAGCATGACATATTCACCATGAAGCAGAATGGGTTCATTCCTTGTATACATCCCTATGGGGGATGTTTGAGAAACTCTATAGCACTATACCTCTCACGGCCAGACCCGAGCAGCAGAAGACATTTCGGAATGCTACCATGGTAGGAGTCCTACTTGCGGCTCTTGATCCCGAATATGATGCGGTCAGATCACAGATACTTGCTGATGCTACCATTCCTCCTATGGAGGAGGTCTATCGGAGGCTTAGTCGCATCTCGGTCCCATCCAGTGCGTCTACACCACCCCCTCGGCTATGGCTGCTTCCAGAGGAGAGGTGGTTCGTCTTCATCATTTCGTGGCTGTGGAACTCGAGGCCACGGTGGTCGGTTTCGTCCACCCTGTAGTTTTTGTCACCGTATAGGTCACTCTGAGGATACATGCTATTCTAAGCATAGATTTCCAGCATCGGCGCGAGTAGCAGAATATGTAGCATCTCCATCACCATCTACTACAAATCAGAGGTTTGAGGAGCTCGTTGCTCAATTACGAGATATAATGCCTCCTGTTTCTACAGATTCTTCTGGAGGTTCTTCTATTATAGTTGCGTCTACTTCTACCAGTACTTCTGCAACGACTAGCACCTCAGGTAGTGCCTGTGCTTTTACCACATGTAATAGTTCGGATATCTCAGATTGGATCATGGACTCTGGTGCCACGCACCATCTCTGTAGAGACAGAGACAGACTTATGTCATATAGAGATATTCCACTAGGGAGGTCGATGATCATTGCTAATGGGACTCATTCCCCTATTGTTGGACAGGGGGAGGTTATGTTATCTTCTTCCATGCGTCTGAAGAATGTCTTACATGCCCCTGATTTCTCAATGAACTAACTCTCTATTAGTCAGATTACCAAAGATTTGCACTGATGCGCTATATTTGACCCATCTTCTCTTATATTTCAGGACATTCTAATGGGCAGGGTGATTGGTTTGTGGTTCTGAGCAAGATGGTCTTTATCGTCTGAACCGGAGTTCATATGCTGGAGTCTCCTCTCATGCAGCTAGATCTGTCTCTCCTATACACGGCATCTACGCTTTGGTCACCTTCCTCTTCAGAAGATGAGTCATCTTTTGCCTCAGATATCTCCAAGTTCTTCCTTCCGGTGTGAAGCTTGTCAGTTAGGGAAGCACCACAAAGCTAGCTTCCCTAGTCGTCAGAGTCGGAGCAGTAGCTCCCTTTTGAGTTACTATATGTTGATATTTGGGGTCCCAGACGTGTCCCTGATCATCAAGGGCACAGGTTTTATCATGTAGTGGTTGATGATTTCTCTTACGTGTCGTAGGTTTTCCTGTTAAAGAATAAATCTGAAGATGGTGATGTTATCAAAAAACTTATCAATGAAGTGGAAAATGTTCTTTCGTCCCACGTGAAGTATGTTCGTACTGATAACACTTTGGAATTTTGCACTCGCTCTCTCACAATACTTCTTGTCAAGAGGTATTATTCATCAAACCACATGTGCTTACACCTCTCAACAGAATGGAGTCGCTGAGAGAAAACATCGTCATCTTTTTGACATTACTCGAACTCTACTTATCCAGAGTTGTGCTCCTATTTCTTTTTAGGGAGATGTCGTTCTTACAACCTGCTACCTAATCAGTCGTATGCCGTCCACAGTACTTGGTGAGAAAATTCCTCTTTCTGTTGTTTTCCCGGATAAGGAATTGTTCTCACTCACCCCTCGTGTCTTTGGTGTTGTTGTCTTTGTACATCAGTTACCCCCAGGTCTTGACAAGCTCTTGCCTAGAGCTATCAAATATGTCTTTGTGGGTTACTCTCGGACTCAGAAGGGATATCGTTGCTATGATCATATTAACAGGAAATACTTTGTCAATGCTGATGTTACATTCTTTGAGTCTGTTATGTACTTTTCTCCTCCAGGTAACAGATTGGCCTCACACACATCTAATGATGAGGTCTACGTCCCTCCTACGGTGAGCCCACCATTGTCCATTCCCGTACATGAGGTCGTGTCAACACAACCACTACATCTACCTCCACCACCGCCACCACCACCAAAACCATTTATCTAGCCATTACCAAAATTTTATACTCGTCGATCAGGTCCTGCTCATGCTACACGTCAATCATCCAGCACGTCCCAGGTATGTCCAGATGTTAATACTAATGATGGGTCGGATAGTGTGCTTGTAAAGGGTTCATCATTACAGGACGAGACTGAACCGGCGAGTTCTGTGGTTGATAATCTGGACGTTCCTATTGCTATGAGAAAGCAGAAACGCACTTGTGCTTCGTATCCTCCCGCTTCCCAGGTCTCCTTTCATCGCCTCACAGGGGACTTTCAGATATTTGCAGTGGCTTTATCTTCTGTGGAGATCCCACGGAATTACCAGGATGCATTGAAAATTGATTGCTGACGGATTGCAATGGAGGAGGAGATTGCTGCCCTACGGTCACGGGGCACATGGAGCTTCGTTCTCGCTCCTTCAGGAGCATCTGTTGTTAGCTGCAACTGGGTTTTCACTGTCAATATCATGCGGATGGTAGCCTTGATCGGTACAAGGCAAGGCTAGTGGCACGGGGTTTTACTCAGACTTATGGCGTGGACTATATGGATATCTTCTCTCCAGTTGCTCGTCATTCCACTCTTCATATTCTTCTATCAGTAGCCCTGATACATGATTGACCCTTGATCCAACTTGATGTTAAGAATGCATTTTTGTATGGAGATCTGCAAGAAGAAGTCTACATGCAGCAGCCTTCGGGGTTTGCTGTTGAGGGGGAGAATCATATGGTGTGCAGACTTAATAAGGCAATATATGGCCTTAAACAGAGCCCAAGGGCAAGGTTTCAGAAGCTTTCCCATCTAATTGAACAACAAGGATTCAAGAGATCCAATGCAGATCACTCGTTGTTCATTCAGAAGACTACTCGAGGTACAGTTGTCATCATGGTGTATGTCGATGATATTTTGGTTACAGGAGATGATGCTCAGGGGATAGAGATGACAAAAGCATTTATGGGCCGTCAATTTGTTACAAAGGACCTTGGTACACTACGATACTTTCTGGGGCTGGAGTTCGCCAGGAATGCACAGGGTCTTGTATTGACCCAAAGGAAATATATTACAGATATGCTTATCGAGACGGCCATGGTTGGATGTAGACCGTCTACTACTCCTATGGACCCCAGCATGAAATTGTATGATAATATTACAGAAGAAGTTGACAAAAGAAGGTATAGAGAAATGGTGGGAAGCTTCTTTACATCACTATAACTCGATCTGATATTGCCTTTGCAGTTAGTCGGGTAAGCCAGTTTATGGAACAGCCGAGACAGGTACATATGGATGCTATATATATGATACTCATGTATCTAAAGTCGTCTCCAGGCACAGGGCTGTTGTTTAGAAAGGAAACCAGTTTATCTGTTTTGGTATGTGCGGATGCTGACTATGCAGGATGCCTTAAGGATCGAAAGTCTGCCTCAGGCTTTGCTGTGTTTGTGGGTAGCTCTCTAGTTTCTTGGAAAAACAAGAAACAAACAGTTGTGCCTAGATCCAGTGTTGAATCTGAATATAGGGCCATGGCACAAGCAAGTACAGAGATGATGTGGGTTCGAGTTGTACTAGAAGACTTGCATGTAGATGTGCCTCTACCCATGCAGCTACAGTGTGATAATCAAGTCGCATTATTCATTGTCAATAATCATGCCTTTCATGAAAGAACCAAGCATATTGAAGTAGACTGCCACTACACCAGAGACATGATCCAGAAGGGACTGATCTCTACTTCGCATGTTAGTTCTGGACATGGAAGGTCGTATCAACGATATATTGGCAATATATCGCTGATATATCGGTTTCGACATGGTAGGGGTTTCATATTTTCCAGTATCTCCTTTTACAGGGATATCGGTAATATATTGGCGATATATCGCCATATTTGCTCATATCGATCAAAAATGACTGGATTCAGTAGAAAAAATCCTGAATATCGATCGATATCATCGATATTTCACCGATATCTCAATATATCAATGTTATTATTCGTGCAAGATTGATTCAGCTACTTATCTAGCCACATCCAGTATTAAAACACATATATCTAGCTACACCTAGTATTAAAACACATATATCTAGACCCCCGTACCGGTAGGGTATGGTGTGACAGGAGGGTGCATGCAATGGTTCTTCAACTAGGTGTATGTTTACAAGTTATTTCATGTTGTATGACTTGAATGAAATCGATTTCCAATATCTATAAGTCAATTCTTCAAAACAAAATAGCTATAAGTCAATAATCAAACATTAATATCGATATGTTCAAAATGATCGATATATGCGATATAAGCTTCATAGATTGATCGATATGTGTGATCTAAGAGTATATTTGCAAGCTATTTAGTGATCTAAGAACTTAGATGAACTCCATTTTCAATATATAAGGTCAACAACTAACAGTACCAGCGATATATATGATATGACCGATATGTGCTATATAAGGATCATAGTCTTCACAAATGATATATGTGTCATCTAAGTATATATTTGTAAGTTATTTAATCTTATAAGAACTTGAATGGAATCCATTTCCAATATCTAAAGGTTAGGAATAAACATTAACAGCGATATGTTCAATATGATGACCGATATGTGCGATATATGTGCTATAAATGACCGATATGTGTGGCATAGGTGTGTATTTGTAGGTTATTTGTTACTTTAATATTTTGGATGATCTTAATTTCAGGAAAAATGACAAAAAATGGTTTTTTTAGCCATTGCCGACATTTTCACTGATATCGTCTATATATCGGCGATGTATCCCGATATATCCATTTCCGGACGGACCGAAACGATATCGATATCGATACGGCCTTCCTTGGTTCTGGAGAGCATATTGTCGACATCTTCACCAAACCGTTGCTCAAAGGACCATTCCAGAAATGTACTTCCAAGCTGAGCATGATCGATCTCTATGCTCCATCTTGAAGGGGAGTGTAGAGAGAACTATGTAGTCGGTGTACCGTTTGTGTTTTTTCTTTTTCTATATTCCATCTTATGTAATTTACCCATGAGTTTTCTCTGTATAAGAGACCTTAGGGTTCCCTTGAATAAATAACTCTCATTTTTCCAACAGGTTTAAAACATGCACGGAAGGCAGCAATAGAGGGGAATGATTGTACCTTTGATTTTCTCTAAGTATGGAGAGTAATCTCCAGCATGCAACGCTTGCAAATTTGGAGCAGTTGCACCAAGAGGAGCAGTAGCTCCTTTGGCTTCTACAAGGCTCCATCCCAATAGTAGGTTGGGAGTAGATCCCAACTTCGAATAGAACATGAATTCTCGAAATTTCCGAAATACAATCTTGATTTGTGACTAAATTTATGATTTTAAATTATCAAACGACCTCCGATCGACGAACGATCAATTTTGTTGGTCTTGTTTTGTCGAATCGAATTTATGGTGGTCTCGATTTGTTTTGCAATTCGGATTTCGCATCGCAGCTATTTCTGATGGCACGCATTACGATGCGATTGACTTTTGGTCGATTGCAACCGAACAAGCTTCGACATGCGTTTTACAGATCGATCTGAGTTTATTCAATGTTAATTGAATATTAAATGATTTTACAGACTCTTAATCGGATCAAGTTCGGTTTATTCATATCAGGATATCACGGTCATGTATAAGGACAATGTTCTACTAAAATAACCATTATTAATGAAAAAACAATCAAAACACAAAACCCTAAGTTTGTGCAAGATTTTTATGCAAGATTTTTTCTTTGAGATCTCAATTCATCGTGGCTCTAGCATAATTCACCTTGTAAATATAGATGAATGCTAGAGTTGTTCCCACTCACCTTCGACGGGATGCCCGATGGTGCTGCCCCCTCGTACTCCAAGCATGTAGCCACTCGCTCTTGATAGGATGCTCGATGGTGACCATCCCCTTGACACTTCAAAAAAAGCACAGGATCATATCCTCGCATTCCCTCATCTCCAACAACATAAACATGTGGCATCAGCAAGTCCCCTCACTCTCTCATTTGCTCCTACCACCATCAATTATATTTTATTAAACATAACTTGTACCAGAACAATAGTTTTAAAACTCTATCCATCATCTTTAGACAATCCTTGACCAAGAAAACATGCCCAACCAAACAAGTTTCTCAGTTCATTCAAATTAGCTTACACAAATACAAAGACAATAAGTAGGTGATTTCAGAATCTCCCAAATAGGCTTCTTTGTGCAGAGAAGATAAATTAAAACGATGATAGTTAGGGATCCAAATGAATATGGATACATCTGTATCTGAATCATTATTGTATATGTCTTGTACAAATTTTCTCATATGTGCTAATTCAAATAAATAAGGATATGGATATCACTTTGCTAGTACAAATATCTCTAGTTGTACCGTATATTTGTTATCATGTATAAATATAGTTGTATATATATTTTTATATATAATATAATGTTATGCCTTCATTCATAATATTTGATAACAATATATATATATATAAATTTAATCTAATCTACATAGTATTTGTAATATCATTTGAAACGTATCAATAAATTTACATCCATATCTATTTTTAAGGATATGTAACAAAGTTTTTATCAAGGTTGCAGAAAGCGGTAGTCGGTACCAAGGTTGCAGAAGTCGGTACTCGGTACTCGGTTGGCAGGGTCACTGACTAAGAATTAATCGGTAGTCGGGAGAGTAATCGGATTTAGTCAGGCATTGTCGGTTTGGAATTTTTTATTATCTTAAATATATAAATCAATTTTTATAGCATATACTCTTAGTTATATTCATATATTTAGCAGTTTTAAATAGAACATATAAGTTAAATGAAGATATTAAATAATAACTAGACCAATGACAAGTGACAACCATAAAAGAAATTCCAAGTTGAGCAACATACAACTTAAGTTTATAGGAATGTTTTATCTTTATGTAATATCGGTAGCAATGATGTATAGAGCAAATGTCGGTTTAGGCACATAAAAGTGTTAGGGCATGGTGTTTATAGGAATGTTTTATGAAAACTTAAGTGTTATGAAAATATTATTGGTGTAAATACTACTTAAGTTTTATGTGTCTAAATGTTATGATGTGTACGCCTAAACATATAGAAACATAAAACACTGTATAGCAATGATGTGTGTAGAGCAAATGTCGGTTTAGGCACATAAAAATTGGCATTTAGGCATGCAACTTAAGTTCAAAAACATTTTTGATTAGGGCATGCTATTCATATAATACAGATATAAAAGAATAAAAACGAAAAAAATAAAAGTCTAACCTCGGTTCTGGGCGACGAGCGGCGAGACCTGGGTGAGCGGTGAGGCAGCGAGCGGCGATGGCGGCGAGGCAGCGAGCGGCGATGGCGGCGAGAGGGAGACTTCGCTTTTGGAAGCTAGGGCAGCGGGGGTGGGGAGCTAGGGCAGCGGGGGTCGGGAGCTAGGGAACCGGGGGGGTCGGGTGCTAGGGCAGCGGGGGTCGGGTACGCGAGAGGGGATGAGTTTCTGTTTGAAACTTTTATTTAATTTATTCGGGTAACTGGGTACTTTAGGATGCCAGAATTTTCATGCGAAAAATGACCGCTTACTCGACCGACTACGCCGATAACTCGGGCGACTAATCGGGGCTACCCGATTATAGCCCAACTTTCCCTATTCAAGTCGGGTACCCATCCGAGTCGTTTAGTCGGACTGATTAGTCGGCCGACTTTTGCAACAGTGGTCGGTACTCGGTCGACGGGGTCATTGACTAAGAATTAATCGGCAGTCGGACTACTAATCGGAATTAGTCGGTCATTAGTCGGTTTTGAATTTTTTAATTATTTTAAATACATAAATCGTTTTTATACATAGATTTGTACATTTTCTATACTTTCATAATGAAATAAAGAAGTAATTGACTTTAAATATAACAGTATTGCATATTAGAATAAGTTTGCTTATGCATTAACATAGATTTGTATATTTTGTATACTTACATAATGAAACAAAAGAAGTAAATGACTTTTAAATATAACATTAAGCGTATTTAGAATAAGTTTGCTTGAAAAAAGCGGAAAAACAAAAAAGTATAAAAGCTTGTTGTAAAAGTCGGCCGACTACTCGACCGACTAGTCGGGCTGACCGACTAATGGCCGACTAGGCCTAGTCAAGTCGGCTACCCCCCCCCCCGACTCGATTAGTCGGCCTAGTCGGCTGATTTTTGCAAGCTTGGTTTTCATATCCGTTATTATATGTATCAACATCCTTATTCGTATTTAAAAAATGGATAAAGATATGGTAGTTCTTGAATATACGGCCATTTGCATTCCATTTGCAATGAGTTGATGACTTTCCATATAATTTAGGCATTTTGATGACAACCCAAAAATATTCAGGCATGATCCATGTTTTGTATACGCATGAGAAAGAGAGCTAAACTAATTTATATAGCGTAAAATCAAATAAGGAAAATGGCACCCAACGCATGCAACATATACATGTTAATACATTATATGTATATTATGTATATTAATAACTGTGTATATGTACCTATGGAATCTATACCAACCTGTTTTGCTGCTTGAGAATCCTCCATTTCTTTGGTGAGTGCACTGGGAACACCGGCATCATGCCAATCCCACTTATCAGGGTTTGACGCCATAAATCTTCGAAATACGTTCCTTACTTCCTTCTCCTTTGCTAGCACATATGCTGTTCTTCCTCTGAAATCTTTTCTGGTAGGATCCAAACCCTTCTCGAGGAGCTCTAGGGTTAGCTGAGCATTACCAGATTTCACTGCATCATGAAGAGGCATAGCTTCATCTACACGAACAGATGAGCCCACCATTTCACCATTTCTAGACGAGGAAAAACTGATATCTGGGGACTCTGAGATTGCACCATGTGAATATTCTTCCAATTCTGCAGTTTGGATCATGTGTTTTTTCTGTTCTTCGCAGCCATTTTCCTCTCCTTTAGCAGAAAGAAGTGGCTTCTCTGGTCCATGTTGGCATATGTCCTCATTTGGCAACAATGTAACTTGTGTTAGCTGATTATATATCCTCTTTACTTCCTTAAAAGTGGGCCTGCGAACAGTTAAAGGAACATGTCTAATATCATACTTCTGCTGAGTCAGTACTGGACTTTCTCCATCAAAAAGCAACTGAGAATTTTTGGAAGGAGCATGAACTAAAATGCACACAGAACTAGCAAAATAGGATTTCCAGCTCACGAGTAATTCTTGAATTTCCTGCAACAAATCAGAAAAAAAAAACAGGCTCAAAATATTGCAGACGAACTATTTTACAAATAACTGTTTAACCAACAACATGATTACAAAAAAGAGGGAATACCTTCTTTAGGGCAGCTTCATTATATCGCCTAAGTGATGAGCCAGCAGAATGTGCAGCTCTACCGGTGGCATCTTTAGAAGATTGTTTTTTACCAGATTTAGCTCTAACAATGTATCTAGTAGAAATAAAGAAAACCAATTAAGAAAAAATATAGACTTCTTCAATTTTCGAAGACAGGCAAATAGTAGATGCATCCAAGGCTGTGATATTTGTATCTCCGACTAATTTTTTTGACACTCCAAAAAGGGGGAGACACCCGTAGGTGTTCGCCCCAGTTTATTAAGGCTTTATGAAAAGAAGATACTTACAGAGGGAAAAGGGAAAAGAAGACAGGGGAGTTGATATCAGTAGTGATACCAAACGCCCCCAATTACAGAAAGTTACATAGAGGACCAGTCCATACAAAAGCGATTTGCGTCAATGCTGATATTTTCGATATAGAATCGCTGTCCCGCGAAGATAGCTTTGTTTCTTCCCAACCAGATACTCCATATGCGCGCGAAGGGGATTAGTTTCTCCGACCTCGGACGAGTTGCAGCAGCTGCAAGGCTGGCCCAAAAAGATTCCATGGACGAGTGGTTCACCCAGGCAACGTCATCCCATATGGACCGCACAAGGTCGCAATGAAGAAAGAGATGGTCGGCCGTCTCCAAAGCCGCATCGCACAATCCGCAGAGACTTGGAATGTTTGGGAATATAGATACCATATGGTCGCGGGTAAGAAGACGACCACGCCTAAGGATCCACAAAAATATACCAATCCTTTCTGGAAGCCTAAGACCCCATATGAGGTTGCAGTGATCAATAAGAGAAGGCTCCGTACGAACAGCGATGGGGAGAAGAGCAGAGTATGCCTTCCTCGAAGAAAAGGACCCCTCACCCCAAATGAAGTGATCAGGACCCCCGATGGAGTTGGGGTGTCGACGAGTAAAGTCATCAGAGAGCTGAAATCCAAATCCGCTGAGCAGAAAGAGAGTCGACCAAAATCGGGCACCAAGATCCATTGTTCCAACATGAACCCACCGAAGCGTATTTGTCCCTTGCCAGCGCAAAAAGTCTCGGGAAAAGGTTCATGAAAATGCCCTTACCTGACCAGTCCGAAGTCCAAAAGCGGAATGAGGTCCCATCGCCGAGGGACGGCCGAAACAGGGACCGATTGCGGTTGAAGACACCAAAGGCCTCGCGCCAAAAGAGTGGACAGTGATCGGGAGGGCGACCGTCAAAGGCGGAAAGAAATGCATTGCCCGCCGCCGTGCGAAGGCATCGCACAAGGAAACCATCATCGTTGCTAACAAGCCTCAAAGCCCATTTGAGAAGAAAAGCTTCACGAATGACCTCCAGCCTCCGAACGCCCAGACCCCCGTCGCATTTAGGACGCGCAATGGCATCCCAAGCGACCAAATGGATCCCTCTACGCGCAGAAGCGTTCTTACCCCAAAGGAATCCCCTCATATATTTCTCCAGGCGAACCGTAATCCCCTTTGGCAGACCGCGCGTCGATAGAAAATAAATAGGAATAGCCGCAAGGACGTATTTAAGAAGCACCAATCGCCCCCGCGAGAAAGCAATGAAGATCGCCAACCAGCCAGCCGAGTCTCAACTTTCTCCACCACTCTTTGATAATCGCGCAGCCGTGTCCTGCCCACCGAGATAGGTAGTCCCAAGTAATCCAGCGGTAGTGTCCCAGGAACAGCCCCCAGGATGGAGGAACAATCCCCAACGTCCGTGGGCGAAAGAGCAAAGGGCACAAATTTGGATTTGTGCTCATTGATACGGAGGCCCGACATTTCACAAAATAGTTGGACCGTATTGGCCATACCCGCATATTGAGGCCTGTCCCCCTCAATAAAACATAGGGTGTCGTCCGCATATTGTAGGAGCGGGATATGGAGGTCACCCATATAGCATCCGCGAGTAAGACCAGCGTTAGTTACACGTTGGATCATCCGAGGCAGCACGTCCGCCGCCAAAACAAAAAGAAGAGGGGCGAGGGGACATCCCTGTCGAACCCCCCTTCTAGGCTGGAAGAGTCCCCCAGAAGCCCGCCCATTAATAGATAGGGAGAAGGAAACCATGGTTACACAGCGGCGGATCCAGGAGATTCACAGGGGTGGGAAGCCCCTAGATTTCAAGACTGACCAAAGGAATCGCCAATCCAGGGAGTCGTAAGCCTTCGCAAAATCAATTTTCCATAAAATCCCTTCGTCCCATTTCTGTGCCAGCCGTCGATGATAGCTGAGGCAAGAGCATAACAATCAGAGATTTGCCTCCCTTGAACGAATGCAGCTTGGCAAGGAGAGATGAGAGAGCCAAGGAAAGGCGCCAACCGACGAGCCAACGCCTTCGCAATGATCAAGTAAATGCCACTTGAAATTGCAATAGGGCGGAAGTCCTCAATACGACGCGCACCGTGGGTTTTCGGAATGAGAACCATGCAAGCCCTATTAATTCTGTTGAATCCGTGGTTCCCCTCGCAGAATTCGAGAGCCACCTCCAATACGTCGTTGCTGATAACGTCCCAGAAGTCCTTATAGAAGGCTATAGGGAACCCATCTGGCCCGGGAGAGGCGTCAGCGTTAAGGTCCCATGTCGCGCACTTAAGCTCGTCCAAAGATATAGGCCGAGAAAGAGTAGCAGCATCCGATGAGGAGAGCGAGGTGACACCGGGAGCCGTCCACTCCCATGGAGATGAGGGGAGACGATTGAAAAAGTTCTTGAAGTAATTCACCAAAGCCGAGCTCATGTCGCGATCCGATTGATAAATAGCGTCCCCAATTTCAATGGAAGTAATAGAGATCTATTACGAAATCTTGAGCAACACCCATTATGAAATATCACCTTGTAAGAACCACCATGTCAAGGGGAGACTTGCGGTTTTCTTGCTATTATTGTGAATAGTAAAAGCATGTCTTCGGTGTTTTGTAGCCTACGTCTCCCCCCAAGGCATTATATTTATTGAAAAGCTAGTCTTTCTTCATTAATTTGCAAGACTTTGCGGAGATACTTGCCAGGGGAGGGGCAGGGGGATCCCTTCGTTGATAGAACTCTTGTTGCTTCTACTATGACTATTGTGTCGGTCGTCTAAATGTTGTGAAGACATGTCTGAGGTAGTATATTCATCTACCCACGAAGGGGAAATGAAGAACCCCTTCTTTGGTACCATTACCAAATTGGATGGTGTGAATTATGTGATGTGGTCCCAGACCCTTCTGAATGTAATAGAAGGATATGACAAGGAACACATCATCACCAAGGAGGAAACAACCGAGAAGACCGACACAAGTGCAACATGGAAGAAGGATATTGATATAGTGAAGGCGTAGATTATGAGTAGCTGCATCACACGGATTGCAAATGACATTTTGCATTACAAGATAGCTAAATGCATATGGGATAGTCTCCGCAAAACCTACTCAGAAGAGAAGAATTATACCAAAATTCTTCATACATATGTTGATATGTCTCAACCGAAGCAAAATGCATGTCCCCTTGCTCAGTTTTATTCAGTACTGAATTCCGGATTCCAAGATTGAACTCCTATATGCCCATCTGTGCTTGTCCTACACACATTGCCTTCAGGAACCAATTAATGGTTGGGCTCTTCCTTGGAGGGTTAGACCCTATATTATGAAGTTGTTAAAGCACAAGATGATCATTGCATCTGAGAATCCAACGACAAAGAAGCCTTCATCAGACTTAGCAGTTATCTATATCTCCGGCAGAGATTCATGTTGAGACCCCATCAGCTATGGTCATACCATCGGCCAGAGGTTGAGGGACTTTCTTTTGAGGCGGGGGACATGGTCATGATTTAGGACGTGGAAAGCCCACATGCATCTATTGCGCCACATGGACTACTCTAAGGACCAATGTTGGGAAAGCATGGAAGGCCCCAACTTCTCATCAGCCCATTTCAGCACAGAAGGAGATCTCACCTAGTATATCCAGAGCAAAATACAAGGATCTGATGCAGCGATTGAACCAGCAAGGGGTTGCTTCGCAATCATCTTCGTTAGGAGTAGGAAGAACCTCCACCGATACTATAGCCTTTGTTGATCACTCAAGTATACCTACGGTGTGTTGTGTTTGTAAGAGTATATATAGCTATTCTGATTGGTTGGTAGACTTGGGTACATCAAGACACATTAGCGGCAACAAAAAGCAATTCTCTACACTTTGATAGGTTGCACCATGCCATAGCATTGTCGTAGCAGATGGCAAAGTATTCCATATTGTTGGACAAAGAGAGGTTCAAGTAGCTCCGAATATTCGGTTGAACATTGTGCTTTCAGCTTCAGAATTTCTTATGAATCTTCTATCCGCATCAAGAATTACTATAGAGATCAACTATCATGCAATTTTTGATCCAGCATCTCTTGTCTTTCAGGATATGTTGATGTTATAGGTGATTGGTTGTGACCGTGAAAAAGGGGGTGTGTACCACTTGACGCTTTCTCCTTTTGCGTGTCATATTTCTACGTTTACTGGAAATTCGTCTGCCTACACATGGCAATTGCATCTTTGGTCATTCACCTCTACCAAAACTGAGAAGAATCCTACCTCAAATTTCCACATCCTCATCATTCCAATGTGAGGCCTATCAACATAGAAAGCATCATAGGAGTTCATTTCCAAGCCATAATGGTTGTCTCAGCAAGTTTGTTTTTTATTTAGTTCAATTTGATATGTGGGGGCCAAGTCATGCTCTAGATCATTTGGGTCAAAGATTCTATCTTGTTGATGTCGATGATTTTACCCGGGTGTCGTAGGTTTTCCTTTTGAAATCAAAATCTAAGGTCAGTATTGTCATGAAAAACTTCTTTGTGGAAATGAAAATTGTGTTTGGTTTTCATGTCAACACTATTTATACTGATAATGCTCTTGATTTCTGCAATCAATATCTTCACCCTTTTCTAACTGAGCACGGGCTCATCCACCAAACTCATACCCATATACTTCCCAACAAAATGGTGTAGCCGAAAGGAAACACCACCATATCCTTGACATGGCTCACGCCTTACTTGTTCATGGCATCAAATTTCGACGAAATTCGGTCGAATTTCGATATCCTCTGGAAATCGAAATTCGGATATCGAAATTCGACCGAAATGGCCGAAATGATCGAATATGGGGGTCCAAGTACAAAAAATGATTAAAATTTCATCGAATTTCGACCGAAATTCAATCGAAATTCCATTTCAGTCGGTCACCAAAATGGTGCCCGAAACCGACATTTAAGGCTTTGGTTCAGAGTGAGACTCCTCACTTATTAGGGTGATGTTCTCACGGCTACATACCTAATAAAGCGTATGCCATCCACCATATTGGAGGAACAAACACCATATTCTCAGTTCTTTTCTGATAAGAATTTGTTCCACGTCCCAGCAAAAATATTTCGGGGCACATACTTTATTCACATTCTAGGGTCTGAGCAGCGTACATCTGACCCGCAGGATGCAGGTGACATTCACTCTATCGGTCGTGATAAAATCTCCCCATGCAATGAAATGTGTCTTTGTAAGTTACTCCATAACTCAAAAGGGGTACTGATGTTATGACCCATCGCGTCGTCGTTACCGTGTTAGTGCATATGCGACATGTATACCATACGATTATACATCCAGTTCTTGAGTTGTGTCTCATAGTGACAAAGAGATTGCCAATATCATTATGCCAACTCCTCTGAGTAGTCCTATGTGTCCGAACTCAGGTGTTATGGGTAATCTGCCATTTAGGTTAGTATATCCCCGATGGATAGCACCCCTATCCTTACGCCATCACATGATTTCGAGGTATGTCACGATGAGCACTAATGAACTTGCACTTGAGGAGTATATATCTACAGGAGAACAGGAGGAGATTCAAGAATCTCAAAATCACTCTGATCTACCTCTAGCTCTTCGGAAAGGGAAACGATCATGTACACTACATCCCATTTCCAATCATGTGTCGACAAGGAAGTTGCTTCCACAATACAAAACCTTCCTGTCAAGGCTATCTGCAGTCATCGCTCCTTCTACATATCAGCGGGCATTATTGGTTCCTAAGTGGATGTAGCTATGCAGGAAGAAATGGAGACTCTTCTGTCCAGGGGTACATGGAAGCTAGTTGATCCTTTGAATGATGCAACTATCGTTGGTAGTTAGTGGATATTCACCGCTAAACATCTCCCAGATGGTTCCATGGAATGATACAAGGCTCGTCTAGTGGCCAAGGGGTACACGCAAACATATGATATTGATTATCTTTGTACTTTTTCACCAGTGGGTCGCCTCCCTACCATGCGTATTCGTATTTCTGTCGCAGTTCAGCTCTCCTCGCCATTGTATCATCTTGATATGAAAAATACTTTCCTTTATGATGATCTGCATGAGAAGGTTTATATGTAAAACCACCCAATTTTGAGACCAAGGAGGGAGTATCATAAAGTGTGCAAACTCCACAAGGCAATATATGGTCTCAAACAAAGTCCCAGAGACTGGTTTCAGAAACTATCTGACATTGTGTCCAAGATTGATATTATTCGCTCCGCTACAGACCATTCTCTATTTGTCAAGAAAATCGAGAAAGGGATTGTTCCAATGCTTGTATATATTGATGACACAATCCTGACCGGAGATGATACTAGTGGCATGCAGTGTTGTAAAAGTCACCCGACTGACCTAACTAGTAGGCCCTACTAGTCTAGTCAATGAGGTGGCTGACCGAGTACCGACTAATTCTGATTAGACACTAGTCGACCAACTTTTGCTTGGAGATACCATATTTTTATTTTTTTTTCTTTTTTTAAGCAAACTTATTATAATATGCTTAATAATTTATTTAAATTAAATTACTTCTTTTATTTTATTATGATAGTATAAAATGTACAAAATCTATGTAAATATATGTATAAATCGAGTTATATATTTAAAATAATCATAAAATTCTAAGTCCGTTAAAGTCCAACTAAATCCGATTAGTTAGACGACTGCCGATTAATCCTTATTCAGTAATCTGACCGACCAAGTACCGACTTTTGCAACCTTGGTGGCATGGTAGATACTAAAAGATATCTTACAAAACATTTTGTCACCAAAGATCTAGGAAACCTTGTTATTTCTTAGGCATTGAAGTTGCAAGAAACACTGGTGGTCTGATTCTCTCGCGGAGAAAATATGTTATAGATCTCTTAAATGAGATAAAATGTTACGAGCTAAGCTGGCTCTATTCCTACGGACCCTAGTGCACGAATGTATGAAGACTCAACGGTATAGGCTGATGTAAAACAATATAGATGTCTGGCGGGAAACCTCATGTATATTACCATTACTCAGCCTGATATATCTTTTATTGTTAACCGAGCAAGTTAGTTCATGAACAAACCATGACAAGTGCACTGGGAGATACTGTCAAGGCCTTAAAAGTCAGATTTCGGTTTCGTTTTGGTGAGGGACCGAAACGAAAATTCGACCGAATTTCGATCGAAATTCGACCGAAATTTCGGTCATTTGGGTAGTTTTTTGAACTAGCCCCCCTAAATTTCGGCAGATATAGGCCATTTCGGCCGAATTTCGGTCACCCATCGAAACCGAAATTCGATCGAAATTCGGCCGAATTTCAGTGAAATTTAATGCCATGGATATTGTTGATGATTTTAAGATACTTGAAATCTACTCCATGGAAAGGTCTATTGTTTACAAGCAGGAAGACACTTGATGTTTTGGGGCCTATTCCGATGTTGATTATACAAGGTGTCCAAATGACAAGAAGTCTACAACAGGTTACTGACCCAACCTTAGGGGTAACCTAGTTACATGGAGAAGCAAGAAGCAAGCAATGGTTGCTACATCCAGTACAGAATCTGAATTCATAGAAATGGACCAAGTCGCGACAGAACTAATGTGGATCAAATCAATTCTAAAGGATTTACACTTACCAAATCCAAGCCCCATGATAATGTGTTGTGGCAATACTGCTACAATGTTCATTGCAAATAATCTTGCATTACATGAATGTACCAAACATGTGGAGGTACACTGCCATTATGCAAGGGATGTGATTCAACAAGGAAACATCAAGACAAAGTTGGTTCCTTCAGAAGAACAAACAGCAGATGTTTTCATCAAATCTCTTATTCGATCCTTATTCAATATATGTATCTCCAAGATAAGTATGATGGACATCTATGCTATAGCTTAACAGGGAGTATTGGAGGATTTCGGTTGTATAAATTTTTGTCATAGTTCGGGAGTATAGATGTAATTGTTTCGAGAACCTCGCCTCCCCTCTATAAAAGGGTGTTATTCAATAATATAGAATTAACATATATGCAAATTTGGGGAAATTTCATAAAAAAATATAGAACAAACTCAAAGAATGTGACATCAGTATTGACATAGTATTTTCGTCTGACATGATCAAAGCATCAGGTACTCGTTTTTTGTACAGAAATAGCCAACAAAGGAGCATTTTACATATTTAAGAGAGAGCTTCTCATAACCAAGAGTCAGGTGATGAGGAAAGGTCACACCCAAAGATATGAGGTGTTAGAGAGAAGAGGTCCTTTCAGAAAATTGCAATTGAATGGAACATTTTCTTCTAACAGAGAAGATGGCATATGGTTGACAAGGTAGCAAGCAACGAGGATAGCATCTCCCTATAGAAATGAGGAGCTAGACTCTGCATCAAGAGATTCCTTGTAACATCTAAGAGATAAGAGTGTTTACGTTCAACTACACCATTCCAAAGCATTTCAGTGCAAACAACTTAACAATAGCATGAAAGAGATTATTTATGTCAAAGATAAAAATTTGCATAAAAAACAAGCTTAGACTTAATTTTAAACAGAAAGACAGGAAAAATCATCAACACTGACAAGATAGAGCATGCATCCCAGGTATTCAGGAATACGATTTAGACACCAAATATCAAAATGCAACCCAAAAAAAAAGAATTATTGCTTGAAGAATGGGAAAACTGGTGACGATGCTTCCCAAGATAAGAATACTCTCACACACTAGAAACTAGACTGAGACGAGATCTGAAGGAGGACTCTACACAGCTTTTGCAGAGGAAGATGATTAAACCAAAGGTGTTGCATATACAGAGAGATTGGTTCAATAGGAACTGAAGATATATCGACATAAGGAGACTAGATCGATCTATAGAGACTCAGTTGCTTACGACTACATCCAATAACCCTACCCATGAGTATATCATGAAACACGAGAGAAGAGAGGCCAAAAATGGCATGATAACTAAAATCCTTGATAATCTTATTGATAGACAATAAATTCATAGAAATCTCAAGTATGTGTAGTACATACTGCATATGCACGGAAGGCATCAACGAAATCTCTCCATGTCCTGTAATAGGAGAATGTCTCCCATCGACAATGACTGCATATCATCCAGGACGAACAGTATTGTAGGACGTAATTGTTCGTTGTCACCACAGAGATGATGAGATGCTCCAGAGTCTATAATCAATTCTTAAATATCAGTACGATGACGTGGTAAGAGCATAATCTATACCGAGGTATTCGCAGAGGCAACAATGTCAGATGAAGCTGGAAGAGCACTTTTTTTGACACTCAAAAAAGGGGGATACACTCAGAGGTGTTCGCCCCAATTTATTTTAAAAGTTAAAATTAAGGTGGAATATACTTACAGCGGGGAAATAACACAAAAGTCAAGGTAGATGGTACAAGAGATACCATCCGCCACCCAAAATAAAACGTTACATGGATAGCCAGTCCGAACAGAAATTATTTGCAGCGATACATATATTTTCCTTATAGAAACGCTGCCCTGCAAAAATCAATTTGTTTCTTCCCAGCCAAATGCTCCAAATACGCGCAATGGGAACAATTCTGACCGATCTAGGGCGAGAAGATGCAGCAGCTAGGCTCTCCCAGAATTCAAGCAAAGAGGATCGATTCACCCATCCCACGCCATCCCAGATGGCCAGCACGAAGGGGCATAGCAAGAAGAGGTGGTCGGAGGTTTCAATGTCGATGCCGCACAAAGCACAGGTTGGAGAGATATTCGGAATAATGGAGGTGCAGCGGGCACGCGTAAGTATTCTTTCACGTCTGAGAAGCCAAAGGAAAACGCCGATCCTCTCCGGAATCTTGAGATTCCAGATGAGCTTGCAGTGGCGAAGAAGAGATGCATCCGCAATCAAAACAGGGGGGAGAACGGAGAGATAAGCCTTTCGAGTGGAGAAGGTCCCGTCCAACCAAGCAAAGTGATCACGGCCCGAAGAAGGCGAAGGAGCGTCCGCAAGAAGAGTCATCAAATTTGTGAAGTCAGAAAGTCGCTGGTCGGAGAGCGTGCCCAAAAAAATAGGGCACCAGACGCCATCGGCCCAGCAAGAGGCCACCGAAGCCATTTTATCCCCGGCCATCGCATAAAGACGAGGAAAAAGATTCATGAGAATGCCCTTTCCGGACCAATCCACAGTCCAAAAGCGAAAAGATCTCGGAGCAACCAGCGAGCGGTTAGAATTGAAGACATACAAGATATCGCGCCAGAAAGAGTGGGAGGGACCCGGGGAATGGTCGCCAAAAACAGATGCAAATGCATTACCAGCTGCCACGCGAAGGCATTGCAGCAAGAAGCTCTCTTCCCGGCCAAAAAGCCTCATCGCCCACTTGAGGAGCCAAGCATCACGAACCACCTCCAAGCGCCTAACGCCAAGACCCCCGTCACTTTTCGGCCTAGAAATGTCGTCCCAGCGAACCAAATGCAAGCCTCTACTGGCCGAACCATTCTTGCCCCACATGAAGCGCCTCATTGCTTTCTCCAGATGGAGGCGGATTCCTTTGGGCAATCCGCGAGCCGAGAAGAAGTAGATGGGGATAGCCGAGAGAACCGATTTGATTAGTACTAATCGACCGCCTTTGGATAGCATTGACGAACGCCAGCCTGCCAATCTGCCATCCACCTTTTCAATCACCCTGTGATAGTCCCGCAAACGCGGCCGACCAAGAGAGAGAGGCAAGCCCAAGTATTCAAGCGGAAGCTCCCCGAGGGAAGCCCCCAAAATCGAGGAGCATTCCCCGGCCTCAAGAGCCGATAAGCCAAAAGGCACCACTTTGGATTTAGCGCCGTTGATGTGGAGTCCCTAGGATGGAAGAGCACTTGTAAAAACAATTGAAGTGCGAATCATCTCCCTAGGATGGAAGAAAAGATCATCATACTTCTGGTCAACAAGAGTAATGATGTGCTTAAATTACACCATATCACGAGCAGATACAGGACGACAATGCTTTTGTTGGCATGTATCCTCAGAGTGCCCTATACGATTGCACTATATGCATTGTGGGTGAGGATGACCACTTCCTTCGTCGTGAATACCGCATCCTCTGAACTGTGACAAACCTCATCCGCCACGAGATGCAGCCATAGCAAAGGACGTCTGAATGGTGGAAAACATGAGAAATTGTAATCCTGCTCAAACGGTTATAGGCCTCCTACATGGGAGGGATAGCGGTACCTGTAAGAAGCTAGTTGTGGGCAACATGATACTAGAGATTAAGAACCACACAAAAGACCAACCATTGTGGGTCATCAACTACTCAGGGGTACGTAGTTATGAAACTTCTCGAACATGTCACGCGACTAGGAGTGGAAAGCATGTGATGGGTAACCATTATGCTTTGTCGTGAAGATATCATAATGAACGTGGATTGTCTTCGTCTCATTCTTTGCCCGAAATATCCGGAGGCAAGAATGTCACATATTGCCTTTGCAGTGGGCTGATGTAGAATATCTTTGGTTATCTCCATTGTAAGGGTGGCAAAGAGCTAAATACGTGCCCATGTATTGTCCTACTTCCATGAAATGTTTGCTCCAGTCTTGTTGGATAACTCGGATTACACCAAGATGTATTCTTTATTGTTGCTCTCCATAATGCCAAAGCTCGTAGTTGATCTTATCCATCTTGACGATGGATGCATGGCCTTTGAATGCCCCAGACGCTGGAGATGAATGCATATTAGTGATATATTAATTATTTTTCATGTCTTTTATGTATTATGTATTACCTTTGTCTTCTTTATGTAATTTCCCAACATGTTACTCTCATATATAAGAGGACATAGGGTTTCATGAATAAGTAATTTTCATTCTTTTCTCTCCACATAGTATCAGACCGACGATCCTAAACAGAAGTTCTTGAACCGTGTGCCCAAACCATACCCGTCGCCCTCTCTCTTTCAAGTTGACGCCATCGCCACATGCAACAGCGATAGCCGCCGCACAGCGACAGCCCAACACCATCGTGGCACCCTCGTGGTCCCCTTACGGTCCCTTTGTAGCTCCTCGCACCACCCGACATTTTATCTGATCTCCGGAGATGATTTATTCCCTCTCTGATGCCGAACTGTAGTCTGAAACGGTCTTAGTTTTGACCGAAAAACACAATTTCAGGCCTCTATATCATGTTTTCCATCCCTAGCACATTTTGAGGATTGATGAGGATGGTTATATGAGTCTACACGCACAACCAATCCTCCATATGATTGTGTAGACTCGCTCAAATCGGTATACTTCCTCAGTCAAGTTCCATTTTCGGTCGTTTTTCTATCATGTCGGAAAATAAGGTGATATCTTTTCTTCGTCTAATGCCTTCAAAGGTTCGACTCCCATCGTAAAGATGGATGGGACCAATTATGAGTTGAAATACATGCAATTTCAGACCCTTATGCAGTGCAACAATAAGGAGCATATTATGACGAAGCGAGAGCCGACGAACAAGACCGGGGACAATGCTTCGTGGAAGCAAGACGGACGTGTATGTACGTATTTGACTCTCTGGGACCCTAACCACAGAGATAGCTATGAATATTGTTGACTAGCCCACAGCCAAGGTTATGTGGGATATTCAGGCATCCACTTATGCCCAAACGAAGAACGATGCAAAGATTCTTTAGCTTCAGTTTAACATATACAGGGTAAAGTAGAATGGTCATCCACTGCACGCATTCTACTCCTTGTTTCATGGCATGTTCGAGAAGCTTTGCAGCTTCATGCCGATTACAACCTCCACGGAACAGCAGATGGCATATAGGAACTCCACGATGGTAGGAGTTTTCTTGGTTGCGCTCGACCCAGAGTATGAGGCAAAATGAGCACGGATCCATACTTGGATAACCATACCTCCTATGGAGGAGGCTTACAATCATCTCAGCAGGCTTCTCATTCCACTTGTTGCCATCATACAACCTTCCTCAATGATGGTTGCTTCTCCCAGTAGAGGAGGTTCTACTCAGTTCAGAGGGTGTAATCCCCATGTTATTGTCGTCGTCCAGGACGCTCTGAGGACACATGTTATCAGAATCATGGATACCCTGCATATGCTTGCATGGCAGAACAGAATGAGCCTTCAGACACTACAGCTCCTCAGGTAGTCCACACCATGATGAAATTGGCTCTCGTATACGGGAATCATGACTCCAGTGCCCAGCACTACTACTACAGGATCCACAGATACTGCAACTGCAGCTAGAGCCTTTTCGAGCTCCTTAGGTATCGCATACACTTCTACTAGTTATAGCATTGCAAATATAACAGAATGGATCATGGACTTTGGTGCTTCTCACCATATATGTGGAGACAGAGCCCAGTTCAGACCTTACGGGTCTACACCTCATGGTAGATGGGTCGTCATTGCAATGGGGTTCACTTATCAATCACAGTACAGGGGGAGGTGCATTTGACGCCATCCATGCACCTGCAGAATCTTTTGTATGCTCTTGATTTCATATAAACTTTCTTTCTATTCATATTAAAAAGGATATGCGTTATTATGCCATTTTTGACCCCTCTTCTCTTTTGTTTCATGACATACTCACGAGCATGGTGACTTGATGTGATCGTAAGTAGCGGGGACTTTACAAACTGGTCCAACCTCCTCATGACGGTGCCTCTATTATTCCTACTAAACCAATCTCACCGTACCTACAGCACCTTCATTTGGCCACCATCCTCCGTAGAAGTCGTGTCATATCCTCCCACAGATCTCTACGCGACTCAGTACGGCTTTAGAATAGAATGACTGTCAGAGTAGGAAAGGAGTGGTGACCTTCCAATGCAAGGTTTGCCAGCTTGGGAAGCATCACCGTTCTTTGCTTCCATCTCATCAGAGTCGGAGCAGTTCTCAGTTGTTTAAGCTCCTTCACTTAGATATTTGGGGTTCGAGTCGTGTCCTTGATCATTAGGGGCACCGTTTTTACCTAAATCTTGTTGATGACTATTCTAAACTTTCTTCGATTTTCTTATTGAAGAATATGTATGAGGCTAGGTCTGTCATTAAAGCCTTTATTAATGACATAAAGAATATTTTCTCTGTTATTATCAAGTATTTGCGTTCTGATAATGGCTTACAGTTTTGCACTTTACATCTATATGAGTTTCTCAAGTCACTGGGCATTATACACCAGACCTCGTGTGCTTATACATTCCAATAGAACGGTGTTCCTGAGCGCAAATTGTTGAGATAATTTTATCTCCGATTATGGCTTTCTTATTTATGTTTTCTTTGTGTACGTCTCTATAATTAACCCAGGGTTTTTCTCCTATATAAGAAAACCCTAGGGTCTCGTCCAATGCAATGAGTTTTCTTTTCACCCAACATGGTATCAAAGCAACGATCCTAGACCGAGGTTCCCATATCCCACCCTAAAACCCTAACCCTACACGCCCAACTCCCCCCCCCCTCGACCACTACGCCCCAACTCCGACGTCGTCGCCGACCTGCTCCAGGCTTCTCCGCCTGCCTCCTCACACCGCCAACGTAGGGCCTCCGTGTGCCTGCATTGCGCAGGGACTCCGCCCGTGCAAGGGCTTCGCCCGCACCGACGTAGGGCCTCCGTGGAGCCTGCATTATGCAGGGACTGCGCCCGCACAAGGCCTCCGTGCTACTGGGCAACCTTTCGATTTCCATCTCGCGTCGCGCAGGGGACCCCTTTCCCCCTCCCCTACAGGTCGCAGTTGTGTTCCGGTGATCCAGGAACTGTTCGTGCACCTCTATGCTGCACCCTAGCGGTCTGATTTTGATCGGATATTGTGATTTCTCTCATATATATCACATTTTAAGGAACTAGACCTCACCACGAATCAATGAGGATGGTTGTATAAGTCTATTGATACAACCACTCCTCTTTATGATTGTGTAGACACTCTCGGATCGTTCTACTCCTCAGTTGTCTGTGTTTCTCATTATTAGTGTGATGTCAGAAAACAAGAGTGGTGTTTTTCCTTCTTCTAGTGCCTTCAAGGGTCCGGCTCCCATCGTAAAGATGGATGGGACCAACTACGAATTGTGGTCCATGCAGTTTTCTACTCTTATGCAGTGCCATGATAAGGAGCACATTCTAACGGAAACAGAACTAACAGACAAAACTGGGACTAATGCTTCGTGGAAGCAAGCAAGATGATGCCTATGCTCGCATTTGGCATTCGGGACGCTCACCACAGATGATGCAGAAACGATTCGGCGCGTCGACGATAAATAAAATATTTTGGGTGGTGGAATTTCGGTGGAGAAAAGGAGAGGTTGAGAAGAAGAAAACTCGTCGGAAACGAGAAGTTGAAGAAGAAGAACCGTGAAGACCACGTTGAGAGAGGACAGAAAATAGAGAGGGAGATAAAATCTCAACTTTTCATTAATATTTGACTGTCTAACACATTGGACTCTCATCCATTTATATAGGACGGATGATCTTACAAAAATAGTAATTAATTTAAATTGACAACCAATTTATCCTAAAAATGACTCTAACTAATTAACCGACCAAATTCAAAATTCAAATTGACCACTAATTGAGATCACAGGCGATCTTATTTATTTAATTAAAAATTTGTCGACGTAAATAAACGTAAATAAAATTAACCACTAAAATTAATTAAAAATTCGGCCCTATATTTGGGTCCGACGCTACATCAACTCTCCCCCGCTTTAAAAAATCGTCTCCTGATGAATTGCTTGATCTGCAGGCTTGGAGGTCGAATCTGCGTGCTCCGCCATCTTCTGGAAGAACTGGTGTGGGGCGAATGGCGGACTCCATATGCGGGAGTGGGTGACGCGGCTTTCGTTGTGGAAGAACATGTGTGGCGCAAACGGCGTCGTCTTCTGGAATTTTGCCTTCTCATTGTGATGATTGAAAAATTGATGAGGCATGAATAATATGGCCCTTGGAGAATCCATAGTGAAGCAATGGCACAAGGAGAGGAGAAGAGGAGATGTGTCCAAGGAATGAAGCCATGGGGTCCTTATATAGGGGAAGCCCAAGGCCCTAGTCCTATCTGGATAAGGAGGAGCCCCAGATTTCGGGTTTGTAGCCCTTTTTTTAAATATTAAGCAAATTTCGCACCCCCTCATTCTTCTTTACTTTCCTATTGCCTTTGGCTTTTCTGCAAATAGGGGGTTTAGGGGATTTTATTTTGCAATTTTTCCCACTTACTCTCCAATCCCTCACTTCCAGGGATTCGGTTCCCTTCCATCTCGCCCTTAGGGTTCGGGGCTTCTTTTTAGGCGCGGGGGGCGGCATGGAATCTCCAGTAAGCTGGCGGCGGGGGCGAGTCGGGGGGCCGGTTGAAGAGAGGATGGCGACAACGGGGAGGGGGGCTGGTGCGCGTGAAGGTGGTTGTGCGCAGGGCGGAGGAGGCGGTGACGTTGGATGCTGAAGGGGGTGCGGGAGCGGCCGGGGTATGGGAGGCGGAAGGGAGGAGGTTGGCGCGCGGGGGCGGGATGATGGGGAAGAAGGAGGCTGGCGCGCGGGGGTGGGGCGATGGAGGCGGCTCTGAGGGCGCTGGGGAGGCGAGGGAAGATGGGGGGAGGCGGTGGCGCAGTTGCGGGGAGGCGGGGGTCGTGTGGGCTCATGCGCGGGGGGGCGCAGGTCGCTGGGAGGGTCAGGCGGTATCGGGGGCTGCGGAGAGTGGTTTGCGAAGGGGCGGAGGCGAGGGAAGGCGGCGCCGGGGCTGGGGCCACTGGGGGCGCGAGGCTGGTGGAGGTTTGCGGGGAAGGTGGCGGGGCTGTGGCCGGGGGCTGTGCGGGGGTCGTAGATGTGGCTACGGCTAGGGTGGTGGGTGGGGTCCGCGCAAGGGCGGATGGGGTGGGGGTCGAGTTCGGAGAAGTTGGTGAATCTGAAAATACCTGTGCAGCCATCGTTTCTTCGTTTTTTTCTTCTAAAACGGCCTGGACAGAGGTCGTTTCGTCTTCCACAGCGAGGCGTTCTTCGTCGAAACTCGCGGCAGCGGCTTCGACGGGTGGAAGCTTTGATTGGGCGGTCATAGCCTTGAGATTATCCACCATATCTCGCAATTTGGACTGGGCAATGTGGAACTCACGTCGTGCGTCCATGTCCTGTTTGTAAAATTCTTCGGCTTGTCGTTTCCACTCCAACGAATGTTGGTGTCGGCACGAGCGTCTGGACGGATCGTCAGATCCTGAGGACGATCTGTGGGCCATGCTCTGATACCAATTGATGCAGAAACGATTCGACGCGTCGACGATAAATAAAATAATTTGGGCGGTGGAATTTCGGTGGAGAAAAGGAGAGGTTGAGAAGAAGAAAACTCGTCGGAAACGAGGGGTTGAAGAAGAAGAACCGTGAAGACCACGTTGAGAGAGGAGAGAAAATAGAGAGGGAGATAAAATCTCAACTTTTCATTAATACTTGACTGTCTAACACATTGGACTCTCATCCCTTTATATAGGAGGGATGATCTTACAAAAATAGTAATTAATTTAAATTGGCAACCAATTTATCCTAAAATGACTCTAACTAATTAACCGACCAAATTTAAAATTCAAATTGACCACTAATTGAGATCACAGGCGATCCCATTTATTTAATTAAAAATTCGTCGACGTAAATAAACGTAAATAAAATTAACCACTAAAATTAATTAAAAATTCGGCACTATAATTTGAGGTCACGCTGCATCAACTCTCCTCCGCTTTAAAAAATTCGTCTCCCGACGAATTGCTTGATGTAGGTGCACCGTTGGAGAATTCATCCTTGAATTGTGGCTTCAATTTCCTCCAATTCGATCCTTTTCAACGTTACGTTTGTAGTTCTTTCCAATTGAAGGGCATCTCTACAATTTTCGTACCACTTCATTACAACTTATATTGTGAGAGGAGCCTTTGAGCCTTCCCTTTGAATAAAAATTTTTGCCTGGAGGGGATTCTGCGTAATTTCCCCCTTAATTTCTAACGGAATTTCCACCTATCACGAGACTCAAACCCCGCATCCATTGGATTCCCTGTTTGGGTTTGCCCGATTTCCTCGCGTATGTGGCACGGGCGGCGCGGGATGAGGAAGATGGCTGGCGCGGGCGGGGCATGGAGGTCGCTGCTGGAGGTTGCGAGGCGCGCTGGGGCCGCACAAGGGCGAAAGGCGAGGGGCGGCCAGGTGGCTGAATGGGCGCGCAGCCGCGCGTGGAGGTGCTCGGGTGGCTGTTGTGCGCGTACAGCGATGAGGGAGGCGCGGTGGGCGGAGAGCAATGAGTGGGGCCGACCCCACGTGTTTCCTCGCCGGTGGTCGCGCTTGGTGATGCGGGCCCCGTGAAGTGGCGATCGGAGGAGGGTCGTCAGGAGCACCAGGCGAAATCAAGGGTTGTGGGGGAGTGTCTGTTCGGCCTCAGAAGGGGTGGGGGTGAAGGGAGGCGGTGGCGGCAGTGCAGCGAGGGCCTGGATGGCCTGGGAAGCCGTTGGGGGGGTTAGGGCTGCCATCGGGGGCGCTATCAGCGAAGGCGGTTGGTCTGAAATCTCCTCGACAGCAACTTCGACTTCGAATCCAGATTCTTCATCTGCATTTTCATCAAAAATCGGCCCTTCGTCTTCATTGTTTGGTTCCACAGGAGTTGTATCAAATAAACCTTCATCTAGAATGGAAATCCCTTCATCTTTTGGGCTGAAATCAGGTTGAACCGCAGTTGCAAAAATCTGATTTTTGTTGTTGATGGATGAATCTTCGTCGTTTAGAGCGTCCAACCATGCGTGCACCTTGATGCATGATATAAGTCGCTGATGGAACTTCTTTGAACGTGAGCACGAACCATGAGACGGACGGCTGAGACCAAACTTCAGACGCCAATATTCAACAGGATCGTCGAATCGTGGGAACGATTCGGTTTCCATGCTCTGATACCAAATGATGCAGACGATTCGGCGCGTCGACGATAAATAAAATATTTTGGGCGGTGGAATTTCGGTGGAGAAAAGGAGAGGTTGAGAAGAAGAAAACTCGTCGGAAACGAGGGGTTGAAGAAGAAGAACTGTGAAGACCACATTGAGAGAGGAGAGAAAATAGAGAGGGAGATAAAATCTCAACTTTTCATTAATACTTGACTGTCTAACACATTGAACTCTCATCCCTTTATATAGGAGGGATGATCTTACAAAAATAGTAATTAATTTAAATTGACAACCAATTTATCCTAAAATGACCCTAACCAATTAACCGACCAAATTTAAAATTCAAATTGACCACTAATTGAGATCACAAGCGATCTCATTTATTTAATTAAAAATTCGTCGACATAAATAAACGTAAATAAACAATATAGTCAGCCAGCCCACCGCAAAGGCTATGTGGGACATCTTAGCCGCTACATATGGGTAGGCGAAGAATGAGAGCAAGATTCTTCAGTTGCAGTTTGACATTTTTCGACCAAAGAAAATAGTCGACCACTCCATCAACATTTCTCTCATCTTAGAGGCAAGTTTGAGCGGATGCACAGCTTCATGCCTATCACTACCAGTATTAAGTAGCAACAGCAATATCAGAATGCCACTATGACAGGTGTTTTCTGTCATCTCTTGACTCTGAGTATGATGCAGCACGTACTCAACTCTTGAGTGGAGAGACGATACCCCCGATGGAAGAGATGTACATGCGATTGAGCATGATTACTACCCCCATCTAATATTGTAGCCCAGTCACCCACAGCAATTGCAGTGTCTCGAGGCAGAGGGGGGACTTCCCAGTTTCGAAGGCGTGGACCTCAAGGTCGAGGAGGAGGACGTCAATGTGGCACATGTTCTCATTGTCATCGTCCTGGTCATTCTGAGGAGACATGCTTTCAGAAGCATGGATATCATGCGTCTGTGAGGGTTGCTAAGCAGACTGAGCAAACTTCTGCTCCTACACAAGATGCACGCCTGGATGATAGACTTCGTGAGATGATGTCCACTCCTGCTATTCCAACTACAAGTTCTTCAGATGTCACAGACTCACAGCTATTGCTCGAGCTTCGTCTAGCTCATCAGATATTACTTATGCACTCACCAGTTGTAGCAGTTCAGATTTGACTGACTGGATTATGGATTCGAACGCATCATACCACATGTGTGGAGATCGAGCATTGTTCACTTCTTACCATATGTGAAAGATTCGACTATTTTTTTCGCTGGCCGTTGACTACCTAACGCAACCCCTGCAAGAGTGGGATTTGAACCCTGATCTTTTCTTATCGAGGTTAAAAATAACTTCTCTGCTAATGTGAAATTTATTCGTACGGATAATGCCTTGTAGTTTTCCACATTACTGTTATCAGAATTCCTCATATCTCTAGGTATTGTTCATCAAACCCCGTGTGCCTATAGTTCTCAACAGAATGGTGTTACTGAACGCAAACACCATCACCTTCTTGATGTCACGGGAACCCTTCTGATTCAAAGTTGTGCTCCACATTCATTCTGGGGAGATACGGTTCTCACTGCTTGCTACTTGGTGAACTGCATGCCGTCCACTATACTTGGAGAAAAGGTCCCTTTCTCGATTGCGTTTCTCGAGGACATGTTATCCTTGACGCCAAGAGTTTTTGGATCTTTGGCATTTGTCCACAATTTCACCCATGGTCGTGACAAGCACTCACCAAGAGTTGTCAAGTGTGTCTTTATTAGTTATTCTCGTACCCAAAAGGGGTATCGATGTTGTGATCTTGTAGGAAGAAGATATTATGTGAGTGTTGATGTCACATTCTTTGAGCCTATCATGTATTTTTCTCCTATAGGTAACAGGTTATCTCATGCTACTTCTGGTGAGGATGTGGTTGTTCCTCCACCTCCATCTTCTCCATCTTGTGCACCCAATGTTGAGTCTCAGTCTTCACCACCTCCGCCACCACAACCATCTACACCACCTCCACCATCTCCACCTCCCCTACTTGAGACACAGTAACTACCACATGTCTACACGCGCAAGTCTTCTATCGCCCCTCTGCTCATGCGCCCTCCACATCATCCATCATGCCTCAGGTATGTAATGAGCACATTATTTCATCTAATGGCACCGATGTCTTGAATGCTACACAGGATGAGGTGATGCCAGAGAACAGAGAGGATGATGACTTGGACATACCAATTGCTTTGCAAAAGCCGCATCATCAATGTGCAACTTATCCTCTTGCTGCGCATGTTTCATTGGACCATCTTTCAGATGAATACAGGAAGTTTGCTATGGGACTCTCTGTTGATTCTATCCCACGAACATATCAGGAGGCCATACAAGACAGTAGGTGGCATCTTGCAATGGAGGAAGAGATGACAGTTTTACAGTTACGTGGCACATGGAGATTGTTTCTGCTCCTCCAGGAGCATCTGTCGTAGGCTGCAAGTGGATATTTACAGCAAAGCAAAGGGAAAATGGCAGTGTGAATTGCTACAAGGCCAGGCTTGTAGCACGCGGGTTCACCCAACCCTATGGGGTGGACTATCAAGATACATTCTCAACGGCGGCCAGACACTCGACATTTCACCTTCTTTTATCAGTTGTTTCACGGATTGGCCACTTTACCAGCTGGATGTCAAGAACGTGTTTTTATACAGTGATCTACAAGAGGAGGTGTATATGCAACAGCCACCGGGATTTGCTACTGAGGGGGAGTCACAGAAGGTGTGCAGGCTTCATAAGCAGAGTCCAAGAGCTGGTACCATAAGCTATCGGAGTTGATAGAGCAACAAGGTTTCGTGAGGTCTACAATGGATCACTCATTGTTCATTCAGAGGACACAGAGAGGTATTGTTGCTATGCTTGTTTATGTTGATGATATCATTGTCATAGGGAATGATAAGCAGGGCATTATAGCCATCAAGGAGTTCCTAAGTCAGCAGTTTGTGATTAAGGATCTTGGCACACTTCGATACTTCCTTGGGTTAGAGTTCGGCAGGAACTAGCATGGTCTTGTAATGACCCAGAGGATGTTTGTGATGGATCTTCTTTCTGAGACAGGAATGACAAGGAGCAAGCCTACTACTACCCCTATGGATCCGAGTATAAGGTTATATGATGATGACACTGAGGAGGTAGACAGGAGGAGATATAGAGAGCTTGTTGGGAAGCTCTTATACGCCACTATCACCAGACTGGATATGTCCTTTGCAGTGAGCAAAGTTACCCAATTCATGGAGCAGCATAAAAGGTGCATATGGATGCAGTGTATATGATCATGAGATATTTGAAAACTTCACCTGGTTCTGGTCTCTTATTCAACAGGGGTACATCTCTTGAGGTGACAACTTGTGCAGACACAGACTATGCAGGTTGCCCCAGAGACAAGAAGTCTACTTCTGTCTTTGCATTTTTTGTTGGCAACTCTCTTGTTTCATGGAGAAGCAAGAAGCATACAGTGGAGGCCAGATCTTGTGCAGAATCTGAGTACAGAGACACGGTACAGGGAAGTGCAGAGATGATGAGGGTAATTGGTAAGATCTGTGCTAACTGATCTTACTGTTGAGGTCTCTCTTCTCATGCAGCTTTTAAGTGATAATCAATCGGCTCTATTTATTGCCAACAATCCTGCATTTCATGAACGGACTAAACACATGGAGGTGGATTATCATTACACTAGAGACATGATTCAAAAAGGTCTTATATCTACATCACATGTTTCTACTGGAGATCAAACTGCAGATATCTTCACCAAGGTATCGCTAGAGGTCCATTTCAGAAGTGTTGCACCAACCTGAGCATAATAGATATATTTGCTCCAGTTTGAGGGAGAGTGTTGAGATAATTGTATCTCCGGTTATGTTTTTCTTATTTATGTTTTCTTTATGTATGTGCTATAGTTAACCCAAAGCTTTTCTCATATATAAGAGAGCCCTAGGGTCTCATCTAATACAATGAGTTTTCTTTTTTCCCAACACAAACATCATCATTTACTCGATGTGACCAGAACCCTTTTGATTCATAGTTGTGCTCCTCCCTCTTATTGGGGTGATGTGGTTGTCAATGTCTGCTACTTAGTGAATTGTATGTCATCCTTTGTTTTGGGAGAAAAGATTCCTTTCTCGATTGTGTTTCCCGTAAAGGATTTGTTTTTTTCCTTATACCATATGTGTTTGGATCCGTGCCTTTGTTCATACTCTTTCGCCTAGTCGTGACAAGCTCTCATCCAAAGCTGTCAAGTATGTCTTTGTTGGCTACTCTAGTACCCAGAAAGGGTGTTGTTGCTTTGATCTGCTTCGACAGGAATACTTTATCAATGTTGATGTTACATTCTTAAAGTTTATTATGCATTTCTCTCCTAGACGGACCGACCCCATCTAACTCTAATGAGGAGGTTTGCATGCCTCCACCTCCTACAGCTCTACGACCTCTTACACCTCCTCTATCACCTCCATCACCTCCCTCACAACCATCAACACCACTCTCTCCATCACCACCTCCAGTACCTACACCTGCTCCTGTAGCTTCCCTTGGACCACCACCCACCTTAACTCAGTTTTTGTCACGCGTTTACTCACAGGTCTCGATATGTTCCCCCTACTCACAGGTCTTCCCCATCATCCAGCACACCTCAGGTATGTAATGAGCACATTGTTCTATTAGTAGCACTATTGAGTTGTCTATGCAGAAGGATTCCTTACAGGATGAGCAGGTACCCTCTCAAGAGGGAAACTTATAAGTTCAAGAGGTGACAGATGATCTCGATGTGCTTATTGCTCTGAGAAAGCAGACATACTTGTGTCGCATATCCTCTTCTAGACCAAGTTTCTTTGAGCAAAATTCAGAGGATTTCAGGAGATTTACAGTGGCACTATTAACCGTGGAGATACCATGGACGTATCAGGAGGCCATTCAGGACAGTCAGTGGCGTCAATTTCGTAAGAACAGTAACCAAAACTCAAGCGGTAAGGAAGCCTCCGAAGAGACCCTTCTGTCTCGCCCACCTAGTGGAAGTACAGTCCAGGGGAACGCTAGGCCTAATCCAAAACTACGTCACTGAGACGGGGGAGAGATTTTCCGAAACATGTCACTCCAAAAATTGGTCTGACCGGTACGGTCAAACGAGCTCAAAAGAAAACCAAAATCGAGGGCCCTCCAACCTAGGAACCCAAAAGAGCACAGGGTCAGCAGAACTGATGTAAAAAGAAAACCTGTGGATCCCAAAGAAGCGTAAACATGTGAGCTCTAGCGAAAAACCGAGAAAAAAAGACTGGAATCCGACACCCGCGCACTAAACGGTCGATGTCCTAACTAGGCTTCCTATCTCTCGCCTAGTTGACGGTCACCGCACCCCCGTTCAGTCAGGTGTAAGGATTACCATGACTGGCACTCTTAATTATCAATCATTATTGAATCATCAACGCTGACTTGATTCCTCATTCTTTCTCAAATCTTTACGTGGTTGCCTGTACAGATTTAGGTCTATTGTCAATAATTCAGTCAATAGAGATCTGTTGTTAGTGGGCCGAAAGAATTAATTCATGAAGACAATTGGTTTTGTGGTAGCAGTCCACAAAGATGATCAGTCTTTGTAGTAACAGTTTATCATTTTAAAATTATGAGATTATCAGATACTCATTGAGTCTGGATCTAATCTTTATTCAATGAAGAAATTTCACTTTTTATTTAACTTATAATTTAGTGACATGATTGATCTAAATTTTATAAGTCACTTGTATAAAAATAAATGTGTCTCAGCTTGCATGCTAAGTCTAAAACTTGTCACTTGTATAAAAATAAATGTGTCTCAGCTTGCATGCTAAGTCTAAAACTTGTCTCATCTTGTGTACCAATTCATCCCCAAATATCTAAATTTTTGTCATTAGATTAGTAGCTAGTTGGTGTTCTTAAAACTTGACTTAATTGTATACAACTTACCCTTAATTTCTCGTTAATCATCATGAAATCAGTAGTTATTCAATGATCTAAAGTTATACTTAATTTGTATGCAAAATCTCCAAATTTCTCAAATTTCATTCCTAGATCAAAGACATAGAATTGGTCTCGGATTAATCTTTATATTCTAGATCAATGTTATTGGCTTCAATAACTTGCATGCTAAAAGCTAGCCAATCTGTCAAAATCAGACTTGCTACTAAAAATATGGTTGATTATATGCTTAGTCGGATAATGGTTGTGGTTTTATACACATATTTTAAAGATGTTTCTTTGCTTGGTTTAGCTTTACAGATCTAAGCGATCTGTCAACATATATAAATTGTGTATAGCGATATGTAATTAGTAGATTATACTAGAGGATCATTTGATGAAGATTAACAATCATATAATAACAAAAAATTATTAAATCACAGATTTGGTTTAAGCATTTTGGGTTATCTCATTAAGAATATGTGAATCTTCAAGATATTAAAATCACATTATTTAGTTAGTAACTTTTTGAATAGCAATAATCTTATACACAAGCCCCCAATTTCATCATTTTTTCTGATCTTAAATCAGATCAATTTCATAATCCAGTAATATTATTGAATAGTATCGATCTCATGCAAAAACCCTTAAATCTTCATCTTCAAAATATGAGTTCAGAAGTTCTAATCAGATCTACACTTAGATTCAAAATGTGTAAATCAAGATATTTTTGAGAGCAGAACATTCAAGCTGAAATCCCATATTTTCATCCTAAACTTTCAAGAACAATGGCTCAAGATCTAATCCAAATTCAGATCTAGTATATATAAATCAGTGATTTCTTGAGAGCAGTAAATTCAAGCAAGAATCCCCCAATTTTCATCTTTAACATCCCAAGAATAGGAGCTCTATTACTGATCCAAATTCAGAATTGAAATTAGATCTAAGTGTACAAAAATAATAGTTTTAAGAGTTTATATGCCATGCAACCCTCCCCCCAATTTCTTATCCTTTGAAATCTAAAGATCAGAACCATAAATTGATTTCAATTTTCAAATCAGATCTGAAATATATTAAAACAGTAGCTTTTAAGAGATAATATGCCATGCAAAACCCCTCAATTTCTTATCCTTTGAAATCTAAGATCAGATGCCACAAATTGATTTCAAATCAGATCTGAAATATATTAAAACAGTAACTTTTAAGAGCTAATATGCCATGCAAAAACCTCTAATTTCTTATCCTTTGAAACCTAAGATCAGAAGCCACAAATTGATCTCAAATCAGATCTGAAACATACTCTAAAATGTACAAATCAAGAGATAAAACTTGATTTAAGTTTGGTTTCAAAATTACACAGAATGACAGCAAGAGGGGGCTTAGATGTATCCTTTGGTTCTCCAAATTTGAGGGAAAAGCCTTGAATTTGGTAGCAGCAATGGTTGCCATTGCTTGCAGCATCTTGATGAAGTAGCAACAACTCCAAGTTGCTGGAGCAGCAGCAATATAAGAAAGGGCTGCTGGATATGCTCCAGCCAAACAAATCCAGCAGCAGTTGTGCTGCTTGGAGCAAAGTTTCAGCACATGCAGGGCCACTTCGGTGTTATTTTTTTGAAAGAGAAAAATAGAGAAAACAAGAGGGAGAGGGAAGGAGTTAGTGTTTATATAAGGAAAGAGGATCTCCTGGTCTTGACCTTGACAAGTGGGAGGAGAATAAGCCAAGTGGAAATAAGAAGGGTCAAATGGGGGGCAGCACGACAGCAGTCGCTGCTGTTCTGAAATTAGAAAATTTTATATTCATTTTTTTAATTTTATTTTGCTCTTCTCATTTGGAATACTAAAGTCGCCCACATTCGCACCTCGAATCTCGGATTCTTATGTACAATGGTTCATTTTGACTGTTTATGAACGACGATCAAATGATTATAATATTCATATACTTCGGATTGAAGATGAATTCTCGAAATTTCCAAGATACGGTCTTGGTTTGCGACAAAAAAATTGTGATTTTAAAATTATCAAACAACCTCCGATTGACGAACGGTTGATTTCGTTGGTCTCATTTTGTCGAGTCGGATCTTATGATGATCTCAGTTTGTTTTGCGGTTTGGATTTCAAGGCGTGGCTTTTGATAGCACGCATTACGATGCGATCACATTTTGATCGATTGCAACCGAACAAGATTCAATCTGCAATTTACAGATCGATCTGAGTTTATTCAATATTAGTTGAATATTAAATGATCTTGTAGACTCTTAATCAGGTCAAATTTGGTTTATTCAGATCCGGATGTCACACATACTTCCTATGGGTCATCACAAGACCTTGTTAGTTCCTGACAAACTCCATTCCAAGGAAGTAGCGTAAACAATGAAGGTCCTTGGTCACAAACTATTGTCCTAGAAAATCCTTGGCAACCTAATGCTCTCCTCGTCATTCCCTGTAATAATAATATTATCAACATAGACAAGAATGACAATTGTACCCCTCAAAGTACTATGCACAAATAGAGAGTGTTCGGCAGTCGACTGCACAAACACTTGTTACTCTGTCAAGTTCAAGAGCTTATGGAACCATGCTCTTGGAGTCTTATTACGGCCATAAATAGCCTTGTGTAGCTTGCAAACCTGCTGACACTTCCCCTCAGCAGCAAACCCAGGTGGTTGTTGCATGTAGACCTCCTCTCATAGATCACCATATAAAACGGCATTGTTCACATCAAGTTAGTAGAGGGGCAATCTCGTGTCACAACATCAGATAGAAAGATACGTAGAGTAAAATGTATGGCAACTAAAGAAAAAATATCATGATAGTCCACCCCATATGTTTGGGTGAACTCACGTGTCACAAGTCTCGCCTTATAGCGGTCTACACTGCCAGATGCACAATACTTCACAGTGAACACCCACTTGCACCCAACAATGAATGCCCCAACTGGAGCTGAAACAAGACTCCAAGTGCCATGCGATTGAAGCGGGGTCATCTCCTCAATGGCTAGATGCCACTGACTGCCCTGAATAGCCTCCTGATATATCTGTAGTATCTCTACGGCTAACAGTGCCAAGGTAAACTGCCTAAAATCGGATGACAGTCTGCTCAAGGAAACATGGTCGACAAGAAGATATGTCGTATGCATACGTCTCTGCTTTCACAGAGCAATCGGTACATCAAGATCATTTGTCATGTCCTAAACCTGTAAGTTTCCCTCTTGAGAGGGAACCTGCTCATCTTGTAGGGAATCATGTTGCAAAAACAACTTAGTAGTTCCACCATTAGAAACAATGTGCTCATGACATACCTAAGGCGTGTTGGATGATGGGGAAGACCTATGAGCATGGGGAACAGAGCAAGACCTACCAATATACACATGTGGAAAAAACTCAGTCAAGGTAGGTGGCGGTCCAGGAGCAAGTGGTGGTGGTGGTGGAGGTGGTAGTGGTGGTAGAACAAGAGTAGGTGTAGGAGGTGGTATGAGAGTAGGAGATGAAGGCATGTAGATTTATCTCCTCATCAGAGTTTGATGGGGCTAGATTGTCACATGTTGGAGAAAAATACATAACATACTCAAAGAAAGTAACGTCAACACTGACAAAATATTTCCGCCGAAGCGGATCAAAGCAAAAGTACCCCTTTTGGGTATGAGAGTAGCCAACAAAAACGCACTTAACAGCTCTGGGGGAGAGTTGTCACGACCTGGTGAGAAATCATGAACAAAAGCAACCGATCCAAACACGTGAGGGGAAAGCGAGGACACATCCTTCTTGAAAAATACAATCGAGAAAGGGACCTTCTCTCCCAACACAGAGAGGACGTGAGGTTCACTATATAGCATGCAGTGAGGACCACATCACCCCAGTAAACGTGAGCACGACTCTAAATCAACAGGGTTTTGGGCACATCAAGTAAGTGACATTGTTTGCGCTCGATAATATTGTTTTGCTGGATGTATAAGCACATGAGATCTGGTGAACAATGCCGAGAGTTCTAAGACACTCGGAAAGTTGTAAAGTAAAGAGATATTTGGCATCGGCAGAAAAATATATTCTTTATCTCACTAATGAAAGATTTGATAACACACCCAATCTCATACTTATTCTTCAATAAGAACCTAAGAAAGTTTAGAAAAATCATCAACAATGACCAAATAAAAATGGCATCCCTAATGATCAAGGACACGACTCGAACCCCAGATATCTAAATGAAGGAGGTCAAACAACTGAGAACTACTCCGACTCTGACGAGATGGAAAGAAGGAACGGTGGTGCTTCCCAAGCTGGCAAGCCTCGCACTGGAAGGAAGATCACGTGGAAATCTGTGGGAGGACATGACACAGCTTCTGTAGAGGAAGGTGGCCAAAACGAAGGTGCCACAGGTTCGGTAAGACTGGTCCAGTAGGAATAGTAGAGATACCAGCAAGAGGAAGCTTGACTAGTCTATAGAGCTCCCACTGCTCACGGCCATATCCAATCACCCTTCCTACAAGTATGTCCTGAAACATAAGAGATGAGGGATCAAAAAATGGTACGACAATGCAGATCCTTAGTAATCTGACTAATAAAAAGTAAGTTCATTTGAAATAAAATATTTTAAAGGTGCATGGATGGCGTCAAATGCACCTCCTCATGTCCTGTGATGGGTAAGTAGATCCCATTAGTAATAACCAGTGTTGTAAAAGTCGTCTGACTGGCCCGACTAGTCTAGTCAGTGGGGTGGCCGGCCGAGTACCAACTAATTCCGACTAGATACACTAATCGACCAATTTTTGCTTGAAGATACCATGTTTTTTAATGTTTTGTTTTTTTATAAGCATATTTATTATAATATGCTTAATGTTTTATTTAAATTCAATTACTTCTTTTATTTTATTATGGTAGTATAAAAATGTACAAAATCTATGTAAATATATGTATAAAAACGAGTTATTAAAATAATCATAAAATTCAAAGTCGATTAAAGTCCGACTAAATCCGATTAGTCACCCGACTGCCGATTAATCCTTAGTCAGTGACCCAACCGACCGAGTACGGACTACGACTTTTGCAACCTTGGTAATAACAATCCATTTACCAAAAGGTATAACTCTGTAGGACCTCAACTAGGCTCTTTCTCCACACTGATGGTGGGATAAACCAGAATATATGATCCACTTCGTGATATCTGCACTACTACTACCAGTAAAGGCGTAAGCGATATCTGAAAAGCTTGAAGAGGCTCTGGCTACGGATGTGGTATATGTAGATCATATAGCGGTGGTACCCGTCACTAGAGTCATGATCTCTCGTATGTAGGAGACAATGTCATCCATGCATGGATCGGACTGGGAAGCTAGAGTCTCAGAAGGCTCGGTCTGTTCTGCCACACGAGCAGATGTAGGGTATTCATGCTTCTGATAGCATGTATCCTCTGAGTGTCCTGACCGACGATAGTAGGTACAAGGACCACGCGGATGTCCACCGCCTCTGCCATGGGGGGTGCGCCCTCTAAACTGGGTGGATCCTCCTCTGCCACGAGAAGCGGTCATCGCTGAAGAGAGATGTGGAGTGACAACAAGAGAAATAAGAAGCATGCTAAGACGGCTATAGGCCTCCTCCATAGGAGGTATGGTTACCCCAGTGAGGAGTTGTGCATGTGCAACATCATACTCCAGGTCGAGCGCAGCCAAGAAAACCCCAACCATCGTGGAGTTCTAGTATGCCATATGTTGTTATGCAGATGTCGTAATAGGCATGAAGTTGTAAAGCTTCTCAAACATGTCACGGAGTGAGGAGTAGAATGTGCAAAGGACGGCCATTCTGCTTGGCCTTGTAAATGTCGAACTGAAGATGAAGAATCTTATCCTCATTCTTCGCTTGGACATAGATGGATAACAAAATGTCCCACTTTAATTGGTGGTGGCCCGATTCACAATATCAATGGCTATATCTGTGGATCGTGGTGAGGTTCCCAATGTTGGATATTCGAGCCCACGACGAGCCATTATGCAATAAATGTTATTGCACATATCATTCTCTGATCTAAAATGAAGAATGAATAATTTGCATATAAGGTCCCTCTGTACAATTAGGGTTATGTACCATGGCCATCTTGAAGATCATATAGTTGTTGATTCATTAAATGAATCATAGAGGCTGGTGTTTGGATGAATATCTAAAGAGTTAGATAGAGGACTCATCAAGCACCGTCAAATGATCATTAAGAGATGATCTCCAGCTTGAGTAGGAGAAGGCAACCCTTTCTCACATAGGTTGATATATGACCGACCTCTTGATGCAGGTCCTCTGCATAGGAATAGTGATTCGAAGGTGTCAGATTAGTTAGGTCAATGGGTTTACTTAACGAGATCAAGATAACCTAAGTCCTATGTTGAATGCTGTCACAGCATTGGCACGCATCCTCTGACCGGAGACAGATGTATTACTATATGTCTGAGTATGCACATTTGGCAGACCGATAGGTTGATGGCCTAACCAAGGTCTATACACCGACGAGCTGATGTGCATATAAGGGCATATGAGTAATAAGATCTCTCGAAGGGATCATACAGGTTCACTACTGAACCGGAAGACATGAGCTCACTCATGAGATATTGGGAAGAATTAAATTCCGTGCACGGTCGTCTCGCTTTGGAAGCTTGACTGAATTTGTAGGTTTGATATATACTTTTGGAAAGTATAAGATCAAGACCTAGGTATGATATATGCTTTTGGAAAGTATATGATCGATACCAAATCTCAATGATCAAATGAGAAACTTTGTAATCAAACCCTTAAGAAGACAGTGAAAAAAATTGATCTTAATCTTCGGGTTGACCATGGGTCTTCCAGTATGCAGGATGTACAGATATTGGGAATACCTGAGGGTGATGTGATCATAAACGATTGTATAACCATGATGCTTCCATTCCGAGGGAGTGATGAAATAGGTCTGGATTTTAGTGACTCCTCTCAGTAGAGAAGCAATCTGATCTTGGTCCAAGTGTTGGACATTGGTCTGAATGAGATTCAGATGCAATGAGATTCACATATTTTTCGATAGCATGATTGAAATATTCACAAATTAATTTGGAATTAATTTGGTGGATATTATGGCAATAATAGAGATAATAAGATAAAATAAAAGGAGACAAAAAAATTACCACCTAAATAAAGGTGACGTCACCTATGACTTATTCATAGGTGACGCCCTGTATAATTTAGGGTGGTTTGTTGCCTCCCTTTTTTGTTATCACATTATCTCTTGATCAATTTATTTATGTTAAATTAAATTGTGTTGATAATGTTGCAACATATATTTAATTTAAATATAAATTAATGTTGTTGGTTTTAGCCAACAACAATCATAGCCATTAATTTTTCATAGACCAAGCATGGTTGTTGGATCTATGTGTCCCATGGATTGAGATCCATTGGATCCTAAACTAATATAAAAGGAGGGCTAGCCTAGCCTTTCTTGGGACATCATCAAGAGTTATAGAAGACTACTACTCTCGCTCTCTCTCTCTCTCTCCCTCTCATTCTCGTCTAGCCTCTCTCCCTCCCAATCTCAAGTGACCGTCCACTTTGTATATTGAGGAGGAAAGCATCTTGCCTTCGCCTTCGACGACTCGAGGATCTCCTTCTTCTTTGGATTTGCTTACTCTAAAGGAAGACGACGGATTTCGCTTGACGAAATCAGGGGATCCATTGCTTGGATCTTCATCGAGGATTGCGGGAGGACGCGACTCATCATCGTACCCGCAAGTGCGTTCTTCGTGGATCGGACTTGAGACAGGAGGATCTCTTTTTTGGGATCTCGCGATCACAACCACGCTCCAAGAGGTATTCCTTATACTCTGTGGTTTGATGAAACGATCCGAGAAGTGTTCTCATGATCATGTGGTTTCATCTTTAGTTTTAAAAAATTTTAATTTCCGTCACATCTAGCGACTAGTGCGACTAGTCGCCCCGATTGCATATGATGCGATCGACACGCTTCCGTGATGCGCTTAAGGATTCTCAATATCCTTCAAGTGGTATCAGAGCCAGGTTGAATAAGGTTTTGGATATGATCCATAAACCTAGGACGACTTGGGCTTGAAAGAGTCGCGAAAGTTTTTGTCGCATTTGAATTTCCGCACCTCTGTCTAATTGATTTTTCGGCACTGTTTAAATTATTTAAACACGAAATTTGCAATTGGATTTTGTTCCCCATTAAATAAGGAAACCATAGGATCTGAGTTTGTGAAATCTGGACTTCATTTGCTCAAGATATGGTCTTTTGAATATGCATATATTCACTGTTGCGGGAACTGTGGATCTGAACGTGATTAATGAGATAATTACTGTTTTGATCCGCCTCGAAATGCGTGAATTATCACTTGGATTCTTTAATAAATCAAATATGCAATCTTAGGAAACTGAGTTTGCATTTTTTGGATTTAAATTGACCAAGATAAGTTAATTTTAGTGATGGGGGGTCACTGCTGGAAATTGACATTTTTTTTTCATAAACCTTGTGATAAGTCATTCAAATATGGTGATGAAAATTAATTGTTAATTTTCTGAAATAATTAGTGATGAATATTTGTGAAATATTTAAAGAGATAATTATTTCATTGAATGACATTTTCCTAAACCACAATGATGAGATAATTGATCTTGATCATTGGTTCATCAACAAACATTGATTTCATGAAAAACCTTAGTTTATCCTACAATAGTTGTAGGACAACTTTTACATGAAAAACCCTCTTGCTTGAATAGGATTGGGAATTTGTTTAGCAAATCTCCTTATAATATAATCAAAATTGTTTTGATGTATATTATATGGTATAATTTCGGTTGAAAAACCGATGAGCATCTCAAAGTACGTGATGATCTATTTGGCAGTATCCTTTCCTGAGGTGGATATGGTGCCTAGTCGGAGAGCATTGGGGTCACGGGTTGCAACGTATGTGGTCCATCCCACTCTCGTCGGTACAGGCCATGACAGCGAGTAGGGACTTGATAATGCCGGAAAGGTCAAAGTGTATTTTTCTAATTATTAAAATATGAATAATACGTACTTTGAGATTATACCTACTATTCAAGTAATAATCAAGTTTGTTGATTGATGATTGGATTGATGATTAATTTAATGTGATTAAATTACTTATATCCAATAAACACTCTATTATGAATAGATGTGTATTTCCCTTGGAAGAATTAATTATGTGAATATGATTCACGATAATTAATTATATAATTTGAATAAGAGATGGAGGATCACAGAAGTGACATCCATGGTCTCCCGTCAAGGCAAAGAATTCCGTCGCCAGTTGTATATAGGAGACGCTTGTCCGAAGTGATAGATCCTATATATGATTTAAATTGGATCGGGTTCTTTGCTTCTCGAAAGAGTAAGGCCGTATACGTAGCGACCCCAATATCGGGTCTTCATATTATTGGGGCGATATTGGATTGCGTATAGCGAGTTTTAAGCATGTTGACGATTGCTTCAATTAATGATGGGTCAACATCATCTTAGGGGTGGTGGACCCGGGTGTTAAAGACCGAATTGGGAGATGCAAGTTGGACTTGCAAGGCGGAATGTGTTCCCGCTTCTTTTTATCGGAGTCGCGGGTTCTCATATTATTGGGATGTGACAAAGATAGGAAAGGAGATCCCAGATCTAGCTAGAGATATAATGGAAAGTATGTCTCTTACATTGAAAGTGATTAAGGGAATGAACTTTCGTTGTTGACAAGGCAAGACAACTTTGATATAAAATTCCTAAATCAAAGTAAAATATGTATATATATAATATATACCCTTATGCAAATTTCTTATTTCAGAAAATCCTTCATTAAACCCACTCAATGTTATACTCAATGATAACCAATAAAATATCATGGATTGGACTCATGATCCAGATATTGTACTTGCAATTGGACACATAATGTATGTGGTTGCAATGTGCAAATTTCCTCAACATAATGAGGAATGACAATTAAATAAGACAATAAGACATCACCTTAGGGTTCGTATGTCTCTATAGTCTTGATCTTTCATCGAGTGTACTTTGGAAGTGACATGTCGATGGTGATCGTAATTGTCGAATAATCCTTATAAAAATAAAAGAAGATATTTTGGCATACATATGTGCTCTAGATATTTAATCATGAATGACATGGTTCTCTGCATTATGCAGAATGGTGGCTCGAAAGAGATGATGTATTCAAATGTTTGAATACCTACCTGAACCAATGTTCTAAGAGTTAAGATGTATATAGATATGAAGAGTGTCATCATTCTACTACCTATACTATGGTCATTCATGAAGCTTCATAATAATAATTTTGAATGAATTTAATAAAGCATGTATAAATGTTGAAATGCTCTTGTATTGAAATCCTTTGAATTCAACATAAGAGATTCTTTGTCTTGAATAATGGTTGGTTATAGATGAAGAGAGCGCAGTGGAAGCATGGGTCGGACCCGAGTAAGAAAGAAAGTCAAAGAGTTGACCTACTTCTGACATCCAAAGAGTTGGATGAATGCCAATATTGCAATAAGTTGATGTGTTGATAGTGTAACTATCAAATCTGTCTAAAATCCTTAGTGAAGGACTCAGATAGAGCATCGGAATAATCTACATATATAATCATTGACTTTGACTTACTTATTTCATAAGATAAAGTCTGATAATTGTATCCCAATCTTCTAATGACATTTGCAATTGGTTGCAGATATATATATTAGAAGATTAGAAATTTGATCTTAAGGTTTAATAGTCATCTACATGGATATTGGTGCAATTGTTGCGACAATCTCTATTGGATAGACGGACTTCATATTTTCAGTGGGAGAGCCCTTTGTCTTAGAAAATGTCTCTATGACCTAGATATTCGAATACACTCATTGTTTGAAATAAACATGAATTCTGGAATAAACCTATCATAAAGAGTTATGATGGATATATTTCAGATAGTAATCTAGCATCTAGTGGATTCTACTAAATTAGAAAATTAATTAATGGTTCATTAAGATTTCTAATACTGAAAATTAAACCTTGATAGATCAATAGGAGGATGAAGATCATTTGACGATGATCTGTCATCTAGTCTTGGACATTTGTCTGTTGATGTGATCAATAGACTAGTAAGATATGAAACTTTAGAATGTCTAAAATTTCAAATCTTACATACTTGTGAATATTGTATTCAAAGTAAAATGTCCAATACACCCTTCTTTGGGAATGGTGTTAGATGTAAAGGTATTCAAGATCTCATACATATTGATGTATGTAGATCATCTATATCATACTAAACATTATGGATATGTGATATCTATTAATGATTATGTATGATATGAGATTTCTTCTCTTCACCTGAGAAACCTTTGAAGTGTTCAAAGATTTCACAATTTTGGTTTAGAACTAAAGTTTGAAGAAAGATGAAATGAATTTGATCTAACCTAGGTAGCTTGTACCTGTTAGATAAAATTCAAAGAATACCTTATGGAGATATGAATATCATTTCTATCTCACTCCTCCTGATAAACCTGAACTCAATAGAGTTGCAGGGGGATACAATTGGATCATGTATGACATGATTTGATCAATGACGAATTTTAGCACAATTACCTCTTAGTTTCTAGGTATATATGTAGTAGAGACTACACTATATATCCTTAATAAGATTCCATGCAAGTAAGCTGGAATTAAGCACTAGAGAGTGCTACTTCATTAGGAAAATAAAGGATGGTATTGGATACCTACTTTATGACCTTGAGATTCTTTAAAGATCTCATCTCTGAGAATGTGATTCTTGGAGGATTGAGACTCTTGAGAATCAAGATGAAAATGAAGTGAAGGAACTCATTTAATCTTGAGAAGATAATAAGGCTCCTGAAATCAGGAACTAAAAGGACAATTAAAGATGAAACACTAATACCTCTTCAAATGAGTTTGAGGATGTATTCCATGTGTCGATTAAGTCTAACAATGATCGAACTTCATGTGATGAAGCTCCTAAGGATCATGACATGGAAAGATGGATATTAGCAATAAAGTCTAAAGTAGACTTCATATACAAGTGTTGTATATGGACTCACGAGGATCCACCTATATGGGTAAGACCCATAAAGGTGTAAATGGATCCTCAAGAGAAGATGGAACCTGATGAGAAGGTAGAGACCTTCAATGCTCGGTTCGTAGACATGAACTACACACTGGAAGAGAAGACATTGCTTGCAATGAGACTTGCTCTTCGGTAACCATGCTTAAAATCATCAGAATATTGCTAACCTTAGCTACACAACTTGACTATTGCATCTTCAAGATGTAAGTCAAGATTGCATTCCTCTAAGAATACCTCTCTGAGGATATTCACATGAAGTAACCCCAGGGCTTCATGGTTGAGGAAAGCAAGGTGTGCAAGCTAAAAAAACTCCATCTATGGACTCAAATAAGCTTCTTATAGCTGGAACATCAGATTTGATGAAATCATAAGTGTTATGATTTCAGATAGAATCTTGATGTACCATGTGAAGCTTAGTGGGAGTGCCATTGTTTTCATCGTGCTAAAGGTAGATAATATCCTAATCATTTGGAATGATATAAGGATGATAATAAGTGTTTTATAGACTGGCTATTCCATACCTTGAGATATGATCTCAAGAATACCTCTTAGATCTTAGTTCTGAAGTTGTTCAGAAGCAAAGAAAAGAGAGTATTGGGACTGTCACATTTGTAGTACGCCTTGGACATATTCCATTCTTGGAAATTCCAAGAAAGGATTCCTTCCCTTGAGATTTGGTACTGACCTATCTAAAGGGATAGCACCTCAAAGAGTTGAGGAAGTGAATACTAGAACTGCTTGCACCTGTGCATCAGTTACGAGAAGCTAAGTGTATGCTAAATGTGTATAAAAGCCAGATATCTGCCATGCAGTGGGAGTAGTAAAGAGTTGTTAATCCTACTATGGAGAGAAAACACTCGATTGGAGTAATAACAAAATCTTCATAGATGACAAGTTTTTTTTTGAGATACTGATCTCAAAATCATATCTTCAAAAGCTCAAGACTTTATAGATAGAGATCTAAAAGGTCTTAACTATGGATACCTTGAGAGATAGTGATCTCCCGGAATAAGGGTATTCTGATAAGGATTATTGAAATACTGGTTATAATAATTACTGAGCAATAGTGTCGAGGACACTATAATTGCTTTATCAAGATTGAGTATTAGTTGCATAAGATGCAACATTCGCATTGGATGCGAGCACTGTTACCTAGGGATATGCAAGTGTCGTAAAAGGACTTGGCATAGTCTTTTGGAAACAGAGTGACTGATCAGCTTACCTAACTATTTCTGAATAGCTTATGATTGTCACATAAGTGTGGGTTTAAATGATTAGCCCATTAATGGCTCTTTAGGCTAGTGGGAGATTGTTGGACATGCTTGCCCACGACGAGCCATTATGCGATAAATGTTATTGCACATATCATTCCCTGATCTGAAATGAAGAATGAATAATTTGCATATAAGGTCCCTCTGTACAATTAGGTAGCGTTCGGCTACCGGGTTACCCTCTCTTTGGGGGAGTTTACCCCCTTCAGTCCACATCCCCCTCTCTCCTCGTGGGCCCCACTTTATTCTTTTTTAAAAAATTTAAATAAATCAATTTTACATCATCAATCCTATCAAAAAATAATATATTATACCATCATATCATATAAAAATTAGAAAATACTCCACTTCTACTCACTTTTCCAAACTTCAATACAATCACATCACAATAAATACTCATTTTTTCAAACTTCAATACAATCTTATCACCCCAAATCCACTTCTAACCCACCTCCAGTTTAACCTTCTATCCAAACACCAAAATCCAAAAATGGGTTACCCTCTACCAGTTTAACCCACCTTAACCCACCAACCAAACGCACCCTTAGGGTTATGTACCATGGCCATCTTGATGATCATATAGATGTTGATTCATTAAATGAATCATAGAGGCTGGTGTTTGGATGAATATCTAAAGAGTTAGATAGAGGACTCATCAAGCACCGTCAAATAATCATTAAGAGATGATCTCCAGCCTGAGTGGGAGATGGCAACCCTTTCTCACATAGGCTGATATATGACCGACCTCTTGATGCAGGTCCTCTGCATAGGAATAGTGAATCCGAGGTGTCAGATTAGTTAGGTCAATGGGTTGACTTAACAAGATCGAGATAACCTAAGTCCTATGTTGAATGCTCTCACAGCATAGGCACGCATCCTCTGACCGGAGACAGCTGTATTACTATATGTCTGAGTATGCACATTTGGCAGACCGATAGGTTGATGGCCTAACCAAGGTCTATACACCGGCGAGCTGGTGTGCATATAAGGGCATATGAATAATACGATCTCTCGAAGGGATCATACAGGTTCACTACTGAACCGGAAGACATGAGCTCATTCATGAGATATTGGGAAGAATCAAATTCCGTGCACGGTCGTCTCGCTTTGGAAGCTTGACTGAATTTGTAGGTTTGATATATACTTTTGGAAAGTATAAGATCAAGACCTAGGTATGATATATGCTTTTGGAAAGTATATGATCGATACCAAATACCAATGATCAAATGAGAAACTTTGTGATCAAACCCTTAAGAAGACTGAAAAAAATTGATCTTAATCTTCGGGTTGACCATGGATCTTCCAGTATGCAGGATTTACAGATATTGGGATTACCTGAGGGTGATGTGATCATAAACGATTGTATATCCATGACGCTTCCATTCCGAGGGAGTGATGAAACAGGTCTGGATTTTAGTGACTCGTTTTAGTAGAGAAGCAATCTGATCTTAGTCCAAAGTATTGGACATTGGTCTGAATGAGATTCAGATGCAATGAGAAGATTAGATTTGCGGTCTTGATTTAATCAAGCATCTGTGGGAGGTTCATAAGATCTGGATTTGAGATAAAATCTCAACATCCAAGTCACTATACGTGGAACAATACAATCGCCCTATCCTTATTTCCAAGTATCTGCGGAGAAAGCACATTATTCTTGAAGGGGTTCAAGAATAATTCATTTGATGAACTACTATCCAAACAAGGACTTGATGATTAAATGAGATTTAATTATCAAGCATAATATGAATGAAATTCATATTGAGAGAATAATTATCCAAGATAATTAAATGTGATTTAATTATCAAGGATTGGCTAATGTGGATAATACTATCCATGATATTTGTGTATTATAAATACGATTTATAATATACATATATTGAAGAGAGAGAAATTTTGTAAATAGCATTTGTTAATTATTAATGTGGATTGGATTCACATTAATTAATTAATTGGAAATGTAATTTATAAATTAGTTTGGGTTGTAAATTTGATTCACAGATTTTTCGATGGCATGATTGAAATATTCACAAATTAATTTGGAATTAATTTGGTGGATATTATTGCCATAATAGAGATAATAAGATAAAATAAAAGGAGACAAAAAAAATTACCACTTAAATAAAGGTGGCGTCACCTATGACTTATTCATAGGTGACGCCCCCTATAATTTAGGGTGGTTTGTTGCCTCCCTTTTTTGTTATCACATTATCTCTTGATCAATTTATTTATGTTAAATTAAATTGTGTTGATAATGTCGCAACATATATTTAATTTAAATATAAATTAATGTTGTTGGTTTTAGCCAACAACAATCATAGCCATTGATTTTTCATAGACCAAGCATGGTTGTTGGATCTATGTGTCCCATGGATTGAGATCCATTGGATCCTAAACTAATATAAAAGGAGGGCTAGCCTAGCCTTTCTTGGGACATCATCAAGAGTTGTAGAAGACTACTACTCTTGCTCCCTCTCTCTCCCATTCTCGTCTAGCCTCTCTCCCTCTCAATCTCAAGTGGTCGTCCACTTTGTATATTGAGGAGGAGAGCATCTTGCCTTCGCCTTCGACGACTCGGGGATCTCCTTCTTCTTTGGAGTTGTTTACTCTAAAGGAAGACGACGGATTTCGCTTGACGAAATCAGGGGATCCATTGCTTGGATCTTCATCGAGGATTGCGGGAGGAACGCGACTCATCATCGTGCCTGCAAGTGCGTTGTTCGTGGATCGGACTTGAGACAGGAGGATCTCTTGTTTGGGATCTCGCGATCACAACCACGCTATTCCGTATACTCTGTGGTTTGATGAAACGATCCGAGAAGTGTTCTCGTGATCATGTGGTTTCATCTTTAGTTTTAAAAAATTTTAATTTCCGCCGCATCTAGCGACTAGTGCGACTAGTCGCCCCCATTGCATACGATGCGATCGACACGCTTCCGTGATGCGCTTAAGGATTCTCAATATCCTTCACCCAGAGAGCCAAATACGTGCATGCGTGTCATCTTGCTTCCACGAAGTATTGGTCCCAATTTTATCCGTCAGCTATGGTTGTGTCAAGATGTGCTCCTTATTATTGCAATGCATGAGGGTCATAAACTGCATGGACCGCAACTTATAGTTGGTCCCATCCATCTTCACGATGGGAGTTGGACCTTTGAAGGCATCAGATGAAGAAACGAGATCCCCCTTGTTCTCTGACATGATGAAAGAAGGCTGAAAATAGAACATGACTAGGACGTAGACTAATTGTAACAAGTCTAAACGATCACATGGAGGATTGGTTGTACGTGTAGACTTATACAACTATCCTCGTCAATCCTTGGTGCACGCTAGAACTAAAAAATGCGATTTATAGGTCTGAAATCACATTTTCCGATCAAAATGATATTGTTTCAGACTGCATATTGGGTTTTCAGAGGAGCGGAGACGAGCAGAGGCACGTGGAGACAAAAGGTAGCCGCTCGATGGGTGCGACAGTCCTAACGGCATCCTGGCAGGGCCCGACGGCGGCCTGGATACCGCACGATGGGCTCGCAAGGCCCTGACCATGGTTGTGTGGCGATGTGGTGCCGTGTCGGAGGGCGACGAAGCGATGCCTCTGTGACGCACTACAATTGTGGAGGTTGCACGACGGGCGGTGGTGATCGCGTGGAGGTCGTGACTGGGAGATAGGGTCAGCAGCATAGAGTAGGGTTGGCGGTGGTGTGAGGAAACTAAGTCAGGGATATGATTTAGGATCGTCGTTATAATACCTTGTAGAGATGAAAGAATTAATTGCATTATTAAGAGGCCCTAGGGTTCTCTTATATAGGAAAGAAACTTGTTGTGCAAAATACAAGAAGAAGACAAAGAAAATAGAATTTACATAGACAATATGAAGATAACTAATATCTCAACATTTAAATATAAAAAGTATATCAGATACATATGTTCTTATATATATATATATGATAAATTAATTATCAAGATAAAAGCTCCAATTGGACTTTCGACTAAGTCAAGATGCACAAATTGGTAAGTTTAATACAAAAAAAGAGGCAACACGTAATAAATTCTACTTAATCATGGTAGTTGAAGCTATTTTTTAAAAGACGCCATAGGAAAGCTAAGATAAGGCTTCAAAAAAATATTTTTTTTCAGTTGTCAACAATAACCAGTTGAACAGTCGGACGAATCATCGAACAGAGTCTAAAGTCAGACAAAATATTGACTGAATATTGATTCAAACCACCGCACCTTATAGTCAAACCAACTATTCAATCTAGTTGATGACTATTGCAACAGTGAGTACATCTTCAGAAAAACTCTTGATAGCATAATGTATGCATATGCTGGTGACATTCTATATGTAAGTGTTGGGAAACGTAAATGAGTTATTCTATTCCATAGCCCTAGGCTCTCTTATATAGGAGAGTAGCCTATGGGTAAATTACATAAAGGGAATAACAAGAAAATAAAATAGCAAAGAGATACAGATACTTAATATGTGTCAACACTCCCCCTCAAGATGGAGCATAGATGTCGATCATGCTCAGCTTGGAAGCACACTTCTGAAATGGACCTCGTAGCAGTGCCTTAGTGAATATATCTGCAGTCTGGTTCTCTGAGGTAACATGAGATGTGGCAATGAATCCTTTCTGAATCATATCACGTATGAAGTGACAATCCACCTCAATATGCTTGGTCCGTTCATGGAATGCAGGGTTGTTTGCAATAAACAAGGCAGCCTGATTATCACACTCCAAGTTCATAGGAAGTGGTACATCTAAGCATAAATCTGTCAGCACCGCTTTTACCCACATCATCTCTGTAGTAGCCTGGGCCATAGCCCTATATTCCGATTCAGCACTAGATCTTGCTACCACAGTTTGTTTCTTGCTCCTCCATGAGACTAGAGCATCTCCTACATAGACAGCATATCCTGAGGTAGACTTCCTATCCTTAGGACATCCTGCATAGTCTGCATCTGCGCATGCTGAGATAGAAATCCCCTTTCCTTTCTTGAATAGCAGACCTTTACCTGGAGAAGATTTGAGATATCTAAGTATCATGTGTATTGCATCCATATGCACCTGGCGTGGCTGCTCCATGAACTGGCTCACCCGGCTCACTGCAAATAATATATCTGGCCTAGTGATCGTGACATATAACAATTTGCCTACCAGTTCTCTATATCTTCTCTTGTCCACCTCCTCTGTGTCATCATCATACAGCTTCATGCTAGGGTCCATTGGTGTCGTAGCAGGTCGACACCCTAGCATACCTGTCTCACTCAGTAGATCTGTAACGTACTTCCTCTGTGACATGACTAATCCATGCGGATTCCTGGCAAATTCCAGCCCCAGAAAATATCTAAGGACTCCCAGGTCCTTGGTGACAAACTCGGTCCCCAGCCTTTCCTTTGCCTGCTTAATACCCTGGTCATCATCACCTGTAATCAAGATATCGTCAACATAAACCATGATTACAATAATACCTCTCGTCGTCTTCTGTACAAACAAGGAATGATCAGCATTTGAGCGTTTATATCCTTGTTTCTCAAAGAGGTCTGACAGCTTTTGGAACCATGCTCTGGGGCTCTGCTTAAGGCCATAGATGGCCTTATGTAACCTGCAAACCTTGGAACACTCCCCCTCAACAGCAAAACCTGGTGGCTGTTGCATGTAGACTTCCTCCTTCAGGTCTCCATACAGAAATGCATTCTTCACATCTAGTTGATAGAGTGGCCAGTCCCTAGTAACTGCAACTGATAACAGGATCCGCAGAGTGGAATGACGCGCCACAGGGGAGAATGTGTCAAGGTAATCTACCCCATATGTCTGTGTGAATCCCCTTGCGACTAGGCGTGCCTTGTACCTGTCAATGGAGCCATCCGCATTGTGTTTAACTGTAAACACACATTTGCAACTCACCGGGTTGACATCTGGAGGTATAGTAACCAAACTCCATGTTCCTCTAGACTGAAGTGCCGCCATCTCTTCCTCCATTGCTAGCCGCCATCTAGAATCCTGCAAAGCCTCATGGTGGTTCCGTGGAATGTCTGTAGCTGAAAGTGCCAATGCAAACGTCTTGAAGGGTCCAGATAGCCTCTCAAACGACACGACTGCTGATACTGGATATTTGGCACAGCTTCTTTGCGGCTTGCGTAGAGCGATTGGAACATCCAGATCCTCTGTGGTAACACCATGCTCCTGTAATGCATCCTGCTGAGAAATGTCGTCAGATTCATCAACATTAATATTTTCATTACATACCATAGGAGAGCTAGTTGACTGGTCATGACCATGAGCTGGATGCGGCCTGCGGGTGTAATGGAATGGTAACGGGGATACTGTTGATGACGGTGGTGGTGGTGGTGGTGGTGGTAATGGTGGTGACGGTTGTGATGTTGGTGGAGCCATGAATACGGTATCAGGAGATATAGGTGGTGGCTGCGTGTTCCCGGATTCTGAAAAATACATAATGGATTCAAAGAATGTAACATCTGCACTGATCATATACCGCCGACGCACTGGGTCAAAACACTTGTACCCCTTTTGAGTTCTGGAGTACCCCACAAAGACGCACTTGACAGCCCTAGGAGAGAGCTTGTCAGAACCAGGCAACAACTGATGGACAAATGCGACTGACCCAAACACACGAGGAGTAAGAATGAACAGATCCTTGTCAGGATAAATAAGTGAAAAAGGAACCTGTTCATTCACGACAGACGAGGGCATACGATTTATAAGATAACATGCAGTGAGGACTGCATCTCCCCAGTAGGAATACGGAACATGAGTCTGAATGAGAAGTGACCTTGTAACATCAAGTAGGTGACGGTGTTTTCTTTCTGCAACACCATTTTGTTGAGACGTATGAGCGCAGGATGTTTGGTGAACAATTCCTTTAGAAGAGTAGTACTTAGCTAGATTGTTGGTGCACAACTCTAAGGCATTGTCAGTTCTCATGATTTTAACCGTAGTGGAAAAAACATTCTGAATCTCATTTAGAAAGTGAATAATAATATTTCCAGCTTCAGACTTATTTTTCATTAGAAATACCCATGATGCTCTAGAAAAATCATCCACAAATACAATATAAAACCTGTGCCCCTGATGATCGGGAACACGACTCGGACCCCAGACGTCGACATGAAACAACTCAAACTTGGAGTTACTACTCCGACCTTGACTACTGGGAAAGGACGACCTGTGATGTTTTCCCAACTGACACGCCTCACACTGGATAGGTGTGTGAGAAAGACTATAAGGTAGAACTAGACGCAACTTCTGAAGCGGTAAATGACCAAGACGCAGATGCCACAGGAGAGGAGATACTTGTTCTGCGGGAGAAGCTGTGATTCCGGCAAATGGAGTCTGGTTCAGACGATAAAGGCCTCCTTGCTCATAGCCATGACCAATCACGTTGCCCGTATGGATGTCCTGAAAAATCAAGGAAGATGAATCAAAAATAGCTCGACAATGAAGATCCTTCGTAATCTGACTAATTGACAACAGATTCATAGAAAAATGTGGTGCATGCAAAACATTCTTGAGCTGCATAGAGGATGTCAATCTAATCTCCCCCTGACCCGTGATAGGGGAATGTGTGCCATTGGCAATCACCACTGTCCGTCCTGGAGGAATCTGAGTATATCCTGTAAGTAGACTCTGGTCGCCACATAGATGATGTGTAGCGCCCGAGTCCATGATCCAAGGCAATGTATCCGATCTACTACTGTGAAGAGCAAGTGTACTACCTGAAGTACTCGTAGAGGCAGAAGCAGAAGCAGAAGCAGCAGCATCAGTATGGTTCTGTTCAGTCGGTGCTGGACCAGATGGTGGAATAATGCCCCTGAGGCGGGCAACTAGATCATCAAATCGTTGATCTAGTGTAGCAGCAGACGGGGGATCTATCTGCTCAGTTGCTCGTGCGGATACAGGAAATCCATGCTTTGAGTAGCATGTATCTTCGGTATGTCCAACTCGGTGACAATATGAGCAAGTTGGCCTAGTGCGGCCACCCCTTCCACGAGGGGTACGTCCACGTCCCTGATGATGGAATCCGCGACCTCTGTTGGCCGCCATAGCCGAGGGATTCTGATTCGCTGCTGCTGAAGGTACTGTGATCCTGCTCAATCTGTGAAAAGCTTCCTCCATGGGAGGAATAGTCGAGTCTGCCAGAATCTGTGAACGTGTTGCCTCATACTCTGGGTCAAGTGCAGCGAGAAACACACCCACCATCGTCGCATTCCTCTATGTCTTTTGCTGTTCTGGTGTGGCAGTAAGAGGCATGAAGCTATAGAGCTTCTCGAACATCCCTCTCAATGATGTATAGAGAGAATGTAAAGGACGACCATTCTGCTTTATCGTGAAGATATCATGTTGTAGTTGCAGAATTTTCGTCTCGTTCTTCGCTTGAGAGTACGTTGCTGCCAGAATATCCCACATGTCTTTGGCTGTGGGTTGATGTAGAATATCATTGGCGATTTCAATAGCCAATGTGCCAGATAGCCACACTTTGGCATAAGCATCATCAGCCTCCCATGAGGCATGAACTCCAGTCTTCTCTGCAGGCTCGGGCTCGGTAAGAATATGCTTCTTACCCGTAGACTTCATCATACTCATGAACTGCATTGCCCACAGTTCATAGTTCGTACCATCCATCTTGACAATGGGCGCTGGACCACGAAATGCGCCCATAGATGGGATATCAGCCTTGCTTTCTGACATACTGGAGATGGAAAACTGGAGTGACCGAGAGACAACAATCTTTGTCTACAATGACATAGATGGGATTAGTTGTGTGTGTAGACGTCAGGCAACTAACCCCATGTATATCAAGATCTGTGCCCTAGAGTTTTAGGGCTTGGGGCACGCAGGCACGTGCAGGAAGCACGCGCGCGCGCTACTGGATGATCACTGGTGCACAGCGCACAGGATAGCGCGCAGTGGCTGGATGCGCGCTGGAGTCACGCCGCACGTTGGTGGAGCGCGCAGTGGCTGGATGCGCGCAGGAGAGCGCACAGTCGGTGGAGGCGCACTACGCGCTGAGTGCGCACGTTGCAGGTTGCGCGCTAGATGCGCGCAAGATCGGAGAAGCGCTGCAGGTTGTGCGCTAGATGCGCCGCACGCTAGATGCGTTGAGATCGCAGGAGCGAGATGCGCAGATCGAAGCGGCGCTGCAGGCGAACGGCGAAGACCGGCGATCGGATCGGAGGCAAGAGCGGCGCCGAGGAGCGGAGAGAGAGGAGAGGCCGGCGGGTGGGGCGGGTTAGGGTTAGGGTTTCGAGAACTCCGGTCTAGGACCGTCGCTCTGATACCATGTTGGGAAACGTAAAGGAGTTATTCTATTCCATAGCCCTAGGCTCTCTTATATAGGAGAGTAGCCTATGGGTAAATTACATAAAGGGAATAACAAGAAAATAAAATAGCAAAGAGATACAGATACTTAATATGCGTCAACAGTAAGTGTTGGAGAAAATAGAATAGCTTGATATTATTGAGACCCTAGGCCTCTCTTATATTGGAGAAAAGCCCTAAGCAAATTACAAGAGAGGTACGTGAAAGAAAGAGAAATAAGGAGATATAAATACCTTAACACTCCCCCTCAAGCAGGAGAATATATGTCTATCAAGTTCAGCTTGGAATGACATCTTTGAAAATGACCTCTAGCAAGGGCCTTGGTGAAAATATCAGTAGTCCGATCTCCAGTAGAAACATGGGAGGTGGATATGAGACCCTTATGGATCATGTCTAGTGGCAATCCACCTCTATAGGCTTGGCATGTTCATGAAATGCATAATTATGGGCAATAAAGAGGCGTTTGATTGTCGCATAGAAGCCGCATGGGAAGAGGTAACTCGATAGCAAGATCAATCAAGAGCGATCTAACCCACATCATCTCTGTGCTCCCCTGAGCCATTGCCATGTACTCAGATTCTGCACTGGATCTAGCAACCATTGTTTGTTTCTTGCTTTTCTATGACACGAGAGAGCTCCCAACAAAAATAGCAAAGCCAGAAGCAGACTTCCTTTCTCTATGGCATCCTGCATAATCTATATCTGCACAAACTGTCACCTCAAGAGATGTACCTCTACTGAATATAAGACCAGTACATGGTGATGACTTCAAATATCTCAGAATCATATAGACAACATCTATATGAACCTTCTTGGGTTTCTCCATGAACTGGCACACCTTGCTTACAGCAAAGGATATATCTGACATGGTGATAGTATCATAGAGGAGCTTCCCAACAAGCTCATTGTATCTCCTCTTGTCTACCTCCTCAATATCATCATCATATAATCTCATGCTTGGATCCATAGGGATAGTAGTAGGCTTGCACCATGTCATCCATGTCTCAAGTAGATCAGTCACAAACTTCCTCTGGGTCATCACAAGACCACATTGATTCCTGACGAACTCTAATCAAAGAAAGTAACGGAGACTACCAAGATCCTTAGTCACAAACTGCTGACTTAAAAACTCCTTGGCAGCATGAATGCTTTGCTCATCATGACCTATGACAATAATATCATCAACATACACCAGAATAGCAACAGTACATCCATATGTCCTCTGAACAAAAAGCGAATGATCTGCAGTGAATCGCGCAAACCCATGGTGCCCTATCAACTCTGATAGCTTCTGGTACCAAGTTCTCGGACTCTGCTTCAGGTCGTAAATCGCCTTATGAACCTACACACCTTTTGAGACTCCCCCTCAACAGCAAACCCCAGTGGTTGCCGCATATATACCTCCTCTTGTAGATCTCCATATAGAAACGCATTCTTCACATCAAGTTGGTAAAGAGGCCAGTCTCGAGATACATCAATCGATAGAAGAATGCGCAATGTTGAATGGCTGGCCACTGGAGAGAAGGCATCCTGATAGTCCACCTCACAAGTCTAGGTGAACCCTCATGCTACAAGCCTTGCCTTGTAGCGCTCCACACGACCATCTGCCCATTGCTTCACCGTAAAAATCCATTTGTACGGTTGTACCCCACAACAAAGGCCCCTTGAGGAGCAGAAACAACACCCCATGTACCACGAGACTACAAAGCAGCCATCTCCTCCTTCATGGCAAGTCATCAACTACTATCATGTACAACCTCCTGGTATATTCATGGGATAGTAACAGTAGAGAGTCCCACAATAAACTTCATGTACTCCTCTGAAAGATGGTCCAAGGAAACATGAGCAAAAGAGGATAAGTGATACAGTTACGACGCGGCTTCCTCAAGGCAATAGGTACATCCAGGTCATTAGCTTCTTTGTTCTCTGATATCAGCTCCTCATGTACAGTATCTTGTGGAACAAGCATATCACCAGTGCCATCAGTAGAAACAATGTGTTCATTACATACATGAGGCGTGCTATGACAGGGAAGGCGCATGAGCAGAGGGGCGAGTAGAGGATCTGCGAATATAAAACAGTGGCAGGAACTGTGTCAGGGTAGACGGAGGTGGATTGGAGGAGGTGGATATGACTGAGACTCAACATGGGATGTTTTTGGTGGAGATAACGAGGTGGTGGAATAAAGACATCTTTGCCAGAGTCAGCGTTAGATAACATGTCACCTGTAGGAGAAAAATACATAATAGACTCAAAAAATGTGACATCAACACTCACAAAATACTTTCTCCCTACAAGATCAAAACATCTATATCCTTTTTGGGTACGAGAGTAGCCAATGAACACATATTTGACAGCTCTTGGAGAGCTTGTCACAACCAGGAGTAAAATTATGGAAAAATCCCACAAACCCAAAGATCCTATAAGTAAGGGAGAATAGGCCCTTCTCGGAAAATGCAATAAAAAAAGAACCTTTTCTCCAAGGATAGTGGAAGGCATGTTGTCCACCAAGTAACATGCAGTGAGGACCTCATCACTCCAGAACAAATAAGGAGCTCGACTCTGAATCAAAAGTGTCCTCGTGACATCCAGAAGATGACGGTATTTGCATTCAGCAAGACCATTCTGCCATGAAATGTAAGCACAAGAAGTCTGATGAACAATACCAAGAGATATAAGAAAGTCAGAAGGTTGTAAAGTGGAAAACTCTGAGGCATTGTCAGTACGAATAAACTTCACATTAGACGAATAATGTTCTTAATTTCAGGAAGAAAGGATTTAACGACAGGACCAGCTTCAGACTTATTCTTTAATAAGAAAACCCAAGATAATCTAGGAAAATCATCATCAATAATAAGAACACGACTAGGACCCCAGATGACAAAATCAAACAACTCAAGCAGCTGACTACTGTGACGATTCCAACCACTCGAAAAAGAAGGACGATGGTGCTTTCCAAGCTGACATGCCTCACGCTCTAAGTTAGAACGAGTAGAGATCTGAGGGAGAATATGACAGAACTTCTGCAGAGAAAGATGTCCAAATCAAAGATGCCACATTAAAGGAGAAACAGAGCTAGAAGGAATGGTAGCAGCACCAACACACAGAGGTTGAACCAGTCTGTAAAGTCCTCTCTTCTTACGGTCACATCCAATTACCCTGCCAGTGAGAATGTCCTGAAACACAAGAAAAGATGGGTCAAATATGGCACGACAATGTAAATCTTTTGTAACCTAACTAATAGACAAAAGATTCATCTGAAATACTGGAGCATTTAAGATATTCTGCAAGCGCATCGAGGGGGCTAGGACAATCTCCCCCTGACCAACAATGAGTAGATGAGCCCCATTGGCAATCACCACCAATCTACCAGGAGGGATAGTTCTGTAAGTAAACTGAGCTCGATCTCCACACATACGAAAAGAAGCTCTGGAGTCCATGATCCAATTAGTCAAATCCGAACTGCTACAACTGGTAAGTGGATAAGCAATACTTGACGAACTCATACAAGCTCTGGCAGCAGTTGCAACATATGAAGATCATGCCACTGGGGTGGGTGGTGTAGTCATCATCTCTCTCGATTTAGAGAAAATATCGTCAAGCCTTGTATCATGAGAAGGAGCCGGAGTAGTCTCTGTCTGCTCAGTTGCACGGGTAAACGTAGGATATCCATGCTTCAAATAGCATGTCTCCTAATAATGTCCTGGACAGTGGCAATGTGAGTATGGGACATGTTGACGTCCTACTCCTCGACCACGAGATCCTGGTTTGCGAAACTGTGAAGTACCCCCTCTGCCACGAGAAGCTATCATCGCAGAGGTAGTGATCCTGCTCAGCCTCTTGTACACCTCCTCCGTCGGTTGTATTGTCTCTCTAGTAAGCAGTTGAGTATGTGTTGCACCCTACTCATTATTAAAGGAGAACAGAAAGACTCCGGTCATAGTGTCATTCCGGTATGCCTGTTGCTGCTCAGTGCTAGTAGTAATGGGCATAAAGCTATAGTCACTCAAACATGCCTCGAAATGAGAGATGTGTGCATGAAGAGGCCGACCATTTTGCTTGGTTGAGAATATGTCATATGGCAACTAAAGGATCTTGCTCTCATTCTTGGCTTGCCCATATGTGTCAGCTAAGTTGTCACACATAGCCTTGGTTGTGGGTTGATTGATGATGTCGTTGGCAATCTCCGTGGGGAGAGTCCCAGAGAGCCAAATCTGTGCATAGGCATCACCTTGTTTCCAAGAAGCATTAGCCTCAGTTTTGTCCGCCGGTTCGGAATCAGTCAATATGTGCTCCTTGTTATGGTACCGCATAAGGGTGTGAAACTATATGGACCACAACTCGTAGTTGGTCTCATCCGTCTTTGCGATGGGAGCCGAGCCTTTGAAGGCATTAGACGACGAAAAACATCAACCTCGTTCTTTGACATGATATGAAATATCCTGAAAATCCGAAACAAACTGGGAAGTAGACTACTCTGAGCAAGTTTACACAATCATATGGAGGAGTGGTTGTACGTGCAAACTTATACAACCACCATCTTTAATCCTTGTTGTAGTCTAGGACCGGAAAATGTGATTTAGATGTTCAAAATCATAATTTCCGATCAAATTCAGACACTATCCGGCTGCAACAATGGTCGGACCGCGACCTGATGGAGGTTGGGCAGCCCACGGCAGTGCAGCGCCGGCTGGAGGATGTGCAGCACCATATAGCAAGCAGGGAGGCGGCTGCAAGCTGCACCCAGTGACTGTAGAAGCAAGCGGCGGCCTGTTAGGAGGTGGAGATGGCCGACAGCGATGCGGGGTGGGTGAGGGGGGGGGGTTAGGTGAGATATGGGAATCCAGATCTAAGACCGTTGCTCCGATACCATGTTGGAGAAAATAGAATAGCTTGACATTATTGAGACCCTAAGGCTCTCTTATATAGGAGAAAAGCTATGGGTAAATTACAAGAGAGGTACATAAAAGAAAGAGAAATAAGAAATAAATACAACGAGATATAAATATATTAACAATAAGGTAGAAGTCTACCATACAATCTCGTGATTTTATTGGAACGCAGTGTAGTTACACTAGGTAGCAAAAAAAACATAATGTTGTAGTTTGATCAAGTACAAAATCATAATATGCAGCTATAGCTCGTGCCACTGTGGAGGTCAATGGATGAAGCCGGTTATGATTGACAAGGTGCCTCTCCTAATGCTGTTGAGATATGATAATCAGGCAGCAATGTTTTATTGTAAACAAGCTTGCAAAAATATCAGCCGACAAGCCAAGTCAACTGTTCGGATCAGGGAGGGGTGACCGACTGAATAAGGTCTTCTCGGCCAATAGTCAATTGAACGACTAGTTGGTGACTAGTCGGACTAGTCAATCAACTTGAATCCTCAAAAAGTCCATGTTTAGTTTATATGATACATCATATAATTCACTGTTTCGGGAATCAACTGGAAGCATCACTCAATGATAAATTTTTATTTGCCCATAAAGATGCAACCTGGAAGCGTCATTCAATTACAAAATGAATTGGTATTGGAGGTAAGTCAGGAACTCGGGATTTTAAACAAGTCTGTAAGAATTATGGTTGCTTGACTAGCTTTCATAGAGCTATAGGAGTCGGTTGCTTGATTTTAGCAATTCTAAATGCTATAACTCTTGAGATCAATGCAAAATTTTATGAAGCATTTGAGGATATTGGAGCAGAATGTTTTTGTTAAAAAAGCATTTGTTAAACTTGGATGCAAAATATATAAGCCATTTGAAGAAAAAACGCTGCATTTATAAGGGCGGATGAAAATACTTCAACTATCCATCATGAAATGGGAGTTGAGAAAAGTACAGTATTTTGTTGCATTACATTCTGGGCTGGATGTGATTGTTATAATAATCAACAGGTTATCTGTTTAATTCCCTATCTTATACATTTTTTTGAGAGAAAAGAAGGGTGACATCCCGATATGGGAACCACCTCAGTATATTATATGTATATATATGGAAAAATTACAAATAACAGCGCATTACATTCTCCATGAGTTGCAAAGTATCCTACAATGTTCAATTATATTTTCTGTGTAAATGTCTGCCCATCAAAAAATGAACTCGTTCCTAGCAAACCAGATCGTTCAAACCAACGCAAGGGGTAAGCACAGTCCTCGTGCCCATGACCGCATACCAATCTAATATTTCGCCAAAAGTTGGTACAGTCCCGCCAATCCAGCCATGTGATGCTGGCCATGTTCCAACACTTGAGCTGACAAAAGACATGAGAAGAAAAGAGGTCCCATGTCCTCCATCGCCAATCCGCATATATCGCATGTGCCATCCTCCAAGCTCAGAAGATGCCCCCGACGACCTTTGGTGAGAATACTGCCAAGCCAGAACAACCAAAGAAAGACCTTCACCCGGTTTGGCACTTGGCTTATCCATATCAAACATGTGTCAAGCCCCACCTTATCTTGCATCCCCTCTCCATCCTTCATAAAAAAGCGGTATGCTTTCTTCACCAAAAATCTCTCATCTCCCCAAACGAAATGGTCCCTACCAGATGATGGTCCATCTATCTGTGTCAGCACCTCATGTAAAACCAGGAAATCGCCAACCCTCTGATCCGATAGTTCCGCAGAAAAAAAACAAAGACCACGCTCCTCAATCCCATATATGATGCACCAGCTCCACCCTGTTACACGCTAGCTACAAGAGGCATGGGTAACACTCTCCCACCGTCCATCACCCGTCCAATCATCCAGCCAAAACCGGAAACCAGTTCCACTCCCAAGTATAGGTCTCAACTTAATCACCAACTGCTGAGAAATTTTGATAATCCCCTTCCACAAAGACGATGGCAGACGGTCCAAGACGATCTCCAAAGACATGGATATCCCATATATCTTCCTCATAAGACGACAAACCAGGTCCTCGAGAATTCCCCCAAAGTCGAAAGACCCACTTCGCCATAAAAGTCTTATTCATCTCATCCACCCGCAACACTCCCAACCCGCCCTTCTTTTTTGCCTTCATCACCTTATTCCAATCTATCAGATGGAAGCCCCTCAATGCTTAACATCCATCGGACAAAAAAACCTTCTCATCAAAGTCTCAATCTTTGTGCGCACTCCAACAGACATCAACCTCGTGGAGCAGAAGAAGATAGGGATGGCAAAAAGAACATGTTTGAGAAGAATCATCTTTCCTCTTTTTGATAGCATTGTCACCTTCCACCCGCCAACCTCCCCTCCAGCTTCTCCAGTAATGCTCTCCAATCTTTAGCCTTCGAACTTCCCACCACTAGGGGCAACCCAAGTACGTAATCGGCAATGCAGCAATAGGGAAACCCAACAGTGTAGACATGTTCCGCGTCTCCAACTCCGAGAGGCTAGAAGGAACCACCACCAATTTACCTCTATTGATCTGGAGCCAAAAAAATCCCCTCAATTTTCCATGATAAGCAATGCCTGACGAATCTTCTCCTCAACCTCGAATAAAACAGTCCTATGCATACTACAATAGTGGGATGGATATCTCCTCCTTATACCCTTAACACCAGTCCCTACTTGTTGCCATCCGCATCATTATTGACAGTGCATGCAAGCGGAGCCAGCAGGCATCCCTGTTGATTCCCCTCTGAGGCTCACCCCTCCCTTCGGTCTGTCATTGACCAACACCGCAGGGGATCCTGTCATAATACATCTCTTTATCCACACAATGCACATCTCCGAAAATCATCGCTTTACCAACGAAGCCCGTAGGAACCTCCAATCTACACAATCATACGTCTTAAAGAAATCAACCTTCCATGGTATACCATTGGCCTTTCCTCCTTTCCAATCCGTCACTATTTCTAAAGCCATCACCTTCCATAGTATCCCTAGTACAAAAACAGCCTGCTCAAATGAAATGATCCGTTGCAGGACCCCCCTCTCAAGCGGTTAGCTAATATTTTAGAAACAATGAGATATATATCATTAGACAGCACAATCGATCTGTAATACTCCACCATAGTCGTCGAGTCCTTTGGGAAAAGAAAATTAAGAGCCATGTTCGCTCTTTCAAAATCTCAATTCCCTTCGCAAAATTCTTCCAGCACCTCCATCACATCTTGTTTGACCACCTCCCAGAACTCCTGTAGGAGCTTACTGAAAAACCAGCTGGGTGGAGTGCCCAAACCGCATTAAGCGGAAATAACGCCCGCTTTGTTTACGTCTCAGTAAACTCCTTCACCAATGAACCCGCTTCCGACTCAGAGATTTGTGCAATGCCTCTTCCCAATCATCGCCAGCTCAACCGTGTGCGCCGTCTGCTAAAGCTCTGAAAATGAGACCGCAATGCCACTCCTACTGCCCGACCCCCCACCATAACCCTCCAACAGAGACCGAATAAAACATATTCTTGCATTGTCTTCCACTAGCCATAGCATGAAAAAACCTCGTATGTGTATCTCCCTCCCTCAACCATTGCTTCATGGATTGTTGCCTCCACATCACCTCGACCTTCTTGTCCTCTAAAAGAATCTCATCCAGGCGGTTGCCTCTCTCTGCCAACTCCTTAGCCGTCAACTTCCTTATCTTATACATTCAATCTCCTTAAAGGGCTCACATTATAACTTGCCAATTATTAGAATAAAGGGGTCCCTCGAACCTTTTAATTTCTTAACCTCTCTCTCTTTAATTCCATAAAAAGATTTATTTTTCAGTTCATATCTGGAGCTGGCTTTTAGTTCACTCCCTTCTTCCTTTGGTAGTCGCCTATGGTCGTCCAGTCCTTGCTAGGGGCTCTGACTCCCCCACTACCACCTCAGGGTCTCAAACAAAAGTCTATTGGTAATTAATTATGACATTGTATTGAATGAAAGATATCTATAAAACTGTACGAGAATATATGTATTAAAAAATAATTAATATGCTTAAAATAACTAAAAAATAAAAAATAGACTAAATACGACTAAATCCGAATCGCCGCCCCCAACTGCCAGAGAAATCCTTGGTCAGTTACCCCACCAACTAAATATCGACTATCGACTTTTGCAAGATTGATTGTCAACAGACAGTTTTAAGAAAACCAAGCACATAGAAGTTAATTGTCACTATGTCAGGGTTGTGATAGAGAAAGGATAATGCCACCTCACATGTTTCTTCTCACGAACAAACTGTCAATGCCTTCACCAAGTCACTTTCCTGAGATGCATTTGAGAGATTTCATTCCAAGCTAAACATGATGAATCTCTATGCTTTAACTAGAGCGATTTATAGCTGAAGGGCCTTTTTGTACTCATTTTCTGGCCTCTTTTTATCATGACATAATGACATTACATTCCAGTGTTATACAAGATGCATTCAGATAATGTTGTCCATGCTCTAAACATGGACAAGTTTAAGCTCAATGTAAAGATGATATTAGGAAACTTATAATACTTAAACTTCTTATCCACTTCCGATAGTGAATTTTTGAAGGGATGGACTCTAGTTTGGAGGAAGCCCCTCTAATACTTCTCGGCAATGCTATGTGTAACTTAGCCTCCACAGCCAGAGCTTCAAATAGATGAATATCCTATATGCAGGAAGATAATAATTATTTCATACTAGTTTAACATACTTTGTGTTAACTTATGTTATGCTTGAATTGTTACAGACAAGGACAAATTCATGGTCAGTAGCTTAAAAGGTGTAGCATGCTTGGAACCATGTCCATGATTCACAAAACGTACAGATACAACAATAGATACGTGAATAATGGTCAGCAAAAAAGAAATAGAGAAGATGAAATGAGGTCGCTAACTTTGAAATGATTAATCATAATGAAACCTTGCGCCATCGATAAACTAATTTTCGAATTTGTAAGCTACTGACCGAATAAGCTACACAAATCCAAACAAAACTTTTAAAATGTATTTTCACTAACCTATGGAATGTTTTGTGAGCTATTACGTCGTTTCCATCAAACACACAACCAGCAAAGTGCCCACCACGGACAAGCAGCACAATTCTTAAACAGCTTTTATCTCGAGGCTCCACCAAAAGATGCTTTAGTCTATTAACAAGCACTTTTTCACTCACGCCTAGAAAGCCCTCTTTGGAGCTTGGACTCCTTTCAAATGAAATACTTTCGGAGTCATCCAAAAGTACACAACTCCATACGAAAAATGTCTCGCCTGTTTGCAGCTTAATGTACAATCTGTGTTTGGTCTCTTTTGCAGGCACAGTGGTGGTTGTATCATTTTCCAACTCATCTTCTGACCCTGATATGCTGGAGATGTCAGAGTCTTTAAATAAGGAGTTATTGCCCAAGTCATCAAAATCTTCTTCTTTTATTGTGTTCTTGCCCTTCAAGTGTAGCTTGACCTAAGATATTATCAGAGAACTGAGGAAAAGCAGAATTATAGAAAAACATAATATATATAATGATGCAATAGAACACATGGAAATTATAAGTATCAAAGCAATCTACAATTACTAGTGTTGGAAATTTAAATCAAAACATAACTCTTAAAAATTTGACACTCTGACACCTTCTAGAATTTCTAGGCCAATTTTCCAACGTGCTGTCTTCTAAAGTCAATTCACTAAATTTCCCCTGGACTGCAGAGATATGTCAAGAGAATACGTAATCAATATTACATGCACCGGGAAATTGCAATGTTTTCAACAGTTACGAGAATACATACCACAAAATTTGGAGAAAGCCATGGAAAAGAAGATCTTTACTTTTAATCAAGACATTAGAATATGTTAAAGTATTTGATTATGCATCACTTATGTGGGAGATGGGTAAATGGATCTCTCCATGATCCATTTACCCCATCTAAGTCTTTAGTCCCCCATCTACCAGTTGTGGGATGTGGAGACTTAGCGAGGGCTATATAAGAAGCCCCTCACCCTATGTATCAAGTGAGAAAAGCAATAGAAACATCAGCCCTTTGTGGCATTCTCCCATGGTTTCATCCCGCTTCTTAGAGAGTAGGGTTCCAAGTTAAATCTCTGTATTCCAAGTTTCTATTTCTTGTTCATGCTTTGTTTATCATTTTCGCTTCCGCATTCCTATTTTCTAACATGGTATCAGAGCAGTTCAATTCTACGATTCAGTTTTCAAATTCTATTTTGTTCTTGAAGATTTATTAATAAAGAGTATTTGTGGTTCATTCAAGAACATGTTCTAGGGATTAAAATATTAATCTCTGCATAGTTGAAAATTATCATTGAAGTCTAGGGTTTCTGATGAAACTCTAATTTGCGTCGATATCAACGAAGATCAAAGCAGTCTGTTCATTCGAATCTTTGTTCCGATGAACGATCTGAAGTTTTCTAGGTAGCAAGCTCCAGTCCATGCATCTCCAGTACAGATGGATTCTCCAGGAACCCTAACTCTATGGCGAGATCATCTCAAGTCGGGTGTCAAAAAAAAAGATCATCTCAAGTCACACATTGGCGGCACTTTCAGAGGTAGAAGATGAAGGATAAGGAGATTGATGCCCTCCTCTATTGTTAGAGGAAAAAAATGATCTTCAGCAGTATGTCGCATCTCCTCCCCTCTCGGATCTCGCACAGGCGACGTGAGAAGCCATCCAAGCAGTCGTTCGCCCCTCCATGCGGTGCTGGAGTTGAAAAAAAGGGGTCCAAGCGGTGGTGCCAGCGGCGCACCTATGCACGATGCTCCATCATGCCCTCTCAAAGCTTCTCCTAGCTCCAGTGTCTCTGCAGATGCTCCATGCGATGTGAAATCCCAGTTCCAAATGGTGTCACACTCTCCAAATGCTCCAGGCAACCTTGTCATCTCCTCTTCGTTCAGGCGATCCCAGCAAGAGTTGGCGGCGCCGACCTCCTTCCTGAGCCCTTACAGCGGCAGCAAGAGCAGAGAACCCCCAAGGGGGTGGCTGCGTTCGAAGGAGGGTTCCCATGATGGGAACCCTAGTGCTTCTATATATTTTGTAAGCACCCCAATTGGGTCGGATCTGCTTTAAAAAAGAAAGAAAGAAAGAAAGAGGGCGGCCCAGCATTAAAAAAAGGGTAGAAAAGGAAAAACAAGAAAGGGGTTGCATAGTGTTAGGCCTTATTTGGGCCGAGTGAATTTGTTTTAAAGAAAAGGATGCGTACAATAAAAAGTCATACGCAAAAGTTTTCCAAAAAATCGAAAATGAAAGGCCGTAAAAAAAGGGGAAAGTTGAATGGCTTTTTAAAAAATGCAAAAAAGGGGGGAAGAGCCATAAAAAATAGAACTATCAAATGTGATCCATGTTTTCCCCCTTATTTTACCTTCTCCTAACTTTATCGATGTGATTGTTTTCCGACCGGTATGGGAGAAAGGGGGAGTATAGTGTAGAGTCGTATGCTACAGATTCAGATGATTCTCCAGTGCAGAAGCCAATCAGATTTCCAGACTCTACAGTTCTTCAGATTTCAGACTCGACGTTCAGGTTCTGAGTCTTCAGTTTCAGGGATGCACATGTATGCAGTCTTTTTCAGATGTGGATATGTTTATCATCATGTTTTTGTGGTCCCCATCATTCTTTTTTTCGATCAGGGTTTTTATGTGATCCATAGGGACTCTAGAGTAGAGATCGCATTCCCTATGCCATGTAGGCTAGGGTTTTCATGTGGTTTCACAGGGACTCCAGAGTAGAGTGCCATTCTCTGTGATGGGAGAGGCTTAGTTCTCCAATGAGGAGACTCCATTCTCAAGCGATCATAAACTCCAGTACGAGATTCTTCCGAGGTTCCTATGAGAGAACCCACTTTCGAGGTCCTTGTGAGAGAGACCCATCTTCATCTATCTATATATGGATAATTAGCAATGCTCTTTGCGACCCTTTTAGAGATGGAACAGTTGTCCACATTGTTTTAGCGAGCCAGAGTTCTTCGTGCAGAGACTCATTTCAGTTGTAATGACTCTGACAGACGCAGTACAGAACGCATGCTCTCTGACAAGGAGATTCAGTTTGGCTCACACTACAGTCCATTCATCCTCCTCACCTGCACAGCATGAGAAGCAACGTCCTCGAAAGCAGCTGGCAGTTGTGCACGTTGAGTTGATATTGTTTGTAGTGCCTGGTATTGTGAGTTGAGTTTTCTTTCTGTTTGTTCAATCCAGTTTGAGGGGGACTGTTAGAGTATTTGGTTATGCGCCACTTATGTGGGAGATATGAAAATGGATCTCTCAAGAATATCCCATCAAAGTCTTTAGTCCCACATCTACTAGTTGTGGGGTGTGGAGACTCGGTGAGGGCAATATAAGAAGCCCCTCACCCTTTGTATCAAGTGGGAAAAGCCATAGAAGCACTAGCCCTTTGTGGCGCTCTCCTGTGGTTTCATCTCGCTCCTTAAGGAGTACGGTTCCACGTTAAATCTCTGTGTTTTTCCAAGTTTATATTTCTAGTTCATGCTACGTTTATCATTTTCGCTTTCACCTTCCTATTTTCTAACAGAATATGCGGGCTTAAATAAAGAACTGATGTGCATGCCTCAAGATAGAGAACGGTATGCCTCATAAACAGTTATAAGCCACTTGTGTGTTAAAGATAAAATAGAGTTGGTGACTTGTCAGGAGAAGTGGACAGGGTTTTTGGTTAATGAAATATAGCATTTCGCAAGAAAGAAACATCCATGTATTAGACTCCCCAAATCTCAACAATCAGCATCTAGGCAAGTGAACGGTGCATGGTATGCTTTCTGACGCAAATAAGAAAAATTCCTACAACAAGAACAAAGCCTTTTCCCACATTAAGTAAGGTCGGCCACATGGATTCTTTGCCTCCATTCAGATCTATCTTGGGTTATTCTGGGGCTTAGATCCAAAAAACTAAGATCCCTCCGTATAGTCTCATTCCAACACTTCTTGGACATTCCTTGTCCTCTCTTAGCCAGCTCAAGATCCAAAAACTCGCATCTCCTAACCGGTGCATCAGCTGATCTCCTTTGCAAATGACCAAACCACCTTAAGTGGTTTTCTCGCATCTTATCCTCGATCGGAGCTACACCAACTTTCAATCTGATTGCATCATTCTGAATTCGATCTATAAGTGTGAGTGTGTCCACATATCCACCTTAGCATTTTCGTTTCTGCTGCTGCCATTCTCTGCATATCTATGGTTCACAGACCAACATTCAGATCCATAGATAATAGCAAATCTCACGGCTACTTTGTAGAACTTTCCTTTGATTTTCATAGGAATTTTCTTATCACGAAGAACAGCAGAGGCTCTTATCCACTATAGCCAACCTTCATTTATTTTATTAGTAGCATCTCCACCAATTTCCCCATCATGCTGCAAAATAGATCCCAGTTATCTAAAAGAATCTCTCTTCTGAATGTTATCGTCACCAATATTCACCTTGATTCCTTCATCATTGCTTTCATCAAAAGTGCACTTCATATCTTCAGTCTTAGCCCTACTTATATGAAATCAATCCTTTAGTCTCCAATGCATGCCTCTAGACCTCAAGCTTCTCATTTACTCCATTTCCGGTCTCATTAATCAACACAATATCATAAACAAATAACATATATCAAGGTATCTCATCCTGAATATGACTTGTCAACTCGTCCATAATCAAAGTAAAAAGAAATGGGCTCAAAGTTGAACCTTGATGTAAATCAATATTGATGTCAAAATAGTCAGTCTTCCCAGACTAGATCCTTATAAAAGATAAAGTCCCATCATACATATCTTTATGAGGTTAATGTATAGGATAGGTACTTGTCTCTTCTCCAAAACTCTCCACAATATCTCGCGTAAGACAGAATCATAAGCTTTCTCCGAATTGATAAAAATCATATGGAGGTTTTTCCTTTTAGCTCTATAAATCTCCATTGGTCTCCTCAACAAATGGATGGCTTCAATAGTTGAGCGACCTGGTATGAATCTGAATTGGTTTTCTTTTACTCAGGAAACTTGCCTCAACCTTCTTTCGATCACACGTTCCCAAATTTTTAAAGTGTGACTCATCAGCTTGAAACCTATGTAATTTAAACAATTTTAAATGTCTCATTTATTCTTATAAAGAAGCACCATGATACTTCTCCTCCAATCTTCATGCATTTTCTTTCTTCGCCAAATAACATTGAATAAATTTGTAAGCCAAGTCAAACCACACTCAACTAAAACTATCCATACTTCTATAGGAATGTCATTTGGTCCTATACCTTTCCCATGTCACAGAACCTTTAAAGCCTCATTTACTTCACTTCTTTGTATTCGTTTATAGCTTGCACGATTAAAGTAACTTCCACTACTAGCAAGATAACCCAAAGTGATCTCTCTATTTCCTTCCCAAATGAAAAGTTTATGGAAATACTGCTTCCATCTAATCTCTATATCCTTCTGAGTAACAAGGACATGACCTTCTTCATCCTTGATGCATCTCACTTGAGAAAGGTCTTTGGTATTTATTTATCTTACTTTGGCCAACCTAAATATATCCTTTTGGCCCTTCTTAGAGTCGAGATTTTTGTATAAAACTTCATAAACTTTTGACTTAACTTCGCTTACAACCTTCTTTACTTCCTTCTTCCCTATTTTGTATGTGTGCCAGTTTCCTCTGTTCTATACTTAGAGTCTTAGACATAGCTATAAGGCATGCTCTTTTAATTTTGAGCTTCTCTCGCACCCCTCCACTCCACCACCAAGCCTCATTTTGGCATGGAGCTCCTCCCTTTAACTCGCCTAGCATCTCTTTGGCTACCCTTCAGATACAAGATACTACCACCTCCCACATCTCGTTTGCACTTCCACTACAATCCTAAGATAAGTCTTCTCAAACCTTTTCCCTAAAACTTGATTGCTTCGGTTGAAGATTCCACCATTTAGTTCTAGTGATCCTGGAAACCCTTCTTTTCTTTACCAGCCCTTTTATTTGCACATCCATGACTAACAAACGATGTTGGGTTGCCAAACTCTCTCTTGGTTGCAATCTTTGCAACACAACCGATCTCTTCTCCTCAATGCAAAGTAATCTATTTGTGTTCTAGTCAGGCTACTCTTATAAGTAATTAAATGCTCCTCACTCTTCTTAAAGACAGTGTTCGCTATGAAAAGATCATAAGCCATTACAAAATCTAAAATGATTTTTCCCTCTTCATCTCTATTATGGACGAGTTGACAAGTCACATTCAAGATTGGTTACCTTGGTGTATGTTATTTGCTGATGATATTGTGTTGATTGATGATGGAGTAAATGAGAAGCTTGAGGTTTGGAGACATGAGTTGGAGAGTAAAGGATTTCGTATAAGTAGGGGTAAGACAGAATATATGGAGTGCTCCTTTGATGGAAGCAATGGTGAAGGAATCGAGATGAAGATAAGTGATGATAACATTCGGAAGAGAGATTCTTTTAGATATCTGGGATCTATTTTGCAACATGTGGGGAAATTGATGGAGATGTTACTAATAGAATAAATGCAGGGTGGCTAAAGTGGAGAGGAGCCTCTGTTGTTCTCTGTGATAAGAAAATTCCTTTAAAAATTAAAGGAAAGTTTTACAAAGCAACTGTGAGACCTGCTATGCTCTATGGATCTGAATGTTGGCTTGTGAACCATAGACATGTGCAGAGAATGGTTGTAGCAGAAATAAAAATGCTAAGGTGGATGTGTGGACACACACGTAAAGATCGGATTCGGAATGATGCAATCAGAAAGAAAGTTGGTGTAGCTCCGATCGAGGATAAGATGCGAGAAAACCGCTTAAGATGGTTTGGTCATTTGCAAAGAAGATCAGTTGATGCACCAGTTAGGAGATGCGAGTGTTGGGATGTTGAGACGGTAAAGAGAGGACGACCCAAGAAGTGTTGGAAAGAAACTATACGAAGAGATCTTAGTTTTATGGATATAAGCCCGGGATTGACCCAAGATAGATCTGAATGGAGGCGAAGAATCCATATAGCCGACCCAACTTAATTGTGGGAAAAGGCTTTGTTGTTGTTGTTGATGTATCTCTATCCCCGAAAACATGGCCTCCATGGATACTAGCATATCCTAAAGCATCCTTTCTCACGTGTCCATTAAGAGCTCCACACAGACACATCATCTGTGTTTATGGGATTCCTTGCAAAATCTTATCCAGATCCTCCCAAAAAGCTTGTTTAATCCGTTCATCTAAATCGATTTGTGATGCATAAACTAATATAATATTCAGACTTTCTTCTTTAAGCACCAATTTTAGCAAAATAATCCGATCCTCGAATCTTCGCACCTCAACCACACAATCCTTCAAATCCTTATGAATAACCACTCAAACATCGTTTCGACCCTTATCTTTAACTGAATACCAAAGTTTAAAGCGTGTCTTCTCTATCTTTCTTACTTTCTCTCCAACCCATTTTGTCTCTCGGAGACATAGTATATGAATCTTCCTTCTTTCCATCGTATTTGCTATCTCTATCGATTTGTCAGTCAAAGTGTCAATATTCCAACTACATATCCACAATGTTGTAAAAGTCGGCCGACTAGTCGAGTCAGGGGGTAGCCGACTCGACTAGGCTTAGTCAGCCATTAGTCGGTCAACCCGACCAATTGGGTCGACTACTCGATCGACTTTACATAGAGGTTTTTTATTTTTTTTATTTTTTACTTTTTTTAAATCAAACCTATTCTTATATGCTTAATGTTATATTTAAAGTCAATTACTCCTTTTGTTTCATTATAATAGTATAGAAAATGTTCAAATCTATGCAAATAGATAGAATATATGTATAAAAAATTATTTATACTGTAATATATAAGAATATATAAATAAAAAATGATTTATATATTAAAAATAAATAAAGAATTCATAACCGACTAATGGCCGACTAAATCTGATTAGTCGTACGGCTGCCGATTAATCCTTGGTCAATGACCCCACCGATCAAGTACCGACTACCGCTTTCTACAAACTTGCCTATCCACAACTTCCTTTGCAACCTCTTTTATACTAACTTCTTTACTCGCATGCGTCCATCATGCAAGAGCCCTTGCAAGTTTAGAATCTTACATGTAACATGGAGCTAATTGCCAATCTCTTCTCAAATTGGCCTAGCCCCCGCACGTTCCATGATAATAGTTTCATTTGGAAATTGAGGGGATTGTCCTCGCCATCTGTACCCCCACCCTTTATGCAAGTATGCATCTACCAGTTCGAACATCCTCTTTGAAGCCTCCTCTACCACCACCAAAACAGGTGCTCTCAAGATTCCTTCAGCAACTAATCACATCTACTTCCCCCATCTCCCCCTCCCCAGTAACAGCTTTCCCCCAATCCTCATACCACTTCTTATAGAAGAAAGCCCCCAGCTTCATCTTCTGGAGAGATGTTATCTTCTTGTACGCAGTCCAATCTCCTGGTTTCCCAGTCTAAAGCGTCCTCCCGTCGACGCTTTCTCGTGAAGCATTTCAGTTGTTGTCCCCAAGGTTCAGAAAGTCGGTATGCGGTATTCGTTCGATCAGGCGGTCTGAAGCGAGTAAGCGGATATGCGGAAGTATATGCGGAAGTATATGCGGATTATGCGGTTTGTATTATTTTAATAAAAAAATAAAAATAATAAATAATAAATTCAATTATTAGACATTTACGTTCGAAAAGATAATAATAGAAGAAATGTAATGCATGGACTTTTTAGTATGACATGATTTCAAGTAAAACATTTCAAAAATATAAGAACAAAAAACTATTATGAGATATAACACTAAGAAATCAATTTTTGTTAGAAACATGCTTTATATTGCTATAAGAATTAACTAAATGAAATTAGATGTGAAGCATTATATTTCAATCGAATTAATAATTGGATTCCCTTTTATCAAGTGTTAATGAGATGACAAGTAGTTAGGAAATTTAACACAAGTTGTTACAGAATATGTGAACAAATAAGAAAAGTATTGAACTAATAAAGCAAATGACTCATAGATATATTTTCACGAAAGAAGATGTATCAGATCCTAAAACTAAAGTATATTGAAATCAAATAAAATAAATAAGGAGAACAGGCAGCAACATCTGTGTTTGAACCGTTAAATAAAAATAATTTTTTTCAGAAGCAACATAAAAATAATTAAATAAATAACATTTATTTTTTACAGCACGTATTAGTAGTAATTGAATCATGAATGGCAAAACAACAACCGAAGGTAAAACATGAAGGGAGGGGGTCTATCCAAAAGGCGGCCGAATATGCAGCCGCATATGCGGTTTAGTCGGCCGCATATGCGGAGACCGAATATTGCATATGCGGTTCGGTCCGATCACCGACTACGCATATGCGGCCACATATGCAGCCGCCTGGCCCGCTTTTCTGAACACTGGTTGTCCCGCATCATTCCCTGCTCCTAGAAAACTTCCCCTATCTTACGCAAGTTTCTTTGCCATGTTGCGGTCGACCCCTCCCTTCACCTTCATGTAACGAGGGACCATCGCAAGGACCCTCCGAAGTCCCACCATCCGCTCATGCACTAACTGTCGACACGTCACCATTAAACATAGCGACTGCCTCCGAGGGTACATCATTGTGTCCCACATGGCTCGATGTCACCCAAGTCGCAGTCCCATAAAGCCCTAAAACGTGGGGGAAGTCCACCAACTTTTTTGAGTTTTATCCATCACAACCCATCGTTAGTTGATCATCCAAAGGGCCAAAGAATTCCTCCATGTCCGAAATCTCATAGTCAGGTCTTGCATCCGAGGGTAGAACCAAGTTCGGGTCCTGGAGACCCGTTCAGGTCATTAAAGGAGGTGGATCCATGAAACCCAAAAATCTAGTCGGGTTTTTGAGTTGTTCCAAGTTCACATAACTTGAAATGGATCCTAATAATACCGCATTCAAAATGAAGGCGGCGGGATTAGGGTTTTCAATTAATGTTTTTGAAATGGCGCCGCCAAGTCCAGAAGTTTCTGAGAGTTTCGTTGCACAATCCGACTCTTGATATTATCCGACAACCACCTCCTTCTCTGGCGACACCTCCATCGCCACCTCGCCACTAAGGACGGTTTCCTCCAAAGGCACAAGCCAAATCGTCACCGACCTACGCCCGAGCCACAACTTCTCGTTCACCGGAGCTGGTGGTTTGGATCCATGCATCAAAACAAGCACCTCTAACTCCTTGTCCAGTCTCATACCTGAACAGCAGAGCTCGAAGAGCCAGTGGTTTGGATCCACGCATCAAAACAAGCACCTCTAACTCCTTGTCCAGCCTCAACCCTGAACAGCAGAGCTCGACAACCTCTCCCACCTGCAGCAACGCCTCACGGAGGACCTCCACCTTCCGACATCTCCACGAGACATCTAGAATCTTCATCTTTCAGGTCTCGTTACACCCCCCCCAAGCACCATCTAGTTATCGAGGCTGACGCTGCCGGATTAGCCCCTTTGATTCCGGTGGCCAACATTTTTCTAAGCCTCCCTTCAACATCTCTTTCTCTCCTCTCGATGAAAGGCCTCTCAGACATAATGTCCCTCCCGGAAGGCTGAGAGCATCTACCGTCGCTCCAGCCACTCTCGTCACCGACAACCTTATGTAAGCATTCTTTGCACCTCTTCATCAAAATCCATGATCAGGAATCATCCAATGGTTGCTCGTTTGTTGCTCCTTCATATAACTGCAGCAAAATGGAAGTAAAATATGTATACGATCGATTCTTCTGGTGGTCCTCCTATACTACAACACCCTCGTCGGGCACCTGGTGCCCTCGATCATCCTCCTTCGTCAAGGAGCCCTTCGTTTTGCATTCTCTCCGACAGTGGCCTAGGCCGCCACACCAAAAGCACAGAGGTTTCGTCGCCATGCGAGTCTCGGATAGGTGGTCCTCTGCGCCGCAGCGGAAACACTATGGTGTCTCTCCACCTTTTGGCTTCAGTTGCCACGGCCTCTGCTTCTTCGCACAGCTCCAAGGGCCCTCCCCCGCCAACTCCTCCATAACGATGTCAGCCCCTTCGCACCTCCTTACTAGTCTCTCTGATTAAGGTGGCCCTCTGATCACCATACCCAAAAGTCTCCACGCTCTCTTCTCTGCCTTCTCCCTTTTCTCTCCCACTACTTCTATTGCCTTATCCCTTTTCTCTCTTATCGCTTTCGTTCCTGACCTCTCTCTCATGTGTCACCGAAAACTATAGTTACTCAATGTTCCAGAGTCCAAATAATGACTTAAAAGACTTCAGCTTTAACATTTTTCCCATGCGAACCAATGACTTTATTGAGATGAGGTCTTGACATCACAACGAGACCACAAACAACTCCACCAAGCAATGCTCATCATAGATAAAGTATAATCGTGCAAGCCAACTTGACATTGAAGGAGAACAACAAAGAAGATGAATCGACCTCCTTCATCAAACCATAGACATCAACCAAAATTTCATTGTAAAATGTGACATCCCCATAAGAAGGGACCAAGCTCACTCAGGCCACCTCCAAGGACGAACATCAATCACCATCTTGCAACAAATCCATATTTGCAACCAACAACCAAGGAGTAGGTCGTCAGCACCTTCCATAAGAAATATGGTCTTTTCACCGTCAAAGATGTCCATACCTGACACATATTTCCTTCTGCAGCTACCAGCTTACGATCCCACTTTTGGAATGGGCTACACTACATCAGTAGAGTCGGAAGAGCACCAAAACTGCTGCCACACAAGAAAGTAGTTGCACGCCCAACCCTCTGATGCCCCTTCCTACCACGCTAAAAACACACCCAATGCTCAAAAAATGTGGTCACATGAACCACATACGCCTATGTTGTAAGTGGGTCGATCAACATTATCCATTTCATGCATTATGCAGTTTGTGTCGCATATTTCGTCTGCATAATCGTGTAGTAGATCTTATAAAATGTTGTATATAGTTGATATATAACATTAATATTTAATCGTTTAAAGAACTTATCTATGGCTAAAAGTTTAAGGACAAGTATTAAGGATATAAGTGCTTACATAGAAGGAGTCAAACTATGTACATGATTTTATTATCAAATTTATATTAAATCTACACGCTTGCATTGAATTTCAGTATTAGATCTTGGAAATTTATAATGTTTTACGATTTGGAACAATAATAATTACCCATCCTTTTATTAAAAATGCAAAATCACTCAAATCCACGTATTCTAAACATACTCTCATACATGTCATATGACCACTATGCGGTGACATGTTCATACTAGTCCACATACCATATTTCTGAACCTTGAGCACACTAGCAAGCTTGCAAAATTCAACCGACTAGTCGGGCGACTTCAAGTCTATGAGTTTCTGTGCGTTTTAGAACTGGTCAACCGATTTTCTATTTGTAGAATATAAGTCCTGGAGATGATCATCGAGCGGACTTCTATGTTCTATGACAACAAGATCGTGCCTGGAATACGCTTCTGTTCATCTAGTTGTTTTAGAACAATAATTGTTCAACATTTAAATTTCTCCAGGACCTGTTTGCAAGTTCTAATATACTAATATCTCACCCAAGCCACCTTAGACTGTAATAATATTTTAAGGATTCATTTTTTTATTGTTATTTCAAACTATGATTTGCATTTGTTTCCAAAAAAAACATGTCAGAGTTGGAACCCCCATGACGGCACAAAAACCATTTACTCCTCCAACACAAACGTAAGCGGGATACCCAGGATATGTTTCCATGAAGACCCGCGTATCCAAATCGAAATTTAAAAAAATGGTTCATGGAAAGCGCACCAGTGGCACCAAGATCATATCTTTCCGTCGAATACAAATAAACCCAACATACCCAAAAGACGCTCCCTCACACGGAACCAAAATATCAAAGATTTGATATCAAAGATGGAATGCTGGAGCTCACATTCAGGCGGTGAAGGTCGGACTTGAAGTGCGACCTCTGGTCGACGAGGGACTCGAACTCGACCCCGCACGTGTTGCACGTCCATCTCACCGTCGCCGCCGCCGCAGCTGCGCGGGCCCCAACGTCGTCCCTGTCGAGATCGGGCGGCGGCGGAGAGGCGACGACGGGGGCGTGCAGGAGGAGACCAGAATCGAAGAAGTCCGGAGGGAGATCGAAGAGCGACCTCGGGGGGGTTGGGGTTTGCTCTGCCATCTCCTTTGCTCGGCTCTCGCGCAGGTTCAATGTTCCTAAGATACGTCTTTTCTTGGAGACCCCCAAGAAAGTTTGTTCACTTTTCAAAGTCGTTTAAAGCTTTATGTGTATTTTTCTGCTTAATGCTTTTAGGGTATGATTGATGTTGATATCAATGAGATTGTGTGTAGAAACTACGATGAGATTGATGCATATTTACACCTATAATTCTAAGTAATTTGTAATTATCTCAGAAATCCTCTATAATCAGGAATTACACCCAGGACCCCAATGATGCTTCGTTTTACACACATAACCTTCTGCTAGTTTGATTCCTTAATTTAACCATATGGGTGAGTTAATCTAACCAATATACGATGTAACGACTAGGATTAACTAAAATTAAAAAAAGAAAGAAAAATCATACCCTCCCCTCCTCCTTCCTCCTCCAGTCCCCCCTCCCCTCATGCCGACCACCTCCTCCTCCCCCCTCCCCCTACCGTTGACCACCTCCCCCAGCATCTCTGTCGCACATCGACTTGTCGAACATCTTGCAGTACCAGAAGGTGAGTGACATCCTCATTGCCATCGCCTACTTCTCCATCCCCATCGAGCTCCTTTGCCTCGTAGCGTCCTCCCCTTTCGATGGATCCTCGTCGAGTGCGTCGCCTTCATCATCCTCTGTAGACTCACGCACATCCTCACCGCCTTCACCTTCTCCCCTCATTCCTTCCTCCTCATGCTCTCCCTCGCCGGCGTCACTTCCTCACCGCCCTCGTCTCTGTCACCGCCATCGTCATGCTCCTCACCCTCATCCCTTAGTTCCTTCGCATCTTCGTCTGCGAGGGCCTCCTTCACAAGAAGACTTGTGACCTCGACCACGAGGTCGGCCTCACGAAACGCCAGGAGGAGGCCCGATGGCATGTCCGCATGCTCACCCATTAGATGTGGCACTCCCTCGACCGCCACAACATCCTTTACACCACTCTCGTCGAGCTCTCCAAGTCCCTCTTCCTCCACCACTACTCCATCTGGATGCCCCCTTTCCCACTGCAGCAGGGCATCGTTCTCACTTATGAGGTCACCCATCGGGACCTCCTGGACACCACATGCATCCCTCGACATGAACGCTCGATCCTGGTTGACGATCCCTCCATTGCGGAAATAATCTGATCCCAAACGGGGCTTGTTTTGGATTATGTTTTTATTCTAGTGTCCTCCAGGGATGAGGAGGACTCGTCCGTACTTGTGGCCACCGTTCAATTTCCCCCTGCTTAACGCAGCAAATTTAAATCAAGGACATCTGAATTCTTGGAGAACTCATATGTGATACTAGTTTTGGCGTTTGTCGCTGACAAAGGGAATCTACGTGAGTGCACTGCAAAGGAGATTGAGATCGTGGAGGTTGTGGCGGATCAGGTGGTAGTGGCGCTCTCATATGCATCAGTGTTGGAAGAGTCACTTGCGGTGAGGAAGCAACTTATGGTCGAGGGAGGAAGGGGAGGAGGGGGTTTGTGCCGGAGGAGGAAGGGGGGATGGAGGTGGTTAGCGGAGGAGGAATGGGAGGAGGGGTGGGTGTTGGAGGAGGAAGGGGGTTGGAGGTGGTCAGCGAGTGGAGGAAGGGGAGGAGGGTGGTTGTTGGAGGAGGAAGGGGGATGGAGGTAGTCGGCGAGCGGAGGAAGGGGAGGGGGTGGATGCTGGAGGAGGGGGGAATTGGAGGAGGAAGGGGACTCATTTGTAATGATGAAACCTAAAGGGTAGAAAATGTAAAATATTTGATGGATATTGTTATAGTTAACGGAAAATACGATGGAAGTTAACACCAGGGTTATGGGTGTAAGAGATAAGCGTTACTGGGATCATGGGATGTAATTCGTGATTATAGAGGGTTTCTAGGGTAATTACAAAATTACTCGAGGTTTTAAGTGTAAATATCACAAATTATAAAAAAGGTTAGTTGTTTTAACTTGTCATCCATTAAATATAAAACTTATTACATATGTAAAAGGATTTTGGTGATGTCAAGTAAATCAACTTACTTAAACAAACCTCAATTGAAGCAAAAAAGATGCAAAATGAACATTGTTGAAGTTTTTTCTCGGATGAGCATTGATTAAATCTTAGTTGAAGAAAAATAAAGTTATACATCATTGAAGATTTATTTAAATGATATTTAACAAACTAACTAAAATCTTTTATGAATTTGATTAACTAAACCAAACCAAACATTATTTTCATCTTACCGAATCAACTAAAATATTAACAAACCTTTAACTAGACAAAACCAAAACATTATCTTCATCTTGTTGAACCAACCTGAAGTTGTATCCTTATGTGTTATTAGTGAGCCAAATATAGGTGTATTGATCAAAATCTATTAACTTACAACTGCACTCGAAGATGGGAAGCAAGCAATAAGCTAGGTTAGGGGTGCTTCGCGAGAGGTCGAAAGATGAGACCTTGATTGTGATCAACAAGCAATTTCTTGAAAGTGGTTAGTGTTTCTGAGACATCTTGGGCTATGTTCACTAGCAGGATGAAGAAACTCTTACAATGGATTGGTGGACAATGCCCTCGAGTGGTGTAAGGATGGGTGTAGTCTTCATGCTCTTGAGTCATCAGTGATCCATGACAATAAGCTCATGGTTGCAAGGCAGAGGTAGGATGCATTGCAATACTTCGATGCACGAAGGCCCTTAGTAGCATTTAGAGCAAAGATCCTAAGCTTGATTAGCATTAACGAACGACGCATTTTGGGTCGTGATTACAACCAATGCAACATGTCCTTAAAGTGGTTCCTAACATGGAGGTGGTGGAAAATATATAATGTAAAAATAGTCCCAATTATAATCGAGGTTTATCCAAATGAAAACATAGATATGTAACAAGTTTCTCGTTCCTCGTTTAGGCTACTAACATAATGCCCATGAGATCTCCCTAACAATGGAACATGTCCAATAACCTACAGTTGAGTCATTTAGTTAAACTTGTCTTAATTAGCTTGTTACATAGGAAGTCAGAGTCGTTAGACTTAAGACACAACTTTGTTGTAATCGAAACATGGGATATGTTAAAAAACCTATATTTTCATAATCAATTGAAAGTTCACCTTAATCGCCTTAAAAACAGGATTTTAGTGGATATGCATTATCAGCATCATTTGAGTTAGTTCAACAATATCAAAAATGGATTTTTCTAACTCAAGCTATGCTCGTTTTAATGTAAATGACTCGAGATCCATTTATGACCCAATTAGATTTTATGAGAGAGTTTATCTGACCCAATTAGATTTTATGAGAGAGTTTATCCCACAAACGAAGAGTTGGAAATTGATTTTCATCCCTTGTTCAAGTCTTAGCAGCTATCTTTTACCCTGGCCAAAACTCTATATAGTTGATTTACATACTACAATTGAAACTTGTTGAAGTTCATTCCTTTGATGGTTTGTGTGTGGTTTCACTGAGAGAGACTTAGATATCACCATCAAATTAGCTTGAATCATTAAAAACTATTTTAGATCCTTACCGTTTACACTTTCTTAATTAGGACACCTCCCCTTCCTCCTAAGACATTCTAGTATTCTCCCACCATTTCAAAATGTTAAAACACACACTCAAGTAGGAGGAATCCTTATGGACATCCTGGAAGTAATGAGATTTTTACCTTTTCTTATTGTTTTAGTTTCACGTAGCTTCACAATCTTGTTTTTATTAGAAACACTTTCAGAAGTGTGTGTTTTGTGGATGTTTGTGCACTTATGTGGTTAGTTGATATCACTTCAATAAAAATCATGAAATACGACTACATTGTGATCGTATTGTGGTATACAAGTGTTAGACATGTGAGCCCCGGGCGAACCATTCTTACAATAAATGTTATTGTAATATATACGTTTATCAATAAAAGTTATTGATGTTTTACTCCCTTTCTGAAATTAAATGGATGAATGCACTATAAGTTCCCTCTGTACAATTAGGGTTATGTGCCATGGCCATCTTTATGATCATATAGTTGTTGATTCATTAGATGGATCATAGAGGCTGGTGTTTGGATGAATATCTAAAGAGTTAGATAGAGGACTCATCAAGCACCGTCAAATGATCATTAAGAGATGATCTCCAACCTGAGTAAGAGATGGCAATCCTTTCTCACATAGGTTGATATCTGACCGACCTCTTGGTGCAGGTCCTCTGTATAGGAATAGTGATTCGGAGTTGTCAGATTAGTTAGGTCAATGGGTTGACTTAACGAGATTGAGATAACCTAAGTCCTATGTTGAATACTGTCACAGCATAAGCATGCATCCTCTGACTGGAGACAGATGTGTTACTATATGTCTGAGTGTGCACATTTGGCAGACCAATAGGTTGATGACCTAACCAAGGTCTATACACCGGCGCGCCGGTGTGCATATAAGGGCATATGAGTAATATGATCTCTCAAATGGATCATACAGGTTCACTTATGAACTGGAAGGCATGAGCTCACTAATGAGGTATTGGGACCGATCAAATTCCATGGATGGTCGTCGTGCTTTGGAAGCATGACATGAATTTGAAGGTATGATATATGTTTTGGGAAAGCATATGATCGATACTAATTCCCAATGACCAAGATTGAGAAACTTGGTGATCAAACCCTGAAGAAGACAGTGTAAAATTGATCTTGATCTTGAGGTTGATCATAAGTCTTCCAGTATGCAGGATGTACAGGTATTGGGAATACCTGAGGGTGATGTGATCATAAACGATCGTATAACCATGATGCTTCCATTCCGAGGGAGTGATGAAATAGGTCTGGATTTTAGTGACTCCTCTCAGTAGAGAAGCAATCTGATCTTGGTCCAAGTGTTGGACATTGGTCTGAATGAGATTCAGATGCAATGAGAAGATTAGATTTGCAGTCTTGATTTAATCAAGCATCTGTGGGAGGTACGTAATATCTGGATTTGAGATGAGATCTCAACATCCAAGTCACTATACGTGGAACAATACAATCACCCTGTCCTTATCTCCAAGTATCTCCGGAGAAAGCACATTATTCTTGAAGGGGTTCAAGAATAATTCATTTGATGAATTATGTATCCAAGCAACAAGAGTATGATAATTAAATGAGATTTAATTATCAAGAATAATATGAATGGGATTCATATTATGAGAATGATTATCCAAGATAATTAAATAGGATTTGATTATCGAGGATTACAGATTATGGATAGTGCTATCCATAATATCTGTATATATTATAGATGTGATTTATAATATATTAAAGAGATAGATGCATTATAAATAATATTTGTTAATTATTAATGTGAATTAGATTCACATTAAGTAATTAATTTGAAATGTAATTTACAAATTAGTATGGGTTGTGAATATGATTCACATATCTTTCAATGGCATGATTGAAATATTCACAAATTAATTTGGAATTAATTTGGTGGATAATTTTGCAATAATAATTATTGCAATTTATTAAGGAATAATAGGATAAAATAAAGAGGAAATAATCACCACAAAAATAGATGACGCCCCCTAATTTTGGGGGGTGATTAATTATCCTCTCTTTTGTTATCTTGTTATCTCTTAATAATTGATTTATGTTAAACGAAATTATGTTGATGATAATGCAACATATATTTGATTTGATATAAATTAATGTTGTTGTTTTTTAATCAACAACAATCATGGTCCTTGATTGAAGCATGGATCAACCTAGCCGTTGGATCTATGGATGCCATGGATTGAGATCCATTGGATCCCAGACTAATATATAAGAAGGGAAACCCTAGCCCTTTCAAGGAACATCATCAAGAGTTGTACACGCCTACTACTCTCTCTCTCTCTCTCACCGTCTCTCTCTATCTCTCAACAAGGTGGTCGTCCATCTTATGTATTGAGAGAGACCTTCTCGCCCTCGCCTTCGAATACTTGAGGATCTCCATCTTCTTTGGGGATGCTTGCTCTAAAGGAAGACGACGGATTTCATTGGACGAAAACAGGGGATTTGTATCTTGGATCTTCGTCAAGGATTGCGGGAGGAACGTGTCTCATCATCGTGCCCGCAAGTGCCATCTTCGTGGATCGGACTTGAGACATGAGGATCTCTTGCTTTAGAGATCTCGTGATCGCAACCACGCTCCAAGAGGTATTTCTAATACTTTGTGGTTTGATGAAACGATCCAAGAAATGTTCTTGTGATCATGTGGTTTCATCACTTGATTAAAAAATTTTTAATTTCCGCTGCATCTAGCGACTAGTGCGACTAGTCGCCCCGATCGCATGAGATGCGTGACGAGTCGCTAAATACGATATTAATTCGGTCACGTTGTAGCACGTGTACTTAGCGATTCAATCAGAACCGAGAGAAAGAATCTCCGTGAAGAGTGTCTCGGTTTAATTTATATCCCGGGCAAGTCCGGGGTCGAACTCAGGGAGGCAAAGGAACAACTTCAGGATAATTTGAAAATTAAGTTTTAGATTTCCAAGGCGGTTTTTTTATATTTTTTAATGCAAATAGGATGCCAAAATGCACAATGCAAGTGAACTAATATACTAAGAAAGCATACAACTTAGCCAAATTAAGTTTAATGCCAAATCAGTTCAATTCAGCCAAATTATATTTTTCCTAGAATACTAATCCAGAGATGAACACAAAACACATTTTTTTGGAATTTTAGGGGTTAAAATGCAACAAGTAAAAATGCACACTTTTTATGGGTTTTTTTCGCAATTTCTCACACAAACAGTAAGCAAAAATCATGAAAATTTTATTGAAATTAAAACATGATGCAAGGAAGCTACAGTAATATTTTTGGATTTTTTGACAAAGTATGATTTTTTAGGGATTTTTAGTGAAATCAGAATGAGAGTGAGTAAATAATCTCTAATAAATCCACAAAGTCAAATTAATCACAGTGCGAATTATCCTAAAAAGATATTTTTATATAGAATCCAGGAGATTTGAAATTTCGCGAAAAGGATGTATGTGGATTTAGATAAAAATCAAATACTAAATTCACTCTACAAATTATTTTAGGCACAAGACATCTCTATTTTAGATGAAATTTGGACAGTGAGTTCATCACATATCAAGGCATCATATATAATTTTTGTGGAATTTGTAGAGCAACCGTGTGTGAGATATAAATTTAAGAGTCCAGATTGAGTAAAATATGCAGAGTTTCAGTTAACCATTTTTAATTAATTACCCATATAACATAAAAATCCAAATAAATATTTAGAACGTACACAACTAGTTGCTCAACAAAATGGTATTTTTCATTAACAAAATGATGCATAAACGAGGTCCAAATCAATGAATAAACGCAGGGTTATCAGTGCAAATTCTAAAGAACAAAATAAACAAACAACTCTATATATAGGGACCTTTTTGAAATTATAGAAACTATACACGAACTTTATACAATTTTTACAAAAAAACAAAGAAAAGAAATTACCTTCTTCTTCTTCCTGGAGACGGTGGAAATGGACGAACCCAACTTGAGGGTCGGCTGCGGCGGCCTCGCGCAAGGCAGCGAGGACAGCGAGGAGGTCGGAGTGGCGCGGAGTGGCGGCGGCGCCGTCTTGGCTGGTCGGCGGCGGTGGGTCGGCGGAGAGAGCGGCGCAAGGGGGGCCGTGGCGGCTGAAGATGTAGAGGTTGGGGCCTGGTCCTGCGCGCACATGGGTGGGGAAGGGCCGGCACTGGGCTGCTGCGCTGGGCTCAGCCGCGACGGTGGTGGGAGGCGCGGCGGCCCGCGCTTTAGGGCGCGGCGGAGGCGCGTCGGCGTTGGAGTGGAGGGGGGCGGCGGGCGGCACCTGTGCCTGCTGCCTCCTTCCGATTTTTTTAATTTTTTATTTTTTAAATTTTTTTGCTGTGATAATTTTTTGTTTCAAATTTTCATATTTTTAATTTTTCTATGTGAACAGGGAATGAAACAAATGAAAAGATGGTGTGATGATTATGAAGGTATGATAGGAAGATTAAGATGGTGGTGAATGTGATAAAAAAATGGCAAAAGTAACAAAATGAGAAAATGATGAGAAAATTCCTTCAATGGAAATGATCGCCTATGGTGTGCTCACGAGAGCACGGTCTTCGCTCGAATCGTCGGAGCGCGATGAGCTCGAGCAGCGCGCGGTTGCGGCTGCGATGTTGGCCAAAAAATCAACGGATCTCACCGGAGAGAGGGCTGTCGTCGCTCGACCGCGGTTGCGTCGCTATCACCAATTCAACTCTGGGAACTAGGCTCTCCTCATAAAAAAACGGATCAAAGGAAAATTGAGGAGGATGGGATGTATATATAGATGATACATGAGAAGTTATTAAGGTGGTGGAGTTGAATATGAAGTTTGATTATTAATGGAGTTGAATGGGAAGTTGGAAAAAATGATGGAATAATGGAGTTGAATTGGTGGTTATTGTAGAGAATGGAAATTAAATAAATAAATGAAATAAAGTTGGCTACTTTAATTACAATAGAATAAAAAAAGAAGAAAATAAATAGTGGAGAATTTACAAGGGAAGACAAACATCATGTACACATTTTTTTTTACTTTTCTAATATGTATATTTTTTTGTCTTTTTAATAAGAGATATTTACAACGGAAAAATACAATAAAATACTACAATCAAAATACAACACAATCATGATATTTTTGTATTTTTAGTAATTAGAAAAGATAAAATAAAAAATGAAGAAGGAATGAATATATACATAATATACAATGTACATCTAGGTCCCAAAACCCAACTTTTGCAAATCAGCTCCGATTTTAATGAAACCACTCGTTGGATAGATAATTTTCTAACTTGAACTTTAAAAGTGAGTTTGGTGAATTTGGAGTTCATACGGAGCGGAAATTTGGCTTGGAAGTTGGTCTTTACGGCCTTTTCCCTTTGGGATCTAGGAGCATTTGTTTGAGGTAAATTTTGTTTTGTATTTTTGTATTTTTATATACATTGATATGAATATGTTGGAGAAAGAATTAGTCAAAAAGGAGTTGAAATGAAATTATTAAAAATACATGAAGTTTTGGGCTATTTACATGTATAAAACTCCTTTATTTTTGCGGCTTTTTATGTGTAATTCATTTTGTACAATCTAATATACAATAATTAGTGTATTTTATTTACAAGAGATATTTTGTTAATTTAATGAATTTATGTATATTTTTCTCGGATTTTACTCGGTGATTTTGCTAAGATAAAGATACTGAGATGATGAATCGTGGATTCATCAATGCGATCAATCCACTTCCGTGATGCGCTTGAGGATTCCTCGTATCCTTCAAGTGGTATCAGAGCCAGGTCGAATAAGGTTTTGGATATGATCCGTAAACCTAGGATGACTTGGATTTGAAAGGGTTGCGATTTTTTTTGCTGCATTTCATTTTTCGCACCTCTGTTTAATTGAATTTTTTTCAGATATGTTTAAATTATTTAAACACAAAATTTTCAATTGGATTTTGTTCCCCATTAAATAAGGAAACCATAGAATCTGAGTTTATCTAATTTGGATTTCATTTGCTCAAGATATGGCCCTTTGAATAAACATGTATTCACTGTTGCGGGAATTGCGAATCTAAACGTGATTAATGAGTTAATTACTGTTTTGATCTGCCTCGAAATACATGAAATGTCATTGGTTTATTTCATAAATCAAATTAGCAATCTTAGGAAACTGATTTTTATGTAATTTTGATTTAAATTGATCAAGATATGTTGATTTTAGTGAGTAGGGGTCACTACTGAAAATTGACGAATTTGTTCATGAACCATTGGATAGTCATTCAAATATGTTGATGAAAACTAATTGTTAGTTTTCTTAAATAATTAGTGATAAATATTTGTGAAATATTTAAAGAGATAATTATTTCATTGAATGACATTTCCCTAAACCAAGATGATAAGATAGTTGATCTTGATCATTAATTGGTTGACATGAAATCATCAACAAACGTTGTTTTCATGAAAAACCCTAGTTTATCCTACAAAAGTTGTAGGACAACTTTTACATGCAAAACCCTCTTGCTTGAATAGGATTGGGGATTTGTTTAGCAAATCTCCTTATAATATTATCAAAATGATTTTGATGAATATTATATGGTATAATTTCAGTTGAAAAACCAATGAGCATCTCAAAGTACATAATGATCTATCTGGCATTATCCTTTCATGAGGTGGATATGGTGACTATTCGGAGAGCATTGGGGTAGCGGGTTGCAACGTATGTTGTCCGTCCCACTCTTGTCGGTACTAGCCATGACAACGGGTAGGGACTCGATAAAGTAGAAGTCAAAGTGTATTTTTCTAATTGTTAAAATTCGAATAATACATACTTTGAGATTATACCTACTATTCAAGTAATAACCAAGTTTGTTGATTGATGATTGGATTGATGATTAATTTAATGTGATTAAATTAATTATATCCAATAAACACTCTATTATGAATAAATGTGTATTTCCCTCGGAAGAATTAATTATGTGAATGTGATTCACGATAATTAATTACTACAATTTGAATATGAGGTGGAGGATCACATAAGTGACATCCATGGCCTCCCGTCAAGGCAAAGGATTCCGTCTCCAGATGTTGTATATAGGAGACGCCTGTCCGAAGTGACAGATCCTATATATGATTTATTTGGATTGGGTTCTTTGCTTCTCGAAAGAGTAAGGTCGTATACGTAGTGACCCCAATATCGAGTCCTCATATTATTGGGGCGATATTAGATTGTGTATAGCGAGTATTAAGCATGTTGACGGTTGGTTCAATTAACAACGGGTCAACATCATCTTAGGGGTGGTGGGCCCGGGTGTTAAAGATCGAATTGGGAAATGCAAGTTGGACTTGCAAGGCGGGTTGAGTTCCCGCTTCTTTTTATCGAAGTCACAAGTTCTCATATTATTGGGATGTGACAAAGATAGGAAAGGAGATCCAGATCTTGCTTGAGGTATAACAGTAAGTACACCTCTTACTTTGAAAGACAATAAAGGAATGATCTTTCAATGTTGACATAACAAGACAAATTTAATTTAAAATGCCTTAATCAAATATTCTAAAATGAATATATGATTATTTATATATATATATATTCTAATATAGTGTATTCTTAATTTCATAAAATGAAGTCTATGAACCCTCTGAGCAGGCTCCTGGAGGTCAATCAGTTGACCGGACCAAATTTTTCGAATTGGATCCGAAATTTGGATCTTGTCTTATCTGCGGAGCGCATCTCGTATATGCTAACCAAGGACAAGATAGCAAACCCTAAGACTACGGAAGATAAATCATATAATGAGAAATATGATGAAGACCATAATCTGGCAAGGTGTTATATCCTTGAGTCATTGTCCAATGTGCTTCAGATGCAACATGTGGAAATGAACCATTGCCAAGAGATTATGTTGAATCTGAAGGAAATGTTCGGTGACATAAACCGCACACAGCGCTACAATGTGATGAAAGAGCTTATTCGCTGCAAGATGCAGGAAGGGACCTCTGTCAGAGAACACGTACTCAAAGTATTTGGGTATCTCTTTGAATTGGAAACCTTGGGAGCCTACATGGATTCTGATATGCAGGCTGATTTCATGCTCCTGCCGTTCCCTAAGTCTTTCAACAACTTTGTCATGTCTTATCACATGAGCAAAGGTGATTTCACTAACGTTGGGATGTTAGCTGCATTGAAGTATGCAGAAGACGTGATGAGGAAGGATGACCCCTCTACTAGTGCAATAGTTGCACAAGTAAGAGGAAAGCGCGGTCGGAAACACGGTTCTCGGAAGGGCCGGGCCCAGACGAGAAAGAAGAAGAATCAAGGAGTTGGTTCATCTTCTAGTGCTTCCACACTAATGAGATCGAAGAAATCCGATGTCTGTCACCACTGCAAGAAGCCGGAGCACTAGCGGCGTAACTGCTCAGATTACCTGGAGTCTGCTGACAAAGGTAAAGCCCTAGCAGGTATGAAATCTACTTTCATCATTGAAACTAGCTTTCTCGTTGGACGAGAAGGAAGTTGGGTTATAGATTCTGGTGCTTTTGTTCATGTATGCAATTTGTTGCATTTGTTTTAGGAAACTAGGAATCTGGAGCAAGGGGAGATAGTCATCCAGATGAGATCTGATGCAAGTGTTGCAGCAGTCACCATCGGGACCTGCAAACTATCATTATCTAGTGGTCGAGTCCTAGTACTTAAAGAGTGTCTTTATATACTTGAAGTCGGGAGGAATTTGATATCTGTATCTAGCTTGTTATACATGGATATTCCTTCCTGTTCTGTAATAAGTTAGTCATTAATCAATATGATAAATTTATTACGGAAGGTGTTCTGACTTATGGTAGACTCAATGAATTGTGCATTGATGAATGTGTCATAAAGTCACTACCACTGATAATAAAAACCCTAAAAGATCCAGGGAGAATGGAAATCATTCGAATATGATTTGGCATCAAAGGCTTGATCATTTATCTGTTGATAGGATCAATAGATTGATAAAGGATGGACCTTTGGATTTTCTACAGGCTCAATCTTTACCTACCTATGAACATTGCATTCGAGGTAAAATGACCAGGATGCCTTTCCGTAACAAGGTTACGAGATGCGAAGGTATTCTTGACCTAATACACACTGATGTATGTGGTCCCTTCAGTACCACGACTAGAAATGGATATCGATATTATTTGATGTTTATCGATGATCATTCGCGATACGGTTTTATCTTCCTACTACGTCATAAATCTGAAACCTTTGAAAAGTTCAAAGAGTTTAAGGCTTTGGTTGAGAACCAAACCGATAGGAAGATTAAACGGATTCGATCTGACCGAGGTGGTGAGTACCTCTCAGATGAATTCAAGGAATATCTTAAAGAGAATGGAATTGTCTCCAATCTTACTCCCCCTGGAACTCCCAACTTAATGGTGTTGTTGAAAGACGCAACAGGACCATCATGGACATGGTCCCTTCAATGATGATCAAAGCACATTTACCTCTTAGTTTCTGGGGATATGCAGTAGAGACTACAATATATATCCTGAACAAGATTCCTAGCAAATTACACCCAAGACTCCTCATAAGCTCTGGTATGGTACCAAGCCTAGTGTTAAACACTTAAGGGTTTGGGGTTGCTTGGTCCATGCGAAGAACGTGGACGCAAGTAACCTAGAATCTCACACTTGTGAGTGTTACTTCATTGAGTATGTTAAAGACGGTATTGGATACCAGCTTTATGACCCTGAGACCCAAAAGGTTTTTATCTCTAGGGATGTGAAATTTCTAGAGGATGATTTCCTTAAAGGTCAAGACAGAAATAAAGTAGAGGAACTCATTGAATCCCCTGAGGTTTCTGAGATTCCTGAACCAGAAACTGAAGAGATAAATAAAGATGAAATACATATACCTCTTTGAAGGAGTTCGAGGATGGTTGCACCACCTGAAAGGTATGGATTCCATGTGTCAGATGAGACTGACAATGATCATTCTTCATTTGATGAAGCACTCGCGGATCATGACATGTATAGATGGATGCTAACAATGAAGTTAGAAATTGACTCCATGCATAAGAATGGTGTATGGACCCTAGAGGATCCGCCTAAAGGGGTAAAACCCATTGGGTGTAAATGGATCTTCAAGAGAAAAAGGGGACCTGATGGGAAAGTAGAGACTTTCAAAGCATGGCTCGTAGCCAAGGGCTATACACAGAGAGAAGGCATCGACTACGATGAGATGTTCTCTTCTGTGGCTATGCTTAAGTCCATCAGGACACTGCTAGCTATAGCTGCATCTCTTGACTATGACATCTGGCAGATGGACATCAATACAGCTTTCCTCAATGGATACCTCGAGGAGGATATCTATATGGAGCGGCCCCAGAGCTTCATAGTTGAGGATGGAAAAGTATGCAAGCTAAAGAAATCCATCTATGGGCTCAAACAAGCTTCTCGTAGTTTGAACATCAGATTTGACGAAATCATAAAGAGTTATGATTTTGTGCAAAATCCTGATGAACCTCGTGCGTACAAGAAGCTTAGTGGGAGCGCCATTGTGTTCTTCGTGCTTTACGTAGATGATATCATTATCATAGGGAATGATACAGGAATGATGACCAGTGTGAAGATTTGGCTATCCCATTGATGAATCTCCATTTCATCACCTTTATTCTATCATTTTGGCCTTAAAAACCCCAGCAAATGCATGTAAATGGCATTAATTTGTACATATTAGCATTCATTATTTATTGTATTAAATGTACATAGAATAAAGTTTTTAATGCCAAAATTATAGAATAAAGGGAAGAAAAGAAAAAGGAATAAAATATTGCAAATATTTTATGACCCAAACCCCGAGACCAAGGCCAGTATGGTATTGGTCGACAAGGAATAAAGTAGGGGGAGATAAGGGTCAGTGTACAATAAATACCTCATTTATTTATTCATTCATCTATGCATTTTGACACCTATTTTGTATTTAATTATTTATTCATCGAATAAAGAAACTTTGTACATGAAAGTTGTAGATAATAATGTAAATAAAAATACAAAATTGAGTTTATATAAAAAGGATACACAGTGTACATTTTATACCCAGGTTAAAAAGCCAAAATCTCAACTTCACAGACCCATATCTTGCAACTTCACAGACCCAAATAAAAAGGCATCTTAATTCTTTTATTCTTTATTCATCTACATTTTCTTAATAATGTATATATTATTTATAACTTAGTAAAAATACAAAACCAAAACAAAAACAAAATAAAATTCATTAAATAAATAAAATGTATATAATACATAGGTGAAATACCTATAAGTATACTTACATATGCATATACCTATTTATTCAAAAATGTAAATAAACTCCTAAAAATTAAATAAAAAGACCTTTATACTCACAAAAATAAATTATAAATTTATAAAATAAGCCAATAAAATAATTAAATAAAATAAACAAATAAAAAATTAAATACACAAAAATACATGTAATTACATACATATACACATTATTCAAATAAAACTATAATAAAACACGTCGAAAAATTCAATAAAAATCATTAATAAATACTAGATGAAATAATACACATTTTTTATTTTATAAGAAAAAATTAATAAAATCGTTTAAGGTGTCAAATAAATCAATTTCCAATCAGATCTCCTATTTTGGCGTCTAGCGGCCGACGTGGGCCAATAGGGAGCCGGCCTTCGTTGACCCCCTGGTCAACTGTCCCATCCAAGCCACCGCGCCTCTGAACTGTCAACTCCCCGATTTTCCTCCAGTTTTTGCGGCCATCCCTTCCATCGTTCAGGCTCGCTTCCTTCACAAGAATTGTCCTCTGATCATCCATGAGGCCCGCCAAAATCTTAGATCAAGTAGATACTCATTGGATCAGTCAATAATCGCCGGTTAATAAGGCCCCTCGCCAATGTATATAAATAAGTAGCTCCGCCTCCTTCCTCGAATTTGGCCACTTTTAATCTGATCTCAAGCCTTGATTCTAGTCCTGGGACATTCCTCGTGACAGGGGGGTGTGCTGGTGCCTCGAATCGGCCGGAGGGAGGAGAGTTTTGTCGCGGCGGAGCTCCGGCGTCCGCCCTGCTCCCTAGAGGCCCCCAAGTCTAAGAGTTGTCATTTCTATGCTTGTTAGTTAGTTTCTAATACTAGTTTTCCATTCCAGTCATTAGATTAGGTTTTAGTTAATTCCCGTAGCTTAAAAATCAAAATTCGAAGTTCGCCGGAGCTCCGCTCCGGCGACTTCTTCACCGTATACCCGACTGTTTCCGACCGCCGTGAGCACCCCATCTCGATCCCCATCGCTTTCTCCATCATCCCATCACCTTTGTCCAACCCAGGACCTTCGGTCTTGGCGAATCGGGGCTCCACCTCCGCCGTTCGCCGTAGCCCCTCCGCCCACCTTCATTTTGCGACGCAGCTTCAAAACCCCGGGTCGAGGAGATAGCTCTCTCGCCCGCGGTTCTTCCTATGCAGGTACATCGAGGAATAGAGCCCAGCTGAGCTTGCATTGAACCAGGAAGAGGTTCCTGGGGGTCCTCTGCTTCATCGACCTCGACCCAGCGACTCGGACCTCCAGGAGCCATGAGAGAACCATCAGACGACGCGGAAGCTTCCCAGCTACGTCCAGAGCTCTTCAGATGCGCGGGAGGTGGCCGGAGGAGCCTGAGCTGCTCGATCAAAGCTCGCCGGGGGCGAGCTTCTTCCCCGTTCTTCCAGACACCTTCAGCACCGTTGGATCGGGAGGCGAGGCCCAGATTAAAGGACAACCGTCCGATGAAGACACGCGTGCACCGCCAGATCACCCCAGATCGTCTAATCCAAGCCCTTCATCGACGAACCGGTATCCGCCGTCAGATGGACGACACGTGGATAAGTGGCGCATCCAGCGTCGCATGATGAAGCGCCTTTAGGGGGTAAATTTCACATCTAGCCCCCCGCTTTTTGTATTTATAATTTAATCCCAAAAATAAAAAAATCACGTTGTAAATAACTTGTAAAATTTGCAGAACACCCCCTTATGTTTATGTATTTTCTTTTTAGTCCCTCCGCGCCTCACGTGCAGCAACCACGTGAGGCGCGTGAAAATTGCACTTAAACCCCGCCGTGTTTTTGTAATTATAAAAAGGACCTGGAAATAAAAGTTAAAGTTCATTTTTATTGTGATTTTTGCATGTATGCCCCTGTCGATTATTTTATTTGCAAAAATACCCCTGCCAGGCCATCTATTTTTGAATGCTTTGTCTATTTATTTTGTGCTCCATATTTCTTCGAAAAATTCTGCAAAAATAGACATAAGCTACTGTCTGGTTGTTCTTGCACGCTATATTTTTAATTTTTAATTTTGTTGCATATTTGCATTTATTAAAAATCAAAAATATACTTTTTATTCACTATCTAGCTTATAAAATTCCAAAAAAATATTAAAACACCTCTAAAAATTCCAAAAGTGTATTTTGACCTATTTCAGTATCAGTCCAAAAATTCCTAAAAATCTCAAAAAGAAAAACTTAAAAATCCAAAAATACCCAAAAACTTCAAAAAAAATGTATAAAATCAAAGAAAAATCAGAAAAATATGAACTCAGTCCCTATTTATGCTAGGTTTTATTATATTTATTAGAAAAATAGTGTGGAAAATTTTTGAGGCTGTTTGCTATTTTTAATGCCTATTTTTCTTACAGCCAGACCCTATTCCACTGTTTGCTCTTATTTTGCTATTTAAAAATATTAAAAATGTTTTGAAAAATGCTCAAAAATCACAAAAATAGTAAAAAATCATGAAAATCCCAAAAAAGACTTTATTCCTGAATTTTTGACTATTTTTTGTATAAATATGATGTGTGATTATATATCTAGTTATTATATATATATATATTTATATATACATATATATCTAAGTACTTATGTGTAATTATATATCTAGTGATTAACCCTAATAAACAAAATATAATAAAATAAAATAAAAAAAGGTATAATAAATTTAAAAAAAATATATATTTTAGAAAATTCAAAAACCCACTTCACACAAGGATGACTTTGAGATACATGTAGGCTATGGTCTTTTGTATTGCTCTCTGTGGTTCGACCTCTACATGCTTGTCACTGTACATTTTATGGTAGAGTAAATAAAGATTAATTCACATTTATTTTTGGATTTAATTGATACATTCTTTCATTGTGGGTTAATTGCTGGTTGACCAGGGTTTTCTGCGAGCGGTCGCCTCGGCGACAACTTGTTTATATTATTCATGGTGACCCTTGTGGAAAATCCTCGTTATCAGATGGCGCGGTTGCTGAGGAGCAATGAGCATAGCCTAATTTATTTGTCATTCTTGTGTACATTTTTGATTCATCATTGATTTTGTGAGCAGCTATTCTTATTGTCATTAATCACCATGTTCTATTGATTGATTCATTTATTGTGATTATTTTATACCTGCTCTATTTTGATTGGTTGAGCTATACTAATGCAATCTTTTTGTGACTTTGATGCGAGGGCCCGTCACGCAAGGATGGCTTCTTAGGAGGCCAAGGCAGCCGAGCTTGGAGGAGGGTGGTCTTCACCTCATGACCACCTGGAGAGAGTATCAAGGAAGCAAGAAGATGGGGATTAGATAGGCATAGAGCACTTAGGATTATTTTTGTAATTTATGGTGAGAGAGAGACAATTTTGGCATGTAATAATTAACATGACTCTACTCTTCACAATGAGGTCCAGTGCCCGGGTGTCTGTTCACCTGGGGGCCTCATCGCTGTTTTCCGCGTTTTCTACCGCCTTATTTTCTTTGTTTTCCGATGTTTTGTGCTTTCCGCCTTTATTTTACTTTGTTTTGTGTGCTTGGAGCCCCTAGATATAGGTTGCATGACTCGGTAGCTAGGTCCAAACATTAATAAGAATGCATGTTCCTGTAGTCTACTTCATATGGATCTAGTCAAACTTAAACAGTTCGGTCTTTTATCTCTTAACCCATGTGCCGTGAGCGAGCCCCATCAAGCGCTTCTCCTGAGCTCGAGTGTGTCGAGAAGAGGAGGGGTAAGCCAAGACCGGACCTCAGGTTAAAGATAAGTGACCAGCTTGTGGTTCTTCACGTTAATAACATCTAATGTTTAGAGCGATTTTGTCGAATGCACACCGCCATGTAGATAGGTTTAAAAATTCTGTTTTGCATACCACATGGAGAGAGCTGGGATGCACTGTAAGTCTTCTAACTCAGCATGCATCATTCGGTTCAATGGTGAGATTTCCATTATAGAACCACTTGCACGACTTTTCCGCTATCTCCCTCTGATTTTGAGCACCTAGGACTTAAATGAAAATCTACAAAAAAAAACGTTAGGCGCTGGTATGAAACAGACTCAAAAAAAGTGAAAACCCAAAAAAAATTAAAACCAGGGGACTGCTAAATAAACTTTGACCTTAATTAAAAACCGTAATGGACTATCATTTTACTGGGTTCATAAAGCCCTCATTGTTTTCAGGTACCTTGGAGGGGGACCAAAACCCTACTCCCTTGAGCGAGTGCGACCCCCTAAGGATTAGAGCCAAAAACCCAGTCTGCAACTGCCTTGTGTATCGCCTGGATTTCCGAAGTAATGGCGCTTCTATCGTACGTAGGCGAGTAGGGCTTGGTCACCAATGATGACTCTCTGTTGTGTAGAGCATCGATCCTGTCCGAAGTATCGAGCATAGGCCACGCCTTCACGGGGGTGTCTGTCTCATTGTCCTGCGTCCGAGTAGGTTCTTGTAAGCTCACGGGTGATTCCGTTGTGAGCGAGGACCGAAGTAGCGGTTTCGCCTATCGGCTTCCTCTCTCTATTTCTTTGGCTGAGTAGGGATCCAGGAAGGGTTACAAGGACTCCAAAAAGTACAGACTACAGGTTACACAAGAGGAGGACAAGTACGGGATACCCTTCCGGTAATACTCTCTCTCCTATAGGGTAGCGTACTAAGGACTTGTTATAAGATATGCCTGAAACAACAACTCTAAAACTGAAAAGATAATAAGTAGCCGAACCTTTACGGCTTCACATGGCGTGAGTTGGTGAACCCGATTTTGTATTGTGTTTGTATGGATCTAGATTAAGGTTCAAAGATCAAGTCCCGCGCCTTTGCGCAAATTTTGTTGTGTCACTCCTCTTTGACCCCCGCCCAGTTTGAGCCTTTCTACTGTTTTGCACTCCTTTTTATTTCTCGTTGACCATCGTATCTTTCATACAACATCCTATCCTCGCTTGTACTTCGCGAAGTTGATCCATGGATGGTTTCCGTCGGGACCATGCCGGCACCCACATCGATTCCATGGACTCAACTCCGCCAATAAGTTCGAGGCGATTCCCGAGAACCCGATCCGGACTTTGCGGATCGATCCCTAGACTCCTCGTTTTCTACCTTCCTCTTGGCCACCCAATAAACTGGGATCACCTTTGTCCCACTTTCGCTGTTGTGAATGGAAGTCGATTACAGTCTACATCCTTTTCCATTCACAACATGCTGGGGTTGACCTGAATTCCAGCTTCATCTCGGCAGCTGAACATTAATTGCAAGCAGTCTGATCAGGACTATCTCCTTATGCAGATAGAAGACAGTGCGAGCCCTGGAGACTACTCCGGAGTTCATCTCTTCCGACTCAGACCCTGACATGGCTCCAGGAGGAAAGGGCAAGGGTCAGCAGCCACCCCAACCAGAGGGACAGGTGCCGGATCAGAATCAAGTCAATGCACAGTTACTGGCATCTATCCAGGCCATCCAGCAGCAGCTGACCGAGCAGGCCCTCACACAGACAGCCTTCCAGGATATGTTGAATGATATGATGAACCGAGACGATGGAGGAGGAGGCAGAGGCAGAGGAGGCATGGGAGGAGGTGGAGGTGGAGGTGGTGGTGCAGATGATGATGATTTAGAATTCCCACCACCACCAAAGCCAACACTTAAAGAAACATACAATCCGGGAGACAGTCAGATGACCGAGTGGATCCTCATTCCACCGGTACACGCTCACTTTGAGCTGAAACCCCAATTCATTGCTCTTCTTCCTGCATTCCATGGAAACACCAGCGAGGAGCCGTACATTCACCTGCAGCAATTCTCCCGCATTTGTCGTACTACTCACTATCCCAATGTCCCTCTGGACATTGTCAAGATGACGGCTTTCCCCTTCAGCCTACAGGACAAGGCCCTCTATTGGGTCAATCATATGGGGAAGGTTGTGACGACCTGGGAGGAGCTAAAGTCCACCTTCTTGCACAAGTATTACCCTCTAGGTCGTCTCAACCAGATGCGAGCCCGAATCAGCAATTTCTCCCAAGGACCCCATGAGTCGATACATGAAGCATGGGAGAGATTCACTGACCTGCAGGAGAAGTGTCCCCATCATTATATTCCGAAGACCAGCTTGGTCCAGCACTTCTTTGGGGGACTGAACATCGAAAGCCAAAGGCTCGTAGACGCAGCATGTAGGGGCTCCCACTTCAATAAGGATGAAGACATAGTCTGGCAGATATTTGAAGAAATGGCCGAGGGAGAGGCCGCCCTCTCTTCATCCAAGGCATATCAGAAGCAGCCCCAGATCCTTCAAAAACAAGTGCACATGGCAGCGTCCAAGGAAACAGAGAGAAATGAGAGCTCCAACCTCAGCATCATCGGGGGCCATCTCTCTAAAGTTGACATCATCGAGAAGCGATCACAGGATCTCGAAAAACTCGCTGTGATCGAGAGGAGGACTCAGAGTTTGGACAAGCTGGATCACATCACCAAGCAGTTGGAACTGCTGGTAGGTACCATCAATTCTGTTCAGTCGGCAGCACCACTCGAAGCTCCAGCTGAGAGGAAAGACGAGCAACCACCGCTACATCAGCCTCAGCCGAGCCAGCAACCACCGGCAGTCCAGCACGTGTACTACGTGCAGGCACCCGATCAAAGCCAGCCGCAGCAGCAGATGGTTGTGTATCAACCAGAGTTTATCTCAGGATCGGATTCAATATTTCCACCACCACCCCTGGTCCAGGAAGTTAATGGGGTTTGGACTCTCGACGCACAACCGACCCGTCCTACGGGACACTCACAGGGTCAGCCATTTGCCAACCGGCAATACCACTAACCTCAGGGTGGTCGCTTTGGGCAGTCCTCTCAGCCTCAGCAACAGTACCATCAGCCTCCTCAGTATGCAAACCAGTGGAGGCAGAATTTTCCACAACAACAGCAGCCGCAGTACCGTCATCCACAACCGTTTCACCAGTACGCGGCTGCCCCGCCTCAGCAGTACCAACAGTATCCTCCTCCGTCTTATCAGCAACTTCAACTTCCTGCCCCACCTCAACACCACCAACAACAACCTCAGCACCAGCAGATGCAACAACAGCGTGGTTTGCACGCTGAAACCACCGAGGCACCTCCAGTGAACCCCACCATGGATTGTCTAGCCTAGCTTGTCAAAGGGCTAGCGGAGATGACCAAGCAGCTTGATGACCTGACCGCCACCCGAACTACCATTCCTGCTCAGGTCGAAGCCAACCCCAATAACTTCAAGAAGAAAGAGCAGATAGAAAGTAATGTCCTGTCCGTATCAGAAAATGATATTACTGTGTATTCTAATGCCGTTACTCTCAAGAGCGGTAGGGCCTTGCCTCCGTCTGCTACAAAGATTGGGGAGAATAAAGAAACAGGTGGATCGTCATCTTCCGCATCAGTCGTACCAGCTCCAGGGGCGGGTGAGGAGGAAGAAGAAGGAGAAGCCAGTCTAGCCGTCGTGCCAAGTCACCAGCGACCTCAGCAGAAAATACAAAAAAATCAGCAAAAACAAAAACAACAAAAAGAAGCTTGTAGCAGAAGCAAAGCCGCGCCAGCATTGGAGGAGCCGCCAGTAGCAGCCGATCCCTCGCCAGCCGATAGAGCAGATGCTACCCTTTTTGATCGCCCAACAACACCAGCATGCCGAGATCCAGCTTGTACTCCTTTTTGTAGTTCGGATGTACAACATTCCGTGGGCGATGATTTTGATGTAAATAAGAATTCTCATTTTTCTGCCAGTGGTGTAAATATTCCTTTTCCTTCTGCAATACAAAAATCCAAAAAATTTGCAAAACGAAAAAAAGCATTGTCTGATCCAGGTGTTGTGGATATTCTGGATAAGTTGACTGTTGAGATTCCCTTGTTGAAGGCCGTGGAATACATGCCAGCCGTAAAGAAAGGACTGAAGGAGGCATGTACCAACAGGCGTCGCCCAACGCAAGAAAATAGACGCCAGCAAGTAGAGAGGCATGTCCTCACCTTGGCCACGGTAGCAGCTATCAGCAATCTCCCCCAGAAGAAACAGGATACAGGAGCACCTCTGATCAGTTGTGAGATCTTTGACCAGGTCTTCGAGCGCACGCTCTTGGATAGTGGATCTTCCATCAACCTTCTGCCCTCGTCCATAATGCAAGAATTCAGGCTGGGACCGCTCAAGCAGACATGCATGATCCTTCAGTTCGCTGACCGATCCGTCAAGCGGCCCCGAGGTCTTTTGGAAGACGTCGTAGTTAAGGTGCAGGAAATGGAATTCCCAGCTGACTTTGTAGTCCTTGATATGGACTCGCCTGCACCCCTGCTCCAGACCGCTATCATCCTTGGCAGACCATTCCTTCGCACTTTAGGTGTCGTGGTTGACTACGGGTCTGGAAGGATCACGTTCAGCTCGAACACCCAGCAGATCACGATGGACATGAACAGTGAGCCGAATGCCACAACTGATGAGAGCCAGGCAGCATCAGAAGCAGACTGTGATTTTATTACAGAGATCAGAGACTCAGCTTTATCATTGGATGATTCATGGACCCGAGAAATCCTCACTCTTGAGGAGGACTTGGAAAGCGCAGTCAGCATATGCTCCGATGATTCCTGGGAGGCAGATTCTCAGATGCAGGCGCATCTTCTTGAGCATCCACTCCATACTGAGCATGATCAGCTTAGCGCAGAACCGTTCGGTACATTACCGGGATCTCAACAGAATTATGAGGATGGTCAATATCTCAAAGAAGTACAGTCCACCACCAGCATGGTATCTGAAGTGACAGATAAAGTGGACAGGACAAAACCAGAACTCAAGCCACTTCCGGCAGGCCTAAAGTATGCTTTCCTTCGGGTGAAGAACAAATGTATCCGGTCATCATCAGCAGCAGGCTGAATTCGAATCAGGAATCTCGGCTTCTCGAGATTCTAGAAAAGAATCGCAAGGCACTTGGTTGGAGCGTAGCAGACCTCCGAGGGATAAATCCAGCCTTGTGTTCACACCACATCTATTTGGAAGAAGGTGCCAAGCCGTCCCGCGAATTTCAAAGAAGGCTGAACCCTAACCTTCGGGATGCAGTCATGAAAGAAATCACGAAATGGTGTGATGCATGCTTCATTTATCCCATCTCCGACTCAAAATGGGTAAGCCCATTGCATGTAGTTCCCAAGAAGTCAGGGCTTACCGTGGTCATGAATGAAAAAGGAGAGGAAATTTCAACTCGGATACCGACATCTTGGCGGGTCTGTGTTGACTATCGCCGTCTCAATGCAGCAACTAAGAAGGATCACTTTCCCTTGCCATTCATTGATCAAGTTCTAGAAAGATTAGCAGGCAAGGAGTTCTTCTGCTTTCTGGATGGGTACTCCGGGTACAACCAAGTGGCAATCGCCCCTGAAGACCAAGAGAAGACTACCTTCACTTGCCCGTTCGGCACCTACGCCTTCAAGAGAATGCCCTTTGGTTTGTGCAATGCACCTGCAACCTTCCAAAGATGCATGTTAGCAGTCTTCGTCGAGATGGTAGGCAGTTTTCTCGAGGTGTTCATGGACAACTTCTCTGTCTATGGTGATAGTTTCGATTCTTGTCTTGAGCACCTGGACAGAGTGCTTCAGAAATGTCGAGAAGTCAATTTAGTGCTCTCATGGGAAAAGAGCCATTTTATGGTCACTGAAGGTATTGTGCTGGGCCACGTCGTTTCCAAACGTGGCATGAAAGTTGACCCGGCGAAGGTGGATGTCATTTCAAATCTTCAGCCACCTCAGACCGTGAAGAATGTGAGGTCGTTCCTGGGGCATGTGGGATTCTACAGGCGATTCATCAAGGATTTCAGCCGCATTGCCCGACCTCTGATAGGACTCTTGTGCAAGGAGACTAAGTTCATTGTTGATCACCTGGTTCTCCTTGCTTTCAATCAGTTGAAGGAGCTTATCACTCAGGCTCCAATCTTACAGCCACCCGACTGGACTCTTCCTTTTGAAATAATGACCGATGCGTCAGACTTTGCAGTCGGAGCTGTCCTTGGGCAGAGAAAAGACAGAGCGCCCTACGCCATTCACTATGCCAGCAGAACATTAGACGGAGCATAGAGAAATTATACAGTGACAGAGAAAGAACTGCTGGCTGTGGTTTTGGCCTTAGAGAAGTTCAGACCCTATTTGTTGGGATCAAAAGTCACCATCTTTACAGACCACTCTGCTATCCGGTACCTACAACAAAAGAAGGATGCCAAGCCAAGACTGATTCGTTGGATCCTTCTCCTCCAGGAATTTGATTTGGAAATCAAGGACAAGCCTGTAGTTCAGAATGTGGTAGCAGATCATCTCTCCAGAATAGAGCAGTATGAACCTCCTCTGAGCAATGCACCTATCACAGAAACCTTCCCTGACGAAGCCATCTTAGCTGTGGATTCTCTTCCTTGGTATGCTGATATAGTCAATTACCTCGTCTCTGGGGTAGTACCTTCGGATTGGACGAAGAACCAAAAGAACAAATTCATGTCGACCATCCGCTTCTACCAATGGGAAGATCCTCTTTTATTCAGAGAAGGAGCAGATTGTATTTGGCGCAGGTGCATCCCTCAGATGGAGCAATCAAGTGTCCTCGAGCATTGTCACTCGCTCGAATCTGGTGGACACCACTCTGGAGATCAGACGGCAGCCAAAGTACTTCAGTGTGGCTTCTGGTGGCCCACTTTATTCAAGGATGCAGCTGAATTTGTGAAACGATGCACTGACTGTCAGAGAATGAAAGGTACACTCACTGCCAAAGATTCAATGCCCCTGAAAATCATTCAGATAGCAGACGTTTTTGATGCATGGGGCATTGACTTCATGGGACCTTTTCCTAACAGTCAAGGATTTGAGCACATCCTTCTCGCCGTCGATTACATGAGTCGTTGGGTTGAAGCTATTCCCGCTCGAGCCACCGACAGCCGAACAGTATGCCAGTTTCTGAAGAAGAACATCATCTCGTGGTTCGGGATACCAAAGATTCTCATATCAGACGGGGGTAGCCACTTCATTAACAAAGAGGTCAAGAAGTTAACGAAGGAGTACGACATCGACCATCGTGTCGCATCTCCTTATCATCCTCAGACCAATGGCATGGCAGAGTTATCAAACAGAGAAATCAAGACTATCCTGCAGAAACTTGTTAGGCCAAGCAGAAAGGACTGGTCTCAACATTTGGACTCGGTCCTATGGGCTTACCGAACCGCCTACAAGTCTCCATTAGGAATGTCGCCCTATCGTCTTGTATATGGAAAACCATGCCATCTGCCCGTGGAATTAATTCACAAGTCTTTATGGGAAATCAACAGTTGTAATTTGGACTCACGCAAAAGTGGTCAGAAGAGAAAAGACGATCTGAACAGGCTCTTGGAATTTCGAGACTATGCATACGATAACACCTTGATGTACAAGGAGAAGGTGAAACGCTGGCACGACCGGCACATCAGACGAAAGACCTTTGACGTTGGACAGAAAGTGTGGTTATTTGATGCAAAGTTGCGGATATTCCCGGGTAAATTAAAGAGTAAGTGGACAGGGCCCTTTCGAGTTTGTGAAGTGCGTGACAATGGAAGCATTGCTATATCAGAACTGTCTCCTGACGCACAACCATTCGTCGTCAAAGGTCAACTCCTGAAGCCGTACCTTGAACCAGATGCATTCTTGGTCGTTGTTGACTCAATCCAGCTCATACAACATGATGACACTTCCTCAGCACCTGCGGCATCGAAAGATTCAGACTATGCAATCCAACAACTGTTTATCTGATTTTCTTTGTTTTTCTTCTTTTCTTCTTTTCTTTTTCTATTTTCTCTTTGTATCTAAAAGGTGCCACCCTTGTAGACAGTTTTCTATACTTAGGATGTACTTTGTCTTAAGTATAGGGGGGATGTGCACCCCGAGTCTTCAGTTCATTCCGATCCTCTCCATTGTCTCCTCTTCTTGTCTATACTTAGGAGTATCTTACCCTAAGTATTGGGGGAGACAATCTGAGTACGATCTGTGTATTCCCACCCTTGACCCTCCCCGCTTTTTGTACAATCTGCTATACTTAGGATTATTCGATCCTAAGTATAGGGGGGACGGTCAACTTCTCATTCATTAATTTCATTCATTTATATTCTTTAGATCTGTCTATACTCAGTACGAGTTATGTCTTTGCTTTTCCTTTCGATCTATGAGGACATAGCTCAAGCTAAGTATAGGGGGTCGTATATACTATGTATATACTATAAGCCATAACTCATACTGAAAAATAAAACACTAATTCAATCTAAAAGAGCAATAAGTAACTTTACAATAATAAAAGATGATTGTGAGCTCCTCAGACTCTTTGTACTTATACTGATTATTAAGTTAGAAAAATGTTTTGTGAAAGAAAGTTTTCTGTGAAAAACCTTGTGAAAACTATTTGAAAAATAGTGTGTACAAGTATTCAACCTTTGAAAAATCAGTTTGGCGTGTAAAATTTATTTCCTTTGCATGAAAGCAAAAAGTGTGAAAATCAGTGTGCAAATGATTGTAAAAAGTTGATTGTCAAGGATGTTTTGAAAAACCTATTTATGCTGTGTAAAACCTTGGTAAAATTATTTTTAAAGACATGTACATATTTGCAAAACTATTTTGGACTAGAGTTCTCAAAATTCTTTTGAAAAGGATTTTAGAATTAGATCTAAGGAGTCTGCACAAAAATCTCTTATACAAAAATAAGCATAATCCCAAATAAAGCTTATAAGAGCCAAAACCTTATACAGTCTTCTTCTTTTTGTATATTCTGATTAATAAATCAGGTGAGATACCTGTACGGTATGATTTGAAAAATAGTGTGACCAGTTTTGAAAAATTTGATGTGAAAGGATTTCAACCTGTGTGAAACTGTTTGGATTGCAAAATCCTTCTTTGTGTGAAAGAAATAATTGGAAAAACCTATGTGCAAATGTTTTGAAAATTGTTTATTAAAATTATTTTGGAAAATGTATATATATAGTGTGAAAAATCTTTGCAAAAATGATTTTCAAATGAGTGTAAAGGATTGCAAAAATTATCGTGTACTATAGTTTGCAAAAAAATTATTTTCAAAACTAGATATGAGAAATAAAAACATCATGACAAATATTGTGAATAAGATACATGAAATTCTTTTTGAACAACCTGAATAAAGTATTTAATCAAGCCTGCAAAGCCTTTACCTTTTGTAAATAGGGCGGTACGCCCGTGTAAATAATGGTATGAACCTTTTTGTATGAGTCAAGTTTTTATTCGCAAAAATTTCTTTGTGTAAAAACATTCTTTGATTCTTGTAAACTCTTTGTGAAAAATTGCATCATTCATTGTGCATAGCATAAGCGTACATTCATAATCTTTTTGAGTGAGCTTGATGATTGAATCAGTCTAATAAAGTCTCAAATTGGAGCTTGGTTAGACCTTACTGCACCTAACTGCACTGGAACCTTATGGGAACTAGGTTTAAGGTACTTCGGGTCTATTCAAAATTAATTCTTTGAGAAAGCAGGGCTGGGTTCAAGTCACCTCAGTGGACTAACTAGAACTTTTCGAAACACACGCATGACTCTTGTCGGCCGTGACCTAACTAGGACACTTGCACCTTTCACTTGGCTCAACTCAGTTGGAGTGGTGAGGGGGTTGGATTTGCCAGTCTGAGACGCACACGGGTGGAAACATTCGACCTCGTCTAGGGAGGGAAGTGCACCCCAACCTGGTCCAGTTTCAATGAAGTCGAATGACGGGAGAGTGTGGGTTGCAATAATGCTTCAAAAGAGGGATAGTCTACTGGCTCAAGAGGAAAATTTCTTGTATATATGCTGCACCATGTAGATATGTTGTACAAAAGCACTTGAAAAAAAAACAAAAAGAACTCCAAAAAAGTGGTGGGTCAGATAGAAAATTTAATAACCCCACCGGAGTGTATATAGTTCAATAAAGCAAAAGCTTATCGTATCCATGTTACATCTCATGAAGCTTGCGGCGGGAGACTTAGCTACACTGGTTGAGCTCCCAAAATTCTATACCTCTTATTCCCCCCTCTTCTTGAGCCGGTTGCCACTTGAACTTAGAAGGGAATCATTGGGTTGTCATTCTGGAGAAGTCAGTTCCTTTGTCATTTCAGTTGGGGAGAGCCACTATCACTTACACCGTACAAGTCAGCTTCATAGTCATAAGGGTTTGCGTATGACATAGGCTAGTTCTGACCTGGCTGTTGAGGTGATTTGAACCAATTTCTGTGACTCTTGAAGGCTGTTGTGTTTTAGAGCTGGTTCCCGACGAGGTTCCGCACACATCTACACTCAAGGTCTAGCCGGAGCTCCAAATTCTGATTTTGTAAAGACATGCATTGCACTGAAAGCACCCTTATTCACTCTATCCTTCTTTAATTTTCCTTTTTCTTTTCTTCATTCTTTTTGTACTTATTGCATAAGTGTTTGCTAGGGACTAGCAAAGGTAAAGTATAGGGGGGTGATGAATCTCCATGTCATCACCTTTATTCTATCATTTTGGCCTTAAAAACCCCAGCAAATGCATGTAAATAGCATTAATTTGTACATATTAGCATTCATTATTTATTGTATTAAATGTACATAGAATAAAGTTTTTAATGCCAAAATTATAGAATAAAGGGAAGAAAAGAAAAAGGAATAAAATATTGCAAATATTTTATGATCCAAACCCCGAGACCAATGCCAGTATGGTATTGGTCGACAAGGAATAAAGTAGGGGGAGATAAGGGTCAGTGTACAATAAATACCTCATTTATTTATTCATTCATCTATGCATTTTGACACCTATTTTGTATTTAATTATTTATTCATCAAATAAAGAAACTTTGTACATGAAAGTTGTAGATAATAATGTAAATAAAAATACAAAATTGAGTTTGTATAAAAAGGATACATAGTGTACATTTTATACCCAAAATAAAAAGCCAAAAATCTCAACTTCACAGACCCATATGTTGCAAATAAAAACTCCAAATCACCCAAACTCACCTTTAATTGTATATAGCTTTCCATGAACTATTTAATAAAATTGGTGTCATAATTTTTGGAGTTCATCTGTAGAAGTTAGGTTTTTGGCCCCCCTTGTACATAATACCTGATTAAAATATCCATTTTATTCAATACCTATTATTTCTACAAATTTATATTTTTAGAATTTTGTAAATAATGTATATAATACATGTACATATTAAAAGTTCAAGAAAACCAACAAGAATTTGTAAAATAAAATAAGCCTATGTAATACATAGGCGAAATACCTATGTTAAGAATGTATATAAATAAAAAGGCATCTTAATTATTTTATTCTTTATTCATCTACATTTTCTTAATAATGTATATATTATTTATAACTTAGTAAAAATACAAAACCAAAACAAAAACAAAATAAAATTCATTAAATAAATAAAATGTATATAATACATAGGTGAAATACCTATAAGTATACTTACATATGCATATACCTATTTATTCAAAAATGTAAATAAACTCCTAAAAATTAAATAAAAAGACCTTTATACTCACAAAAATAAATTATAAATTTATAAAATAAGCCAATAAAATAATCAAATAAAATAAACAAATAAAAAATAAAATACACAAAAATACATGTAATTACATACATATACACATTATTCAAATAAAACTATAATAAAACACGTCGAAAAATTCAATAAAAATCTTTAATAAATACTATATGAAATAATACACATTTTTTATTTTATAAGAAAAAATTAATAAAACCGTTTAAGGTGTCAAATAAATCAATTTCCAATCAGATCTCCTATTTTGGCGTCTAGCGGCCGACGTGGGCCAATAGGGAGCCGGCCTTCGTTGACCCCCTGGTCAACTGTCCCATCCAAGCCACCGCGCCTCTGAACTGTCAACTCCCCGATTTTCCTCCAGTTTTTGCGGCCATCCCTTCCATCGTTCAGGCTCGCTTCCTTCACAAGAATTGTCCTCTGATCATCCATGAGGCCCGCCAAAATCTTAGATCAAGTAGATACTCATTAGATCAGTCAATAATCGCCGGTTAATAAGGCCCCTCGCCAATGTGTATAAATAAGTAGCTCCGCCTCCTTCCTCGAATTTGGCCACTTTTAATCCGATCTCAAGCCTTGATTCTAGTCCTGGGACATTCCTCGTGACAGGGGGGGTGTGCTGGTGCCTCAAATCGGCCGGAGGGAGGAGAGTTTTGTCGCGGCGGAGCTCCGGCGTACACCCTGCTCCCTGGAGGCCCCCAGGTATAAGAGCTGTCATTTCTATGCTTGTTAGTTTGTTTCTAATACTAGTTTTCCATTCCAGTCATTAGATTAGGTTTTAGTTAATTCCCGTAGCTTAAAAATCAAAATTCGAAGTTCGCCGGAGCTCCGCTCCGGCGACTTCTTCACCGTATACCTGACTGTTTCCGACCGCCATGAGCACCCCATCTCGATCCCCATCACTTTCTCCATCATCCCATCACCTTTGTCCAACCCAGGACCTTCGGTCTTGGCGAATCGGGGCTCCACCTCTGCCGTTCGCCGAAGCCCCTCCGCCCACCTTCATTTTGCGACGCAGCTTCAAAACCCAGGTCGAGGAGATAGCTCTCTCGCCCGCGGTTCTGCCTATGCAGGTACATCGAGGAATAGAGCCCAGTTGGGCTTGCATTGAACCAGGAAGAGGTTCCTGGGGGTCCTCTGCTTCATCGACCTCGACCCAGCGACTCGGACCTCCAGGAGCCATGAGAGAACCATCAGACGACGCGGAAGCTTCCCAGCTACGTCTAGAGCTCTTCAGATGCGCGGGAGGTGGCCGGAGGAGCCTGAGCTGCTCGATCAAAGCTCGCCGGGGGCAAGCTTCTTCCCCGTTCTTCCAGACACCTTCAGCACCGTTGGATCGGGAGGCGAGGCCCAGATTAAAGGACAACCGTCCGATGAAGACACGCATGCACCGTCAGATCACCCCAGATCGTCTAATCCAAGCCCTTTATCGACGAACCGGTATCCGCCGTCAGATGGACGACACGTGGATAAGTGGCGCATCCAGCGTCGCAGGATGAAGCGCCTTTGGGGGGGTAAATTTCACATCTAGCCCCCCGCTTTTTGTATTTATAATTTAATCCCAAAAATAAAAAAATCACGTTGTAAATAACTTGTAAAATTTGCAGAACACCCCCTTTTGTTTATGTATTTTCTTTTTAGTCCCTCCGCGCCTCACGTGCAGCAACCACGTGAGGCGCGTGAAAATTGCACTTAAACCCCGCCGTGTTTTTGTAATTATAAAAAGGACCTGGAAATAAAAGTTAAAGTTCATTTTTATTGTGATTTTTGCATGTATGCCCCTGTCGATTATTTTATTTGCAAAAATACCCCTGCCAGGCCATCTATTTTTGAATGCTTTATCTATTTATTTTGTGCTCCATATTTCTTCGAAAAATTCTGCAAAAATAGACATAAGCTACTGTCTGGTTGTTCTTGCACACTATATTTTTAATTTTTAATTTTGTTACATATTTGCATTTATTAAAAATCAAAAATATGCTTTTTATTAACTATCTAGCTTATAAAATTCCAAAAAAATATTAAAACACCTCTAAAAATTCCAAAAAAATTAACTATGGTGTATTTTGACCTATTTCAATATCAGTCTAAAAATGCCTAAAAATCTCAAAAAGAACAACTTAACAATCCAAAAATACCCAAAAACTTCAAAAAAATGTATAAAATCAAAGAAAAATCAGAAAAATATGAACTCAGTCCCTATTTATGCTAGATTTTATTATCTTTATTAGAAAAATAGTGTGGAAAATTTTTGAGGCTGTTTGCTATTTTTAATGCCTATTTTTCTTACAGCCAGACCCTATTCCACTGTTTGCTCTTATTTTGCTATTTAAAAATATTAAAAATGTTTTGAAAAATGCTCAAAAATCACAAAAATAGTAAAAATTCATGAAAATCCCAAAAAAGACTTTATTCCTGAATTTTTGACTATTTTTTGTATAAATATGATGTGTGATTATATATCTAGTTATTATATATATTTATATATACATATATATCTAAGTACTTATGTGTAATTATATATCTAGTGATTAACCCTAATAAACAAAATATAATAAAATAAAATAAAAAAAGGTATAATAAATAAAATATATATATATATTTCCTAAAACTCAAAAACCCACTTCACACAAGGATGACTCTGAGATACATGTAGGCTATGGTATTTTGTATTGCTCTCTGTGGTTCGACCTCTACATGCTTGTCACTGTACATTTTATGGTAGAGTAAATAAAGATTAATTCACATTTCTTTTTGGATTTAATTGATACATTCTTTCATTGTGGGTTAATTGCTGATTGACCAGGGTTTTCTGCGAGCGGTCGCCTCGGCGACAACTTGTTTATATTATTCATGGTGACCCTTGTGGAAAATCCTCGTTATCACCCATACCTTCGAGATGAAAGATCTTGGAGAAGCCTCTTACATCTTAGGCCTGAAGTTGTTCAGAAACCGAGAAAAGAGGATATTGGGATTTTCACAACATGGATGCATTAAGAAGATTCTTGAGCGATTCCGTATGGATAGCTGATGAATCTCGAATTCATCACTCTAAATCTCATTTATTAAGCTCAAATCCCCTAAAATCAATAGCATATTTGCATCTATTCTGCATAATTAGCATTCATACATGTTTTCATAAGAATTGCGTTTTAGCATAATTTTCTGCACAAAATAAGAAGCCAAAAATCCAAGCCAAAAGAGACATGTAAATAGCCTAACTTCCCAGATTTTTAACTCATTCATGCTAATTCCAAATAACCCAAAACCACTTCCACTATATACATATCACTAAATGAAAAATACAAAAAAATAACTAACCCAAATAAATAGACCAAAAATCCAAACCCTAATTTCAGGATTTTCGGACTAAAACCCTCATATCTCCCTCATCCAGTGTCCTTTTTAATCCTACTCACTTTTGAACTAATATACATTCAATTACCTTCAAAACAAGACCAAGTTCAAGTAAATCGGAGCTCAAATGTGAAAGTTGGGTTTTGGGCTTCTTTTGTATATTGTATATTTTAGCGAATTTTGACCTAATATTCTATGTACATATTTTATTAATAAATAAAAATCCAAAAAAAATAGATTAATGTGTAATTATTTATCTCTGATTTATCGTATTTTTTCCGGATTTTTATCTGATCTAAAAATGACATAAAAATTACAAAACCCCAAAATCAAGGTGTTCTATGTACATGGGATACCCCAAAAATATCAGTTTATGCAAATGTTCGATTTTGGTTTTGATGTCTTCATGAAAATTGTAGATCTCATCAATACGAGCAATTTTCATGAAGAAATTTTTTGATTCGAGGTCATTTATTATTTTTTATTGATTTTATAAAATCTTTAATTTTCGAATTTTATGGTGCTGGCACGTGGCAGCACCTGGTGCCGCCACGTGTCAGCCTTTTCTGGGCATTATTATTAACGTTTTTATTAAAAAAATAATAATATAAAATAATAATAAAAAAATAAAAAATGGTACGTGCGTCGCACGTGCCTCCCCAGACACGTGCTCCGCACGTGCCTGCCCTTTCTCTCCCCCCTAAGCCTCCACGTGGCACGATCTGGGCCGTCCAATCTCGGCCGATCGGACGGCCCTCCCTCATCGTCTTCCTCAGCCTCCTTTGGAAGGAAATCACCGCAGCCCCGCCGATTTCCTCCCCGATTTTTTCGCACCGCCCCTGATTCCCTCGCCGCGTATCTTGCGCCGCCTCCCTCTCCGATCCTCACCGATCTGTTCCCTCAATCCCGACCTCCTTCCTCTTCCGATGCACCCTCTCCACCTATTTAAACACCGCAGCACCCCGACATCATTTTTATCCGCTGAATATATCACACTCAGCACGACCGCCCCCTTCTTCCCTCGGCGAGATCCGTTGTCCCCTCCACTCGACACTGTTGCAGCCGCGTTCGTTCGCGCCTCTGCCCAGCTCCGCTTCGCCGTTGAGCCACTACGCGTTATCTCCACCGCCAATATCAACATCATCTTCATCGACTTCAGACGTTCTTCATCTCCGACAACTGCAGGAGGCGGTGCTCTCCTCCTCCAAGCTTTGCCAACGACGCCGCAACTTCGACCTGCTCCACCTTCGTCCCCAACCAGCTCCACCAGCGACATCAACCTTCGCCAACGACAACGCCTCATCCACCGTTGTCAACGGTCAACTCAGATCGACTTCACCGACCACACCTCCACTTCATAGAGCTATCCAACACCTCCGCCAGCGCAAACCGCCCCCCCTCCGCCACTGAAGCCACCGGGCGGAGAGCCCGAGGCTCTCCCACGTGCACCGCACTTGACAGGAGGGAACAACTTCCCGAGCAAGAATCAGCCCAGGGGTCACGTGCGGAGCATGTGCCCCTTGGGTAAATTACAAGACGGCCCCCGGTCCTCCTCCTTATTCACGCTCAGGTCCCACCGACCAAGGTCACTTGCTTGGCACGTGACCTATTGGTCATTTTGCAGAAATACCCCCACGGGTATAGGTAATTTCAGTTCAATCCCCATTGCATTTTTAAATTTATTCTATTTATTGTAATTGCAGTTATATCCCTGTGTTCTCTCTCTGTTTTGAACCTCTTCTTGACTTTATTTAATTATCCAAAAATAGCATTTTGTTTGTCAATTAATTCTATACGCTTTGATATATTGTGGACTTTTTGTGATGGATGATTAATTATTAATTAATTTTTATGTGAAAAATTGCGTATTTTACCCATTTGTTGCTCTGAAATTCATAGTTGATTAACCGTTGCTCTAAAAATTCCCGAAAAATCACATATTGTAGAGTTAATTGTGCTTAACATTGTGCCCAAAAAGAATTGCATTTGCATGCGTAGTTTGCCCTGTAAAAATCATTTTGCATATTTCAGTTTTTAATTTTTAATAGGTATTAGATCTCACATTTTTGAGGTTTAGGATTTTTCCTAGACCAATCACTTAGTGAAGATCTTAAATAATTTTATCCCTTGAAAATAAGTAGGTTTAATATTTATTATAATTAAATATTGAATTTCATTTTGTTTGCATTTGAAAATTCAAAAAAAATCATATTGCATCCAAAAATTCCAAAAAAATTATAGTGCACTCATTTTATCATATTTTACATTGTGGCCTAATTTTGTATTTTTTGGACAATGTTTGAATGAATTTGACATTTTAGTCCCTAGAATAGGCTGAATTTGCATTTCACACCCCTTAATTCATTGAAAATTCTAAAAAAAGACCGCCTCGAAAACTGAACACGAATTTTGATAGACATCACTCTAGGTTGTTCCTTTGCCTCCTTGTGATCGACCTTGGGATTTGCCCAAGTAAAATAAACATAAAACCACTTAATTAAAAATTGATCATATTTTGTGTGGTTATATTCTTGACCATTTCTGATTGCCTCTACAACGCATGACGATAAAAACAACTTTTTAATGTGGCATTTACGGACTCGTCAATAGCTCCAAGAAAGGATTCCTCCCCTTAAGACATGGTATCCATCTGTCTAAAGGGATGGATCCTCAAAGTGTTGAGGAAAAGAAGGACATGGCTGGATGCCCCTACACATGAGTTGCAGGAAGCTTAATGTATGCCATGATGTGTACTAGGCCGGACATCTGCCATGCAGTGGGAGTGGTAAGTCGTTACCAATCCTGCTATGGAGAGAAACACTGGAATGCGATAAAGAACATATTCAAATATCTAAGACGGATGCAAGATTACATCTTCGTCTATGGAGATGGTGATCTCCAAGTCTTGGGATATACAAATTCAGATTTCCAGTCGGATATTGATGATCGAAAGTCGATGTCAAGGTTTGTATTCCTGTTGAACGGTGGTACTGTGAGCTGGAGAAGCAAGAAGCAGGACACTACGACAGATTGATGAATCTCGGATTCATCACTCTAAATCTCATTTATTAAGCTCAAATCCCTTAAAATCAACAGCATCTTGGCATCTATTCTGCATAATTAGTATTCATGCATGTTTTCATAAGAATTGCATTTTAGCACTAATTTCTGCACAAAATAAGAAGCCAAAAATCCAAGCCAAAAATGATCTCTAAATAGCCTAACTTCCCTGATTTTTAACTCATTCATGCTAACTCCAAATGACACAAATCCACTCCACTGTGTATATATCACTAACAAGAATAAATGAAAAATAAAAAAAATAACTAACCCAAATAAGTGGACCAAAAACCCAAACCCTAATTTCAGGATTTCCGGACTAAAAATCTCATATCTTCCTCATCCAGTGTCTGATTTAATTCTACTCACTTGAACTAATGTACATTCAATTATCTTCAAAACAAGACCAAGTTCAAGTGAATCGGAGCTCATATGTGAAAGTTGGGTTTTGGTCCTCTTTTGTATATTTATTTTAGCTAATTTTGACCTGATATTTTATATACATATTAACTAATAAAAATCTAAAAAATTAGATTAATGTGTAAATATTTACTCTTGATTTTATCATATTTTTTCCGGATTTTTATCCGTTTTAAAAATGACATAAAAATTATAAAATACAAAAATCAAGGTATTCAATGTACATGGGATACCCCAAAATATCACTTTATGCAATTGATCGATTTTGATTTTGATGTCTTCATGAAAGTTGTAGATCTCATCGAGACGAGCAATTTTTGTGAAGAAACTTTTTCGATCTGAGACCGTTTACTATTTCTTTTGCATTTTATAAAAGATTTATTTTCGGAATTTCCTGGTGCTGACACGTGGCCGTCCTTGGGCCACCGCGTGTCAGCTATTTTTGACGTATTTATTTATTAAAGTTTTTATTAAAAAAATAAGATTAATAAAATAATAATAATAATAAAAATCGGACGCACGTGCATCGCACGTGCCTCCCAGGCACGTGCTTTGCACGTGCCCCGTCCTTGAACCCCCACGCGCCACGTGGGCCAGTGCGTCCTCCTCCTTCCCAATCGGGAACTCCGCCGCCACGATTCCCTCGTCGCGGATCCCTCCTCCACCGCCAATCACCCCGCCGCTTTGAATCTCCGATCCTCCCCTCGCCGCGAATCTCGCGCCGCTCCGATCAGCACTGATCTCATCCACGTCAAATCAATCCCAGACTGACCTTCCATCCCCGACGAACACCCATCTCCTATTTAAACAAACCACCGCCACAAGAAACCCCATCCACCGATAGCACCAAGATCTGAGAAGGGCGGTGACAGCGCCCCCTCGCTCCTGTCTCCGGCGAGATCCGGGGACCCTTCGGTCCTCGTTGCAGACGCGGTGGTCTTCCCTGCCACCTGCTTCGCTCCGAGTTCCTCTCGTCGATCTTACTACCTACGTTCACCGTCAACTACCACCTTCGCGCCACCACCTCCATCGACCGCCATCGTCGTACTACTCCGCCAAGTACTTCACCTGCAACACCATCATTCATCTCAGACTCCACCGCAACTCCGCATCTCCTCCTCCAAGGTCGTCGACCCTCCAACCACCACCGGAGACCCGCTCTCCACCTGCCGTTCCACCTCGCCACCAGGCGTGAGGCACGAGGGCCCCACGCGCGTGCGAGGCACGTGCTAGGGGGAATGTCTTCAACTCCATTCCACGGTCACGTGCGACGCACGTGACCTGGGAAAATTAGCAGAAGAACCTCCCGCGGACCCTCCTTATTACGCCAAAGCCCAGGGTCACATGCTACGCACATGACCGCTGGGAACATTTGTAAGAAGCCCCCTGGAAACTCCCCTTTGCGCAGAGATCCCCCGCCAACCAGAGGCACGTGCATAGCACATGATCTCTGGGAATTCTACAGAAATACCCTCTGGGGTATAGGTATTTACTATTTAAATCCCTGTTATGCATTGTATTTATTTATTTTATATTGCATAAATACCCCCGTGTTCCCCATTGATTTTGGACCTCTACATGACTTCATTTTATCAATCCAAAAGTAGCATTTTGTTTGTCAATTAACTCTCTGCATTTTGACATATTGTGGATATTTTTGTGATCAGTGGTTAATTAATAATTATTTGTTCTGTGGAAATTTGCATATTTTGCCCACTTTGTGCTATTAAATTCATATTTGATTCACCAATGCTCTAAAAATTCCCGAAAAATCACATGTGGTAGAATTTATTGTTCTTGACATTGTGCCCAAAAAGAATTGCATTTGCATACATAGTTTACTCTGTAAAAATCAATTTGCATATTTCAGCGTTTAATTTTTAATATGTATTAGATATCACATTTTTGAGGTTTAGGATTTTTTGAGATCAGCACCTAGTGATAGATCTTAGATAATTTTGATCCTTGAAAATAAGTAGGTTTAGTATTTATCATAATTAAATATCAAAATTCATCCTTTTTGCATTTTAAAATTAATAAAAAAATCATATTGCATCCAAAAATTCTAAAAAAATTACAGTGCATTCATTTCATCATATTTAACATTGTGGCCAAGTTTCATATTTTTCGGACATCGTTTGAACATACTTGACATTTTAGTCCCTAAAATAGGCCAAAATTGCATTTTGCATCCTTATTGCATTAAAATTACACAAAAAAAAGATCGCTTTGAAAATCGTGCATGAATTTTGATAGGCATAATTCTAGGTTGTTCCTTTGCCTCCTTGTGATCGATCTTGGGACTTGTCCAAGTAAAATAAATATAAAACCGTATTAATAAAATTGAAGAACATTTTGTGTGGTTATTTTCTTGACCGATTCCGATAGCCGCCTACAATGCACGACTAATCATTTTAACACGAACGATAAATAAAAAACACCTTCTTAAAGCCACATTATCAGACTCGTCAGATGGCGCCGTTGCCGGGGAGGCAAATGGCTTAGTTTTGTGTTTTGAAAATTTTCGTTCGGTTTTCCGTATTCGGGTAGTCTGACCCCGAATTTCCATTGTAAATTCCATATTTTCCCTGCAATTTATTTTCAGCATTTTTTATTGAGTCACTCTCTTACAAATTCTCTCTTATTTTTCTTGCGAGGTATACGACATACGTGGAGCGGTTTTTTAAGAAACCAAAGCATCTTCACCGACCTCCTAAAAAACTGCAATTAATTTAAGATCGAGTCGAGTCGTAAGAGAGCATAGAGTCTAGATTTTTAATTCCTGCAATTTTTAAATTTCTGTAATTAATTACTTATTTACAGCGGTGTCCGTTTGGACTCTCGCATATGTAACAAGACCTCTAACTTTTTCTGTGGTGTGTCGTGGCCTGTTTCACTCTCCGGTGAGAGTGGGGCCCGACTTGAGTGGCGATTAGAATAGACTTGCATATACGGCTCTCAGAGCATTTTAATTTTTGATTGTGCTCGGAGAATTAAGCCACACTGCACTATTAATTGAGACGCACATAGATCGTTCAATTTAGCCAAAATTTAACTCATTTCTTCCCCGCTAATAGAACTTTCTGCTCAGGTGTGGTTTTTCATCGGCTTGCATTTCATATAGAATAATTTTCAATTTCTGTCTAGCATCCCACATGAAGATTGCGAGGATTCACTGTAAGTCTTCTAACTGAGCATACATCATCGTTTTTTACGTGCATTGGCTTTTCTCAAATTTCTCCCTCTTGTTTTGTCACATAATTTTAAAAGAAAATCGGGACTGGACAATAGACTTATATTTCTGCTCACTTAAATTCTTCAGTGATCGCCTAATTAAAATTGAGACTGCTAATTATAGCCGACTTTCAAATTAACCCATAAAATCAAGAGCTTTTATGGGAGAGCAACCCCAACCTTGGATGTTTTTATTTTTCTAAGTGAGTAAGAGACGACACTTAAGGTTAGAACCAAGATCCGATATTTTCATTCAGACTACTGATTTTAAAAACGATTAGCTACTTCTCAGTGAGGAATACGGGTAGTCGGTAATCGGTTCGAACTTCCTTAGCAGAGTGGATGGTTTAAAGGACACCGCGTAAGGCTCCGTCCTTAATTAACACGGGTAGCCGTTTTACGGTCCATACTTACACCTATACTGGTTGAAAGTAGATGCAACTAGTCGTATGAAATCATGATTGTCTTGAAGAAAATTTCAGCACCTAATAGCTCGCTAAATTTTTTCCAAGATTTATTTATCACCAACTTAAAATTGAAAAGATAATAGCCGAACTCTTACGGCTTCATTGTGTGAGTTGGTGAACCTGGGGTTTGATTTATGTTTGAATTGCTGTGCGTAAACCGATTTCGAATATCAAAAGCCACACATTTGATAAAATTCTCTTGACTATCCCGTGCAATCATCTCTCTCATCTCTTGATTTAATTCTCACCATGGAACTATTGACCAAAAACTATTGCATATCCAACCCATCATTTCTTACAAAAATGACCGAACATCACTATGAAAATAAATCTGTCTCGGTTAGGCCCAAATCAACTACAACATTTGTGGGAAACTTTCACCCGCGGATGAATTCGGCCCCCTCATTAAATCCTTACTCAAATCATCCGACCACACATGACCACCTACCATCTTGGACTGAACCGCCTTTTTCTCAGTTTCTCACCAATGAAACATTTCAAGATCAAAATACCTTTGAGTCTCATGACTGGCTGAGAAACCAACCCCAGATGGAAAGACATGCACTTAATGATCATTTGCGTTGGACTGACCACGACAGACCCCTCTCCAGACAGGATACTCATACAGAGGACTGGACTGACCTCCTAGAAATACATAAACCCTATATGCTGACTCCACAATATCAAGGTCTGACCAAACATGATCAAAGGATTAAACTCTACTCAGATCAAATACACATGCCTGGACCATATGAGCAACCTCCTTCCATAATTTTTAAGGAGAAATTTTCAGAAAATAATCATATAATGGATATTCCAAGAAACTCTCCTCTCCGCACATACAGAAAAATGGAAGATGAAATCATTGAACAAAATCGAGTGCTCCCATAATTAATCATGAACAGAATTTTGAGGATGATATTTCGAGGATAAAAATAAGATTCTAATTGATGGAGGATAGATTTCAAAAATTTACCGACCGAATAATCTCATTCTATGGTGGCTCGGATATAAAAATGAATGAGGAAAGGATTGGATCTCATGATGAAAATTTTGAGGATATTCATAGACCTAGGGATGATTCTAACATCAACACTTCTGCTTATTATTCCCCTATGAATGATTATTCCTCTGACGCTTACTCAAATTATCAAGGCCCCTTCTTATCTATGGAAGACACCACATCACCACACCACACAGAAAATACCAAAAAATTGAAATATTTGAAAACTACAAAAAATCGAAAATCCAGAAAATTTCATAAAAACTGAGACAGAAGAAGATCTAAGGAATTTGGATCCTACTGTTCGGGAAGCAGTGGAAAAATGCTTGATTTTTGAACTTCCCTTTATAAAGGCCATTGAATATTTCCTTGACCTTAAGAAATTTCTAATGGACAAATTAATGGTCAAAAAGTCGGGAAGGATTAGAACAAAAACTGAAAGACATATCTTGTCAATGGCCTCCTCCTTGGTGATGAGGAGAAAAAACAAAAGCCGCATAGTGAAGCGGTTGCCCAGATTTGATTATATGATCAAAGACACAATTTTCACCCATGCTCGAATTTATGACGATTCACCAATCAATATCCTCCCGACCTATGTGTTTCACGAACTTAAACTCGGACCGATCGGGAAAATATGAGAGATTGTTCAATTGGCAGACCGATTAATAAAACGACCGAGAGGAATCATTTCTGTCATCATGATATTCCAAGTACTCTGCTCAAAATGGAATTCACGATCATTGATATTGAGCATCAAGGAGAATTCACGCAGTCTCCAATTATTCTCGGAAAGTCATTCTTAGCCTTGTCTAAGGCAATTATCGATTGTGAGACTCGGCAAATAAATTTTACAGCATTGGAATCACTACGATCTGATACAGTCTTTGAGGAACCACGATTTTATGAGGCAACCCACAAAGTTCCCGACAATCGTAACTATGAAACGGTAGAAGAACCCTACCCCACAGTCACACTGAGATAACTGTTGTTGATGAGAATATTGGTTTAGAGAATCTCCCCCCTGGTCCATTCCCAGCTGCTCTCACCATGGAAAATCGAGCATATGAATCATATGATCCAGAGACTTATGCATGGTCACACCCTGGGTCAACCTACGCTGACTACATGGATTACATCAACTTGACACAAGAATGGTCCAATGTTAAATCAATTGAGAATGAACATTGATTAGTGCAAAATTGAGTGCGGTTATATTGACTCACAAGGCGAGTCAACAGTCGGTGTTTGACCACACAAAATCCTGTATTTAATCAACAATTAACCCACACTAAAAATCAACAATTAGAAATAAATGTGGAGTTAAAATTTATTTTTAACTCTGCACAAATGATGTATATGGGCAAGTATGCAGAGAGTTCGAACACAGAGAGCAAGCAGTGTAGTCCTAGCAAGAGCTAAGTGTGTGAGAGTGTGAGTGTCTACACTAAGCAAGCAAGCAAATAAATTTTTGTGGGTTTTTAAATTTTTAATTAATTTTTTTTATTTAATTTTTAATTTTGTATTTTAATTTTTATATTTTATATTTTATATTTTTGTATTTTCTTTTTTTCAATATTGGAAACTAAAGGAAATATAATACAAGGCAAAGTAAAATATTTATAAAAATGCACAAAAATACTCAAAAATTCAGAAAATAAATGTTTTTGGTATTTTTAGGGTTTTTTACTGTTTTTGAGATTTTTGGGGATTTTTCAAGATGTTTTTGGTATTTTTAAAAGCTGAAATAAGACAAAACAGTGCAAAATAGGCTGGCTGTGATAAAAATGGGATTCAAAAATAGAAACCAGTAGCAAAAATATTTCACACTATTTTTCTAATAAAAAGAACAAGATAAGGAAGAAACAGAAGCTGAGTTTGCAATTTTTAGGTTTTTCTACTATTTTATATATTTTTTTGAAGTTTTTGAGTGTTTTTAATTTTTTTAGTGTTTTTCTTTTGAGATTTTTAATGATTTTTGGACTGACACTAAAGTAGCATAAAATAGACACTAGGTGAATTTTTTGGAATTTTTAGAGGTGTTTTGATATTTTTTTGGTATTTTCTAAGCTAGACATTGCACAAAATAGGTGTTTTTGATTTTTAATAAATACAAAATTAAAGTAAAATCAAAAACTAAAATATGGGCGTTAAAGTACACCTATCCAGAAACCTAATCCTATTTTTGTGAGATTTTTGGGGTTAAAATGATATTTTAAACAATTAAAACAAGGGTCCCAACATTAAACAGTACTGGCAAGGGCATAAATGCAATTTAAGAAACATCCAGGGACAACAATGCAATTTTCCACAAAAATATACCCGTTATATTTAACTTCTGGGATCAAAACGTAAATACAAGACCCGACTGGGCACGCCTACAAATTACCCACCAGGGCGCGTGACTTGCACGCGCCTGGGAGGGACTGAAACGCAATTTCACAAAAGTTTGGGGGTTAACATGCAAAATACCCAGAAATATTACACGTGCTCTGAAAGTTTTAGGGCTAAAACGAAATAAACAAAAGACCAAGGATACCTCTGCAAAATGCCCACACCTCACGTGAACTGGTCACGTGAGGTGACGTGGCGAGGGACCTAACTGCAAATAAAGAAAACCTAGGGGTCTCCTTGCAAATTTTACAAAATATTTAAACTACAGACGAAAGTTTATAGACTAATAAATAAATACAAAAATCGCGAGGGTTGGGATGCAAAATACCCTCGCTCCGGGGCTCTGATGAGGACGCGTGGCACACATCCAACGGCTGGGACGACGGGAGACGATCCAACGGCTGGGCGCGCTTCACTTATCCACGTGGCAAGCTCTGGACGGCCGATGACGCTTCGAGGATCAGCGGCCGAGATTAGATCCTCCTGAGGTGATCTGACGGTCGAGGCCGAGGAAGATCCAACGGCCGCTGCTCAATCTGGAGCTCCTCCTCGATCGGACGGCTGGGAAGAGGGTTGCAAGAACTGGGAAGAACGCCGGCGAAGGCGAGCTTCCCCGACCTCAATCTCCCTCCGCCGGTGACGAATGTGCTTCAAAATGACCGTGGAGGCTCCTGGGACGGTCCTCTATCTCCTGGGGGCGTTCAAAATCCACGGGGAAGCCCGTGGTGCTCTCGGGCAGCGGGCGGAGCTGGGAGGCTGCTGCTGCTCCGGCGAGCTCCAAAACTCGCCTCCAGGCGCTCGTGAAGTGGCTTGGACCTGCAAACAAAGTCAAGGGGTCCAGGGCAAAATGCCTGGACCCTCGAATGCCCTTGGGGATGGTCGAATCGAAATGGAGATGCACGACCGGAGGTGCGCTCCGGCCAAGGTGCTTGATTGAGCGATTTAAGCGATGGATCTTGGAATTTTTTGGGGGTTTTTAAAGCCTAAGCTACCAGGAAGAAAATGCAATAAAGAAAAACACGGGTGGAGGCCCTCGATGGCCAGAGCCAGAGGAAAAAGGGGTACCTCGACGCCGGCACTTGGCGGAGGTGGTGGAGGCTCCCTCGACCTCAGACGCCCTGGCTGAAAGGCTCGCGGCGAAGCTGTCACCTCCGGCGAGCGATTGGAGCACAAGAGAGGCGGAGAGGGGTGGACCAAGGGGGCTCAAATTTGATTTGAAAATGGAGGGGCGGTTTTATTTGGTTGACTCAGTGGCTGAGAAGCTCCAAAGATCGAGATTTCTGGGGTGATTCAGCGATCCACGCCCCCATGTAATCACTTGGCGGGATAGAGGGATGAACGAGGAGGGATTTTGCAGAAGGAATCAAATCGAAATGGTGCAAGTCCGCTCCTCGAAAAAAATGGAGAAGTTGGGTCAAAGATAGGGCTGTCAGAGGGTACAGGGTGGTAGGCCACCTAGTTGACCGAGGTCAACTAGGGTTTGCACCTGGTTGGACCACGTGGACCAACCAGGAAAAACCCTGTAAAAATCATTTATTAATTCAATTAAAAATAGTAAATGGCCGAATTAAATAAAAGTTATAAAATAAAAAATGTTCAAAATTTTTTGTAGTATTTTATTCTGATTTTTATCTATTTTTATGACATATATTTTTACAAGTCACCTTTGTAACCCTATATAGGTATAATACCTATGTTCTTTTGATATTTTATTTTATTTTATGTATTTTTAATCTTATTATTTTTATTTAGTATTTTATAAAATTATAACATACTTTTATATGCATAAGTATATTTTTATTTTATTTTTATGAGATGTTTTGTATATTTAATAAAATACAAATGTATTCTATACAGGTATAAGTATATACATTATACCTATGTATTGAATATATACAATTATTTTATTTTCTATTTTCCTTTACATTTTATTTCAATTTTAACGCACATATATAGTATAAGTAATATTTACAAAATTATAAAAATATGAAAATGAATAAATAATGAATAAAGAATAAATTGAATATTTTATTCAGTACAAGTGTACAATAAGGGTCCAAAAGTCAACTTTCAGACCGTAGCTCCGCCAAATGCGAAACCACCACCATTGGATAGATTATTTTATTCTATATACAATTAAAGGTGAGTACACTGCATTTGGAGTTGTCGTTTGTGAGATACGGGTCTGGGAAGTTGGGCTTTTGGATTCTTATTCAGACCATATCTTTTTATCTGTACCTTCTTTTTCAGTGAAATCAATTTTGTCCTTTTCTTTATGAAATTATCTACAACTTTCATGTACAAGGTTTCTTTATTTGATGTACAAAAAGTGGAACCAAAAATAGGTCCAAAAATAAATAAAGAATGAATAAAAGTATAGGTATTTTTGCTGTGATTCTGACCTTATCTCCCCCTACTTTATTCCTTGTCGACCTATTCATCACGATGCCTAGGTCTCGGGGATTTTAGGTCATAAAATATTTACAATATTTTATTCTTTTTCTTTTCTTTATTTATTCTATAATTTTGGCCTTAATTACAGTGTTTTATATACTATTGAAATGCATATGCATGGATGCTAAGATGATGGTTTTAATGCTATTTACAGGCATTTGCTAGGGTTTTCGGTGCCAAAATGATAGAATAAAGATGATGAAATGTGGATTCATCATCCCCCTATACTTTACCTTTGCTAGTCCCTAGCAAACACTTATGCAATAAGTGCAAAAAGAAAAGAAAGAAAAGAAAAAGAAGAACTTGGATTTTATTTGGTTATCAAACTTGTCTTCGCAAAATCAAAGTTTGGAGCTTAAATCGGACCTTTGGAAATTTTAGTGCGGGCGGAACCTTAGTGAGAACCGTGTTTGAAATCCAACAGTCCTTGAGAATCCCAAAACTCTGTCCAAGTCTCCTCAATAGCCAGGTCAGAAATACTTCAACTCATACGCAAACCCTTACGACTATGAATCTGACTTGTACAGTGTAAGTGATGGTGGCTCTCCCCAACTAGAATGACAAAGAAACTGACTTCTCCAGTACGACAACCCAATGATTCCCCAATCCAGCAACTCCATCCTCGAGGAGCGGGGTATTCCCTTCTAAGTTCAAGTGGCAACCAGCTCAAGAGGAGGGGGTGAAGAGAAGAATGGACGGTAGCCAGTGTAGCTACCTATCCTTGGATGCAAGACCAGTGTAGTCAAGTCATCCTGCTGCAGGCTCACATATTTGACTTTGGAACTCAAGCTTGCTTATTGACTTTGTACATACTTGCAGGCTTTTTATTTTTGTACATGCCTGAACATTTTTTTTTTTTTTGGAATACTATATACAGCAGCATTTACATCAGGAGTTTTTCCTCTTGAGCCAATAGACTATCCCTCTTTTGAAGCTTTATCGCAACCCACAGCCTCCTGTCTTTAGACTTCCTAATCACTGGACGGGTTGGGGTGCACTTCCCTTCCTAGAGGAGGACAAATGTTTCCACTTGTGTGCGTCTCATACCGGCAAATCCAATCCCCTCACCACTCCAACTGAGTTGAGCCATGTGAAAGGTGCAGGTGTCCAAGTTAGGTCATTATCAACAAGAGTCGTACGTGCGCTCCGAAATACTCTACTTAGGCAGTCAAGAATCCATTGAACCAAGTCCCGTGATCCTCAAAGAATTAAGTCAACTAGACCTGAAGAACCTCAAACCCAGTTCCTATAAGGTTCCTGTTATTAGGTAGATTAGAAGGTCCAATCAAGCTCCAATCTCCGGATTTTACTTAGACTTGTTCAACTATCAAACTCAATCCGAAAAGTGCGAATGCTATGCAATGCAATGCAGAGAATATTTTTGTGATGCAATTTTCAAAGATTTTGAACTTTTTATGGATTTTTTTTTTTGAAAATATGATGATGTATGCCAATGCAGATGCATTTTTTTTTGTATTTTTCAGAAAGATTTTTCAGATGTTTTTGGATTTTAATTTTGCAAATGTTTTTGGGAATTTTGAAAACAAAAGGTTTTGGCTAAAAACTAGGTGAAAACTATGTACACGGGAGTGCTTCTTTATAATTACAAAAAGTGGATTTTAAGAATTTACAAGGGTAAGTGATCAATTTTATACATATATACATAAGATGGATTTTGGTGTGATGTGTATATTCCTCAAACTTATTTGAAAACAATTTACACACAATTTTTGAAAACTATAGTCCAAAATAGTTTTTACAAACATTTTACACACATTTGAAAGTCATTTTGCAAAGGTTTTCAAAATAGTATATATAGGTTTTTCAAATCATTTTTGCAACCATTTTTCAAACCATTTGCAAATCATTTTCCAAAAATTTTATTTCACACAAAGAAAATAAGTTTTACAAACCACACATTTTTACACAGGTTGAAAACACGAAACAAAATATTTTCAAAATAGTTTTCAATAGATGTTCACAAAGGTTTTCAAACTATTTTTCAAACATTTTGCAAAAAACATTTTCACCTGATTTATTAATCAGTAAATACAAAAAGAATTTGAGGAATAACCACATCTTTTTATTAAGGATTTTTAATGAATTTTAAAGAATTTTTAGCCATATTATTAGGAAAGTACGAGTTATGGCTAAAGTATATACGCAGTATATACGACCCCCCTATACTTAGCTTGAGCTATGTCCTCATAGATCGGAGAGAAAAGAGAAGACATAACTCGTACTAAGTATAGACAAGTCTAAAGAATGAATGGATGAATCAATGAATCAGAAGTTGACCGTCCCCCCTATACTTAGGATCGAATAATCCTAAGTATAGCAGACTGTTCACAAAGCAGGGAGGGTCAAGGGTGGGAATGGACAGATCGTACTCAGATTGTCTCCCCCTATACTTAGGGTAAAATATCCCTAAGTATAGACAAGAAGAGGAGACAATGGAGAGGACCGAAAAGAATAGAAAAACTCGGGGTGCCAACCCCCCTATACTTAGGACAAAGTACGTCCTAAGTATGGAAAACTGTCTACAAGGGCGGCACCTTTTTGATAGATACAGAAAATAGAAAAGGAAAAGAAGAAAAGAAGAAAAGAAGAAAATAAATCAGCAGACAATAGAGTGATATAAACAGATGGATCTGTACAGCGGAAAAGAGCATTGATCACCATGTATGAGATGTAGATGATGAGAGTCAAAAGACACATCTCATACCAGAAGAATGGGGGCAACGTCAATGGTCGGTGGATCATGATCAAGATATAGTTTCAAGCGTTGACCATTGACGCGGAAGGTAGCGGAAGATGACGGTTCAGATATGTCGATGCTGCCATTGTCATGTACCTTCCTGACCACATACGGTCCTTTCCACTTGCTCTGCAATTTCCCTGGAAATAACTTCAGCCTGGAATCGAACAACCATACTCTCTGATCTGGCTCAAACTGTTTATGGCTGATATGCGAATCATGCCATGTCTTCACTTTCTCTTTGTACTGTAGGCTGTTGGAGAAGGCTGTATCTCTCAACTCCTCCAGGGCTGCCAATTCAGCTCTTCTTTGGTCTCCTATACTTTCTGGATCTAGAAGCAACTCAGTAACTGCCCAAAAAGATTTGTGCTTGATCTCCACTGGCAAATGGCACGACTTGCCATAAACGAGACGAAAGGGAGATGTCCCTAATGGATTCTTGAAAGATGTCCGATAGGCCCACAGGACCGAGTCCAAAAGTTGCGACCAATCTTTTCGGTCTGGGCGGACAACTTTCTGCAAGATAGTCTTTATCTCCCTGTTCGATACTTCGGCAAGACCATTAGTCTGAGGGTGATAAGGAGTGGCAACCCGATGGTCAATACCGAACTCGTCTGCAAGGGCCCTGACTTTGTCATTGATGAAATGAGACCCCCCGTCTGAAATCAAGACTCTAGGTACACCGAACCGTGAAATGATATTTTTCCTCAAAAATTTGCAAACGGTTTTAGCATCTGCGGCTCGGGCGGGGATGGCCTCAACCCATCGGCTGACATAGTCCACAGCGAGCAAAATATGTTCGAATCCCTGACTCTTAGGAAATGGGCCCATGAAATCAATCCCCCATGCATCAAAAACCTCACAGAAGTGAATGGGTTGCATGGGCATCATGTCTCTCTGTCCGCAGGTTCCCATTTTCTGACAGTCAGTACATCTCTTCACGAACTCATCAGAATCCTTGAAGAGAGTAGACCACCATAGGCCGGATTGAAGCACCTTCTGTGCTGTCCTTTTTCCTGAATGATGTCCTCCTGCCTCAAGCTTGTGGCAGTATGTGAGGACGCTATGCTGCTCTTCTTGAGGAATGCACCTCCTCCAGATACTATCCCCTCCTTCATGATAAAGGACGGGATCCTCCCAATGATAAAACTTGGCCTTAGCTAGGAAGGTCTCAAGTTTCTGCCTGGGCCAACCCTGAGGGACTGTCTTGGCAACAAGATAGTTTACAAAGTCGGCGTACCACGGGAGTGAGGTGACAGCCAAGATCGCCTCATCTGGGAATGTCTCAGTTATAGGTGCGCTGGGCTCAGATTCCTCAAGATTCTCCAATCTGGAGAGATGATCCGCCACCACATTCTTGACTCCAGGCTTATCCTTAATTTCAATATCAAATTCCTGGAGTAGAAGGATCCATCTGGTGAGACGTGCTTTGGCATCCTTCTTGGCCATTAAGTACCGGATGGCGGTGTGATCAGTGTATATTGTCACTCTAGATCCAAGAATATATGATCGATACTTATCAAGAGCAAAAACTACGGCCAGCATCTCTTTCTCAGTTACAGTGTAATTCCGCTGCGCGGCATCCAAAGTCCGGCTGGCGTAGTGAATGGCAAACGGTAAACCATCCCTCCTCTGTCCAAGCACAGCCCCAACGGCAAAATCTGAAGCATCCGTCATGATCTCGAATGGGAGAGACCAATCGGGTGGCTGAAGGACAGGAGCTGAGACAACCATGTTTTTGAGAGTCTCAAATGATTCAAGACACTTATCATTGACAATAAACTCGGTGTCTTTGGTCAGCAAGTCAGTTAACGGTCGGGCAATTCGACTGAAGTCCTGAATAAACCGTCGGTAGAAACCGACATGCCCCAGAAAAGACCGTAACTGACGCAGATTGGACGGTGGATTGAGTTTTCTGATGACGTCCACCTTAGCCGGATCGACCTCCATGCCCCTGTTGGAGACGATATGACCAAGGACCGTCCCTTGAGTCATCATGAAATGACTCTTCTCCCAGGATAAGACAAGATTGACCTCTATGCAGCGCTTCAGCACACGGTCTAGGCAGTCAAGACAAGCATCAAACCCGTCGCCATAGACCGAGAAGTCATCCATGAAGACCTCTAAACAGTCTCCCACCATGTCCGAGAAGATGGACAACATGCACCTTTGGAATGTCGCCGGAGCGTTACATAGACCAAAGGGCATCCGTCTGAAAGCATAGGTCCCAAACGGACAGGTGAATGTCGTTTTCTCCTGGTCTTCGGGCGCAATGGCCACTTGATTATATCCAGAGTACCCATCAAGAAAACAGTAATGGCTCTTCCCGGCTAACCGCTCGATAATCTGATCAATAAATGGTAGCGGGAAGTGATCCTTCTTGGTGGCCTCATTCAATCGTCTGTAGTCCACACAGACCCTCCAAGAAGTTGGTACTCTGGTAGCGATCTCCTCTCCAGACTCATTTACAACTGTAGTGATACCCGTCTTCTTAGGTACCACATGGAGTGGACTAACCCATTTAGAGTCGGAGATGGGATAGATGAAATCAGCGCTCCACCACTTGGAAATTTCTTTCATGACTACGTCTCGAAGATTCGGGTTCAGCCGTCGTTGGAACTCACGCGACGGCTTAGCGTTATCTTCAAGATAGATGTGGTGAGAGCAAAGCTTTGGGCTCAGCCCCTGGAGATCAGCTATACTCCAACCGATTGCCTTGCGGTTTCTTTCAAGAACCTCCATCAGACGAGATTCTTGTTCTCCAGTCAAATCTGCTGAGATGATGACTGGGTGCATTTCTGGCTCTCCAGCAAGGAATCTGTACTTCATAGACTGCGGCAGAGGTTTTCTTTCAGGACAACTGGGAGGTGGCAGATCTGGCTTCTGATAAGTCTGTGTAAACGCAACCAAGTCTGCATGGGAGAACTCTCGCTCAGCATGAGTGTCTGACGAAGGGCGGCCTGCTGAATCATCAATACACTGCACTGGCTCGCACTCTGTCATGGCTGTCAGCTCAGAAGGAATCAGACAAGGCAAATAATCGTCAAATTCATCCCAATCAATGTCTGAATCCGAGGGATCAGAAGATGACGAGCAAGATCGAAACTCTTCGGCACCACTCATCACAACACTGTCAGCCTCAGAAATATCCTCATCCAGGAATGTGCTCTCCCGGCTCTCGACTGCCATGAGCTGTAGATAGAGTGAATCTGCAGGCAAGGCGAGGGTCGGTGCGGCGGGATCTTTCCAACTGAATTCATCATCGGACATCTCAAAGTCACCAACCTGGTGGATGTCTAGCTCTTCCTCTGTCAGCTGCTCTGCTTCGCTGGACTGCTCTGAGCATTCTGCCTCTCTGGCTCTGATTTCTTCGATCGTCTCTATTTGTATGGTTTCGCCCTCTACGCGAAAGCATACCTTCCCACTATCATGGTCGGTCACCGCCTTGGCTGTGGCCAAGAATGGACGTCCGAGAATGATGGGGGCATCAGTTACCGACTCAGGGATCTCCATGTCCAACACAACAAAGTCCACGGGGAATTTCAGGCCCTGAATGGTAACGACCACGTCTTTCAACAACCCCTTCGGCCTCTTAATCGACCTATCAGCAAACTGAAGGACGGTTCTGCTTCGAAGAAGAGGGCCAAACTCGAACTGCTTGAGTAAGGCTGCCGGAAGGAGATTAATTGAAGAGCCGCTGTCTAATAGAGTACGATCAAACTGCTGCTCCTGAATCTCGCATCTGACATAGGGAGCTCCTGCGTCTGGTCGCTTGGCTGGCAATGTGTTCTGAATGGCGCAGCAAGTGTTATGCGTGAGCATATGGATTTGATCTCTGTGCCTCTTCCTTCTTCGGACAGTAGTTGTTTCTTTCAGATTCTTCTTGAAGAAGGGGATATGCTCAAACGCTTCTCGTAGAGTCAGCTGGATATGGAATCTGTCAATCATCTCATTGCCGAACTCTACCTGTTGGTTCTTTTTAGGATTTTCTTTTTTATTCCCCTTCGCTCGGCGGAGTGCCTCGGGAAAGGGGATGCTAGGAGCCTCCTCAGATGGGGGCCTAGGAATCGGTTCCTGTGCCTGTGAAGGTGGAGAATCCATACAAAAATCATCATTCAACACATATGGATCCGCAATTTGAACAGAAACCTTTCCTTTATTCATATTTTTGTTGTTTTTGTCTCTCTTCCCACAATCTCTAGATACAAAATGTGGTGAAGTCACAGAAGTTGGCTCAACAGGAATAGATGTGGTGGCCTCAGCACCACCACTAGCACCGGTCTTCGCGGCATCAGCACCGCGCTCTGGTTCATCTCCCAAAATGACGGCTTCAGCACCACCGTCTTCAGCTGGTATCACGACGGCATCAGCACCGTCATCCTGGGCTCCATCATTGGTGGCATCAGCACCACCGTCTTCTACACCATCTGTAGCAGCATCAGCACCGCTCCTCTGCTCCTCTGGCGCTCCTGATCCTGCGTCTGGCTGTCGCTCAGAAGAGGCGCCGCCGGCTGGCATCCTACCGCTCCTAGTAGTCACAAAATTAGCATCGTTTAAAGAATCACACATATCGTTCAAATCATCACTAGGAGAGGTATCTTCTGTGAACTCTACCTGCTCAGATTTTCTTTTCAAATTATTAGGATTCGGTTCGATCTGAGCGGGTATGGCGGCTTTGCCTTTGATGAATTCCCGCATTTCCTGTCGGAACTCATCCATTTCTTGCCTGAAGGATGCTCGCTGTTCAGATAGCAAGCGGGCAAGATCATCGAGTGCAGGGTTCTCAAAGGCTGGGCCCTGAGAACCGGACGTCTGTCCCTGCTGGAAATGGGGCTGTTGCTGCTGATACTGAGGAGGAGGTTGGGCATAAGATTGCTGAGGCGGCTGGCGCTGCCTCCACTGCTGTCCCTGATAGGCGGGATGAGGACCATTGTGGTATTGTTGGGGCTGGTTGTACTGGGGCTGCTGCTGGTGTTGTTGAGGCTGGCTGCTCTGCTGTCCGTGAGCAGGAGGATGCTGTTGGGATGAGGAAGCACCATTACCCCAACGGAATCCGGGGTGATCCCTGCGGATTCCGGGCTGCGGGTATCGGTCATACCATATCCCGTTGACTTCCATCAACGGTTCCTGCTCAAAGGAAGGTGGAGGGAGAACTGCCAGTGGTTGCTCCTGCTGATACACCACCATCTGAGTCTCCTGAGATGGCTGTGGCTCTGGATGGTACTGCAACAATGGAACCGGCTCCGCCTGGATGTGGTTCACTTGGCGGTACGAGGTGGATGCCTGGTTGGGATTGTTGCTGCTGGAAGCAACCTGTGACCTGGGAGGCTGTTGTGAATGGGCCTGTGCCTCCTGAATGCATAGGATCTGGGTTTTCAGGTCACTCATTGTCTTGGTCAGAAGGTTCATCTGGGCTAGACCTTGGTTCTGCTTCTTTTCAAGGATCTCCATGCGATCCAACTTTTCACTGATGATTCCCATGTCGGCTGCGGCTGATTCGGCTTGGGCTGCGGCTGCCGACGTTGTGCTAGGACCGGCATCGATGCGTGCGATCCTCTGAAATGATCCCGCTCCTTGCGGGGGCTTCTGCTGTGTATAGACACGAGCCTGGGTCATCACTGTGGAATTCTCTGCCATGCCTTCGTAGATGGCCCAGACGTCGTCCTCTCCCTTGGAGAAATATGATCCACCGCAAGAGGCGTTCACAAGCCCCTGCAGCTCCGGTGTCAGCCCACAGAAAAAACTCTGCACCAGATTGGGCTTGGAAATATCGTGATGAGGACACCGGTCTATGAGCTCTCTGAATCGATCCCATGCTTCGTGAAACTGTTCATTTGGGATCATCACAAAGTTGCTGATCATAGCTCTGGCTGCATTTGTCCGGCCAAGAGGATAATATTTCTTCAAGAATGCGGACCGGAGATCTGCCCACGTGTCGACGAATCGCCCCAGGTGTTTGAGCCAGTAAGCGGCTCTGTCAACCAATGAGAATGGAAAGGCGATCATCCTGATAGTGTCCTCGGTCAACAACCGATCATGGATTGTGCTGCAGATCATCTCGAACTCTTGGAGGTGGAGGTGTGGCTCTTCGGTCGGCAGCCCATGGAATTTGGGTAGCATCTGAATAGTGTTGTGCCGAAGCTCGAAGTCTCCAAGGATTGGTGGGAGTCTGATCCACCGGTGAGTGAGGGATGAAGCAGGGTTGTGCAATTCCCTCATTATGGTCTGTGGCGGTCGCTCACCGTCTGGGTCACCTCCCCCTGCATCGGGTCCTCCTCCTTCTCCGCCACCGCCTCCTCCAGCTCTGTGCTCTCTCATCTGAGCTAACTCCCTCATGAGATCACCCATGAATGCACCCTGGTCCCTGATCTGTCTCTGCATGGTCTCCATGGATGCTAGCAATGAATTGTTGATGGCCACCTGGTCTATTATGAATGGAGGATGCTCGTGGTCATCTGGGTGCTCGCCTCTATCTGCCATTGCTTGATTCTCTGAAAATGCAAACGAGGCCATTTCAGGTGCTGATGAATGAGCTGAATTCTGTGATTCACTGTACTCTGAAATAATTGGACTGAGGGAAGGTGAATGGGAAGGGTGGTCGAGGGGGAACAGGGTGGATGTGAACTCAGGCTCGGAGAGCGGACTCTCCGAGTTGTTCCTAGATGAATAAGGAGGAGTGCTGGATAGCGGTGCCGACAAGGTCGGCCTAAGAGACCTCCGTCCCATCATCTTGATTATTGAAGAAGAGTGGGGGTAATGCAAGAGAAAAGAAAATGAGATGCAACAAAATTGTGCACAAGTGTGCGGTGTTTTTGATCTTGACCTTAATAAATCTAGCAATCAAACGCAAAACAAGGGTAGATTCACCAACTCAACTCGTGAAGCCGTAAAGGTTCGGCTTTTATCTTGTCAATTTTTAGCTTGTTCTTCAGGCAATTATCTTTTCACGAGTCCTTAGAGCGCTACGCCTATAGGAGAGAGAGTACTGCCAGGAAAGTATCCCCGTACTTGTCCTCCTCCTGTGTAACCTGTAACTTGCGCTTTTTGAGGTCCTTGTAACCCTTCCTGGATCCCTACTCAGCCAAAGAAAAGAGGGAGGAAGCCGATAGGCGAAACCGATACTTCGGACCTCGCTCGCAACGGAATCACCCGTGAGCGTGCAAGATCCTACTCGGACGCAGCCGGTGAGACAGACACACCCGTGAAGGCGTGGCCTAGGCTCGGTACTTCGGACAGGGTCGGCGCTCTCACAACAGAGAGTCACCAATGGCGACCAAGTCCTACTCGACTACGTACGATAGTAGCGCCAATACTTCGGAAATCCAAGCGATACACAAGGCAGCCACAAGTTGGGTTTTGGGCTCTAATCCTTACGAAGCGCTCACCTCACTGGGAAGGAAACCTTCCTATGCAACCTGAAAACAAGTGAGGGTGTTACTCTCCCCAAGCAGTGAATCCAATTATCGATTTTATTATGGTCAAGTTTTCTTTAGCAGTCCCTTTTTTAATTTTTTTGGTGTTATCGCTTCTTTTGAGTCAATTCAAACAAGCGCCTAACGTTTTTGTATTTTTCCTTTTATTCTACTTTGTCCAAAAACAGAGGGAGAAAAGAGTCGGAAAAGCCGTGCAAGTCGACACCAAGGTGGAAATCTCACCTTTGTGCCTAGATGATGCGTGCAAAGTAAGAAGACTTACAGCGAATCCCAGCTCTCTCCATGCGGGATGCAAAGCAGAATATTTAAACCTAATCTATATGGCGAAATGCAAAGCGGAAATCATCCTAGAACAGGCAATTTCTACTGATCGTGAAGAACTATAGCTAGTCAATCGAATCAAGTCCGGAGTCCGATCTTGGGAGTCACTCGGTGCCCGCCACAACGGGTCCTGCCAGCGCTGTATGTGACTCCTAACGGCACGTGGTCTCGAATCAGATCAAACTAACTTTTTTGGTGGATTTTATTAAGGTCCAATTACGTTCTATAGGAACAGATAGTCTATTAGGTGTTGGGCCTTAATAATCTACGTCACAATCAACAGAAAATCCTAAGTCTAGGGGCTCAATCCACAAAAGAAAGTGAAAAATGAAACTCAAAACCGAAAAATGACTGCGATGAAAACACGAGGAAAACGGCGGTGAGCCCCCGGGTGAACAAACACCCGGAAATTAGGCCCGAATGTCTAAGTCCAAGTCCAAGTCCTAGTGTACCTGTATTATTACAAATTAATGAATATCACTTTCTCACAAATAAAATAAAAACTAGCTAAGCACTCTCTCTCACTCTCCTTGCTCTCTCCTGCCGGCTTGGCTTAAGAAAAGCCGGCTCCACGTCCCAAGGTTGCGTCGGGTCACCTAAGCCACCCGCCTCGCTCCGCGGTCCCTCGCAAGAAGACAAAAGAGAAGGTCAGATAGTTCACAAAGATATATCAAAAATGTGAGAGAAGGAAAACAAAGCTATGGTAAACAAACACACAAACAATAAAAATGAACTACAAGCTGTTGCTCCCCGGCAACGGCGCCATTTGATTAGTGCAAAATTGAGTGCGGTTATATTGACTCACAAGGCGAGTCAACAGTCGGTGTTTGACCACACAAAATCCTGTATTTAATCAACAATTAACCCACACTAAAAATCAACAATTAGAAATAAATGTGGAGTTAAAATTTATTTTTAACTCTGCACAAATGATGTATATGGGCAAGTATGCAGAGAGTTCGAACACAGGGAGCAAGCAGTGTAGTCCTAGCAAGAGCTAAGTGTGTGAGAGTGTGAGTGTCTACACTAAGCAAGCAAGCAAATAAATTTTTGTGGGTTTTTAAATTTTTAATTAATTTTTTTTATTTAATTTTTAATTTTGTATTTTAATTTTTATATTTTATATTTTATATTTTTGTATTTTCTTTTTTTCAATATTGGAAACTAAAGGAAATATAATACAAGGCAAAGTAAAATATTTATAAAAATGCACAAAAATACTCAAAAATTCAGAAAATAAATGTTTTTGGTATTTTTAGGGTTTTTTACTGTTTTTGAGATTTTTGGGGATTTTTCAAGATGTTTTTGGTATTTTTAAAAGCTGAAATAAGACAGAACAGTGCAAAATAGGCTGGCTGTGATAAAAATGGGATTCAAAAATAGAAAACAGTAGCAAAAATATTTCACACTATTTTTCTAATAAAAAGAACAAGATAAGGAAGAAACAGAAGCTGAGTTTGCAATTTTTAGGTTTTTCTACTATTTTATATATTTTTTTGAAGTTTTTGAGTGTTTTTAATTTTTTTAGTGTTTTTCTTTTGAGATTTTTAATGATTTTTGGACTGACACTAAAGTAGCATAAAATAGACACTAGGTGAATTTTTTGGAATTTTTAGAGGTGTTTTGATATTTTTTTGGTATTTTCTAAGCTAGACAGTGCACAAAATAGGTGTTTTTGATTTTTAATAAATACAAAATTAAAGTAAAATCAAAAACTAAAATATGGGCGTTAAAGTACACCTATCCAGAAACCTAATCCTATTTTTGTGAGATTTTTGGGGTTAAAATGATATTTTAAACAATTAAAACAAGGGTCCCAACATTAAACAGTACTAGCAAGGGCATAAATGCAATTTAAGAAACATCCAGGGACAACAATGCAATTTTCCACAAAAATATACCCGTTATATTTAACTTCTGGGATCAAAACGTAAATACAAGACCCGACTGGGCACGCCTACAAATTACCCACCAGGGCGCGTGACTTGCACGCGCCTGGGAGGGACTGAAACGCAATTTCACAAAAGTTTGGGGGTTAACATGCAAAATACCCAGAAATATTACACGTGCTCTGAAAGTTTTAGGGCTAAAACGAAATAAACAAAAGACCAAGGATACCTCTGCAAAATGCCCACACCTCACGTGAACTGGTCACGTGAGGTGACGTGGCGAGGGACCTAACTGCAAATAAAGAAAACCTAGGGGTCTCCTTGCAAATTTTACAAAATATTTAAACTACAGACGAAAGTTTATAGACTAATAAATAAATACAAAAATCGCGAGGGTTGGGATGCAAAATACCCTCGCTCCGGGGCTCTGATGAGGACGCGTGGCACACATCCAACGGCTGGGACGACGGGAGACGATCCAACGGCTGGGCGCGCTTCACTTATCCACGTGGCAAGCTCTGGACGGCCGATGACGCTTCGAGGATCAGCGGCCGAGATTAGATCCTCCTGAGGTGATCTGACGGTCGAGGCCGAGGAAGATCCAACGGCCGCTGCTCAATCTGGAGCTCCTCCTCGATCGGACGACTGGGAAGAGGGTTGCAAGAACTGGGAAGAACGTCGGCGAAGGCGAGCTTCCCCGACCTCAATCTCCCTCCGCCGGTGACGAATGTGCTTCAAAATGACCGTGGAGGCTCCTGGGACGGTCCTCTATCTCCTGGGGGCGTTCAAAATCCACGGGGAAGCCCGTGGTGCTCTCGGGCAGCGGGCGGAGCTGGGAGGCTGCTGCTGCTCCGGCGAGCTCCAAAACTCGCCTCCAGGCGCTCGTGAAGTGGCTTGGACCTGCAAACAAAGTCAAGGGGTCCAGGGCAAAATGCCTGGACCCTCGAATGCCCTTGGGGATGGTCGAATCGAAATGGAGATGCACGGCCGGAGGTGCGCTCCGGCCAAGGTGCTTGATTGAGCGATTTAAGCGATGGATCTTGGAATTTTTTGGGGGTTTTTAAAGCCTAAGCTACCAGGAAGAAAATGCAATAAAGAAAAACACGGGTGGAGGCCCTCGATGGCCGGAGCCAGAGGAAAAAGGGGTACCTCGACGCCGGCACTTGGCGGAGGTGGTGGAGGCTCCCTCGACCTCAGACGCCCTGGCTGAAAGGCTCGCGGCGAAGCTGTCACCTCCGGCGAGTGATTGGAGCACAAGAGAGGCGGAGAGGGGTGGACCAAGGGGGCTCAAATTTGATTTGAAAATGGAGGGGCGGTTTTATTTGGTTGACTCAGTGGCTGAGAAGCTCCAAAGATCGAGATTTCTGGGGTGATTCAGCGATCCACGCCCCCATGTAATCACTTGGCGGGATAGAGGGATGAACGAGGAGGGATTTTGCAGAAGGAATCAAATCGAAATGGTGCAAGTCCGCTCCTCGAAAAAAATGGAGAAGTTGGGTCAAAGATAGGGCTGTCAGAGGGTACAGGGTGGTAGGCCACCTAGTTGACCGAGGTCAACTAGGGTTTGCACCTGGTTGGTCCACGTGGACCAACCAGGAAAAACCCTGTAAAAATCATTTATTAATTCAATTAAAAATAGTAAATGGCCGAATTAAATAAAAGTTATAAAATAAAAAATGTTCAAAATTTTATGTAGTATTTTATTCTGATTTTTATCTATTTTTATGACATATATTTTTACAAGTCACCTTTGTAACCCTATATAGGTATAATACCTATGTTCTTTTGATATTTTATTTTATTTTATGTATTTTTAATCTTATTATTTTTATTTAGTATTTTATAAAATTATAACATACTTTTATATGCATAAGTATATTTTTATTTTATTTTTATGAGATGTTTTGTATATTTAATAAAATACAAATGTATTCTATACAGGTATAAGTATATACATTATACCTATGTATTGAATATATACAATTATTTTATTTTCTATTTTCCTTTACATTTTATTTCAATTTTAACGCACATATATAGTATAAGTAATATTTACAAAATTATAAAAATATGAAAATGAATAAAGAATGAATAAAGAATAAATTGAATATTTTATTCAGTACAAGTGTACAATAAGGGTCCAAAAGTCAACTTTCAGACCGTAGCTCCGCCAAATGCGAAACCACCACCATTGGATAGATTATTTTATTCTATATACAATTAAAGGTGAGTACACTGCATTTGGAGTTGTCGTTTGTGAGATACGGGTCTGGGAAGTTGGGCTTTTGGATTCTTATTCAGACCATATCTTTTTATCTGTACCTTCTTTTTCAGTGAAATCAATTTTGTCCTTTTCTTTATGAAATTATCTACAACTTTCATGTACAAGGTTTCTTTATTTGATGTACAAAAAGTGGAACCAAAAATAGGTCCAAAAATAAATAAAGAATGAATAAAAGTATAGGTATTTTTGCTGTGATTCTGACCTTATCTCCCCCTACTTTATTCTTTGTCGACCTATTCATCACGATGCCTAGGTCTCGGGGATTTTAGGTCATAAAATATTTACAATATTTTATTCTTTTTCTTTTCTTTATTTATTCTATAATTTTGGCCTTAATTACAGTGTTTTATACACTATTGAAATGCATATGCATGGATGCTAAGATGATGGTTTTAATGCTATTTACAGGCATTTGCTAGGGTTTTCGGTGCCAAAATGATAGAATAAAGATGATGAAATGTGGATTCATCAAACATGCAGAGACTCTTTCCGGTATCTCAATTCCCGCGGATCTCAAAATAGACAAATCCTTCTACTACGATCCCGAGACATATGCATGATCGCACCCTGGAGCAACCAACTCTGATTATCTTGACCAAATCCTCCCACATCGAGAGTGCACCAACATTCAGGAGACTAAGAACAAACACGCAGCCGAACACCAACCAAGGAGAAGAATTCTAATGGCTATTCATCTGGATACTCTAGTGAACCGACATCTTCACAAAACAAGAGAAAAAGAGTCAGATTTGACCTTTCAGAAGAGGAATTGGTTGATGATCCCTCATCAGGTCCGGAAAAGGTGGTCTACATTAGTGAAGTCTGTTCGGCAGCTCTAAAGCCATATCTTCGCAAGGATCCAAAATCCGATTCTCGTTGGACAACTCCCGTTCCTAATTATTACTCATCCAAAGCTGATGTTCCTACCTTCCACAAGTACATTGGAATTATTTCTTATGAGCTGACTGAGACTGGAGTGTCTGGATATTCATCTGAAGACAAACCAATTGATCTTAAAAAGGAACGAATTTTGAGGAAACAATTAAAGAAACAAAAAGAAATGAATATCTGGAGTGTGTCCACTTTCAAATACTATTCCTCTGAGGATAACTCTGATGATGGCTACCTTTCGTCTGACTCAAATGTTTCATCTACTATCCATCATGATTTTTCTTAGGATGACACTGATAATAGTTGGAAATCACATGTTTCATCTCCGTCTCATCATTACGATCTTCCATCACAGGCTCACAAAAAGATCAGTCGTAAATCGCCTTAACCATCGGCTACCCACCCTCCCGACCACATCGGCCTTCTTGTACACCTTCTTCCTCTACTTAGGCCAGTATAAGGGGGGACCGATGCCATATGTATATACCATTTTCCCGTATCACACTCCTTCTCCCGATCGCTCCATTTCCACCTTTCTCTTATACTTAGGCTGACCAGAGCCTAAGTATATGGGGAACCGACGCTCACCTGTATATACTCTCCTCATTTACATATCCCGACCGCCTCTTTTTGCGCTCTTCGTCTATACTTAGACTATTCACAGTCTAAGTATAGGGAGACGGGCCATTGTATATCAAATTTTACTCTCTTACGCTTAGCCCGAGCTATGTCTTCTTTATGCTTCTTGTGCTCTGAGGACACAACACTCACTAAGTATAGGGGGGTCTGTATATATACTGCGTATATATTTTAGCCATACCTCGTACTTTCACGTAAGTCTAAATATATTTACGGGGAGGGTGATTAATAAAAAAGAAAAAAAAGAAAAGTTTTGCTAAACACTGACTATGCCCAAAATTTTTGAAAAAAATTGGCTTCTTATTCATTTTTGCATAAATAAACAAAAAAACCCCAAAAATCCCTTGCATAAAAAAATCAAAAGAAAAAATGTGTATGCACACCTGCACTTCATCCAGCATTGCATTTGCATCTGTGAAAAGTCATCGGGTTCTGAACTGAATTATGAGCCGAAACCGAGAGTGATCTGGACTTAACCTTAATCCACCTAATTTTCAGAGGAACTTCACCAAGAAATAGGATTTTAGAAGCTTCATGTCTTTGACTTAATTCTTTGAGTTACACATGACAGTATACAGAGTTTGACTCTTAGTGTCTAACCTGGTCTCTTCATTCTGGGTACAACTCTGGAACAAGGAATTAATTTGTACTCTCGCACTATGCACTTAGCTCAACTCAGACGGGATGTTGGAAGACTGTGTGAGTTTCTTTTCTGGTAGCGTAGAAATCTAAAGACCGGAGTACGGGTTGAAATAAAGCTTCGGAAAAGGGATGGACGACTGGGCATAATTTTTTTTCTAAGACCCCAAAAAATGTACGGAACAAAAAGATTCTATATCCGTAGGGGCACAACAAGATCCAAGCAGAACCTCCAAAAAGTCCAAATACAAAGAAGCATTGTACCAAATAAATATATGACCAAAAAAGGTCCAATCTTCAAGAAACCTGCAGATCTTGGTGAAGACTCGGCTACACTGGCCAGCTTCACAAGGAGAGGTGGCTACACTGGCCACCCTCCAGATCTTTTCTCCTTCTTCTAACTTCTCCCCCAATTCGATTGTGAATACAACGCGACAGACCTTAGAAGGAAATACCTGACTCCCCGAGGACGAGTTACTGGAGAGGAGGTTTGTGCGGTAGTCTGGCATTCTGGGTGGGAAGAGCTAAAACCTTTCACACACAAGAGTCGGTTGTTCAATGTTCATAGGGTATGCTTTGGGAAGAGGATCAATCTAAGAATACTTCTGAGCCGAAACTGTAGCAATGATTTGTAGAATTTGAGGGCTGTTGATTTTAAAATTCTAAATCTCACAAAAGTTCCGCCATACTAATAATCCAAAGGATGAGTCTAGAGTTATTTTCACCTTCAGCTCATGGTCTTGGTAGGGAATCCAATCTCATTTCACTTCATGGCATTTCTTTTTGATGCTCAGGGACGAGCATACTTTAAGTATAGGGGGACGATGAATCTCGGATTCATCACTCTAAATCTCATTTATTAAGCTCAAATCCCTTAAAATCAACAGCATTTTGGCATCTATTCTGCATAATTAGCATTCATGCATGTTTTCATAAGAATTGCATTTTAGCATTAATTTCTGCACAAAATAAGAAGCCAAAAATCCAAGCCAAAAATGACCTATAAATAGCCTAACTTCCCTGATTTTTAACTCATTCACGCTAACTCTAAATGACACAAATCCACCTCCACTGTGTATATATCACTAACAAGAATAAATATAAAATACAAAAAAATAACTAACCCAAAAATAAGTGGACAAAAACCCAAACCCTAATTTCAGGATTTCCAGACTAAAAATCTCATATCTTCCTCATCCAGTGTCCGATTTAATCCTACTCACTTTTGAACTAATGGACATTCAATTACATTCAAAACAAGACCAAGTTCAAGTGAATCGGAGCTTATATGTGAAAGTTGGGTTTTGGGCCTTTTTTGTATATTTATTTTAGCTAATTTTGACCTGATATTTTATATAGATATTAACTAATAAAAATCCAAAAAATAGATTAATGTGTAAATATTTACTCTTGATTTTATCATATTTTTTCCTGATTTTTGTTCATTTTAAAAATGACATAAAAATTATAAAATAAAAAAATCAAGGTATTCAATGTACATGGGATACCCCAAAAATATCACTTTGTGCAATTGATCGATTTTGGTTTTGATGTCTTCATGAAAGTTGTAGATCTCATCGAGATAAGAATTTTGTGAAGAAACTTTGTCGATCCGAGGCTGTTTATTATTTCTTTTGCATTTTATAAAAGATTTATTTTCAGAATTTCCTGGTGCTGACACGTGCCAGCCCCTGGGGCCGCCACGTGACATCCATTTTTGGCATATTTATTTATTAAAGTTTTATAAAATAATAATAATAATAATAATAATAAATTGGACGCACGTGTGTCGCACGTGCCTCCAAGGCACGTACTCCGCACGTGCCCTGTCCTTGAACCCCCACGCGCCACGTGGCGCCACAGGAGCCGTCCGATCGTGCTCGATCGGACGGCGCCAGTGCGTCGTCCTCCTCCTTCCCAATTGGGAACTCCGCCGCCCCGATTCCCTCGTCGCGAATGCCTCCTCCACCGCGAATCACCCCGCCGCTTCAAATCTCTGATCCTCCCCTCGCCGCGAATCTCACACCGCTCCGATCACCACCGATCTCATCCTCGTCAAATCAATCACCGACTTACCTTCCATCCCCGACGAACACCCATCTCCTATATAAACAAACCACTGCCACAGGAACCCCCATCCGCCGATAGCACCAATGTCTAAGAAGGGCGGTGATAGCGCCCCCTCGCTCCCGTCTCCGGCGAGATCCAGGGACCCTCTGGTCCTCGTTGCAGACGCAGTGGTCTTCCCTGCCACCTGCTTCGCTCCGAGTTCCTCTCGTCGATCTGACTACCTACGTTCTCCATCAACTACCACCTTTGTGCCACCAACTCCATCGACCGCCATCGTCGTACTACTCCGCCAAGTACTTCACCCGCAATGCCATCCATCATCTCAGACTCCACCGCAACTCCGTGTCTCCTCCTCCAAGGTGGTCGACCCTCCAGCCACCACCGGAGCCCCGCTCTCTACCTACCGTTCTGCCTCGCCACCACGCGTGAGGCCCAAGGCTCCTACGCGCAAGCGAGGCACGTGCATAGGGGGAACATCTTCAACCCCATTCCACAGTCACGTGCGACGCAGTGACCTGGGAAAATTAGCAGAAGAACCCCCATGGATCCTCCTTATTACGCCAAAGCCCAGGGTCACGTGCTACGCACGTGACCGCTGGGAACATTTGCAAGAAGCCCCCTGGAAACTCCCCTTTTTGCGCAGAGATCCCCCTCCAGCCAGAGGCACGTGCATAGCACGTGATCTCTGAGAATTTTGCAGAAATACCCTCTAGGGTATAAGTATTTACTATTTAAGTCCCTGTTATGCATTGTATTTATTTATTTTATATTGCATAAATACCCCCGTGTTCCCCATTGATTTTGGACCTCTACATGACTTCATTTTATCAATCCAAAAATTGCATTTTGTTTGTCAATTAATTCTCTGCATTTTGACATATTGTGGATATTTTTGTTATCAGTGGTTAATTAATAATTATTTGTTCTGTGGAAATTTGCATATTTTGCCCACTTTGTGCTATACAATTCATATTTGATTCACCAATGCTCTAAAAATTCTCGAAAAATCACATGTGGTAGAATTAATTGTGCTTGACATTGCGCCCAAAAAGAATTGCATTTGCCTACATAATTTACTCTGTAAAAATCAATTTGCATATTTCAGTGTTTAATTTTTGATATGTATTAGATTTCACATTTTCGAGGTTTAGGATTTTTTTGAGATCAACACCTAGTCATAGATCTTAGATAATTTTGATCCTTGAAAATAAGTAGGTTTAGTATTTATCACAATTAAATATCGAAATATATCCTGTTTGCATTTGAAAATTCATAAAAAATTCATATTGCATCCAAAAATTCCAAAAAAAATTATAGTGGATTCATTTCATCATATTTAACATTGTGGCCATGTTTCATATTTTTCGGACATCGTTTGAACATACTTGACATTTTAGTCCCTAAAATAGGCCAAAATTGCATTTTTGCATCCTTATTGCATTAAAATTACACAAAAAAAGACCGCTTCGAAAATCGTGCACGAATTTTGATAGACATACTCTAGGTGTTCCTTTGCCTCCTTGTGATCGACCTTGGGACTTGCCCAAGTAAAATAAACGTAAAACCGTATTATTAAAATTGAAGAACATTTTGTGTGGTTATTTTCTTGACCGATTCCGTTAGCCGCCTACAACGCACGACTAATCATTTTAACAAGAATGATAAATAAAAAAACACCTTCTTAAAGCCGCATTATCGAACTTGTCACAGATTCAACAACAGAAGCCGAATACATTGCCGCATCGGATGCTGCAAAAGAGGTGGTGTGGTTGCGCAAGTTCATCTTGGAGCTTGGCGTAGTTTCCTCTGATTCTCACATACCGTTACTCTGCGATAACATGGGAGCCATTGCCTAGGAAAGGGAACCCATATGGCATCAAAAGAGCAAGCACGTGGAAAGGAAATATCACATCATTCGGGAGATTCAAAAGCGTGGTGATATCATCATCACCCAGGTAGCCTCTGCCGACAACATTGTCGATCCTCTTACCAAACCTCTGACACAGACGGTTTTTGCCCAGCATGTAATGAGTATGGGTTTGCGGATTGTACCTGAATGGTTCCGAGGTCTAGTGGGAGATTGTTAGACATGTGAGCCACGGGTGAACCATTCTTACAATAAATGTTATTGTAATATATATGTTTATCAATAAAAGTTCTTGATGTTTCACTCCCTTTCTGAAATTAAATGAATGAATGCACTATAAGGTCCCTTTGTACAATTAGGGTTATGTACCATGGTCATCTTGATGATCATATAGCTGTTGATTCATTAGATGGATCATAGAGGCTGGTGTTTGGATGAATATCTAAAGAGTTAGATAGAGGACTCATCAAGCATCGTCAAATGATCATTAAGAGATGATCTCCTTCTTGAGTAGGAGATGGCAATCCTTTCTCACATAGATTGATATCTGACCGAACTTTTGATGCAGGTCCTCTGCATAGGAATAATGATTTGGAGGTGTCAGATTAGTTAGATCAATGGGTTGACTTAACGAGATCGAGATAACCTAAGTCCTATGTTGAATACTGTCACAACATAGGCACGCATCCTCTTACCGGAGACAGATGTGTTAATATATGTCTGAGTGTGCACATTTGGCAGACCAATAGGTTGATGACCTAACCAAGGTCTATACACCGGTGTGCTGGTGTGCATGTAAGGGCATATGAGTAATACGACCTCTCAAAGGGATCATACAGGTTCACTTAGGAACCAGAAGACATGAGCTCACTCATGAGGTATTGGGATCGATCAAATTCCATGGATGGTCGTCGTACTTTGGATGCATGACATGAATTTGAAGGTATGATATATGCTTTGGGAAAGCTTATGATCCATACCAACTCCCAATGACCAAGATTGAGAAACTTGGTGATCAAACCCTGAAGAAGACAGTGTAAAATTGATCTTGATCTTCAGGTTGATCATAGGTCTAATGTGATCATAAACGATTGTATAACCATGACGCTTCCATTTCGAGGGAGTGATGAAACATGTCTGGATTTTAGTGACTCCTCTCAGTAGAGAAGCAATCTGATCTTGGTCCAAGTGTTGGACATTGGTCTGAACGAGATTCAGATGCAATGAGAAGATTAGATTTGCAGTCTTGATTTAATCAAGCATCTGTGGGAGGTACGTAAGATCTGGATTTGAGATGAGATCTCAACATCCAAGTCACTATACGTGGAACAATACAATCGTCCTGTCCTTATCTCCAAGTATCTGCGGAGAAAGCACATTATTCTTGAAGGGGTTCAAGAAGAATTCATTTGATGAATTATGTATCCAAGCAACAAGAGGATGATAATTAAATGAGATTTAATTATCAAGAATAATATGAATGAGATTCATATGGTGAGAATGATTATCCAAAATAATTAAATGGGATTTGATTATCAAGGATTACAGATTATGGATAGTGCTATCCATAATATCTGTGTTTATTATAAATGTGATTTATAATATATTAAAGAGAGATATGTATTGTAAATAACATTTGTTAATTATTAATGTGAATTAGATTCACATTAAGTAATTAATTGGAAATGTAATTTACAAATTAGTTTGGGTTGTGAATATGATTCACATATCTTTCAATGGCATGATTGAAATATTCACAAATTAATTTGGAATTAATTTGGTGGATAATTTTGCGATAATAATTATTGTAATTTATTAAGGAATAATAGGATAAAATAAAGAGGAAATAATCACCACAAAAATAGGTGATGTCACCTATAGGTGATGCCCCCTATTTTTGGGGGGTGATTAATTATCCTCTCTTTTGTTATGTTGTTATCTCTTAATGATTGATATATGTTAAATTAATTGATGATAATGCAACATATATTTGATTTAATATAAATTCATGTTGTTGTTTTTTAACCAACAACAATCGTGGCCGCTGATTGATGCATGGATCAACCTAGCTGGTGGTACTATGGATGCCATGGGTTGAGATCCATTGTATCCCAAACTAATATATAAGGAGGGCAACCCTAGCCCTTTCAAGGAACATCGTCAAGAGTTGTACACGCCTACTATTCTCTCTCTCATTCTCGCCGTCTCTCTCTATCTCTCTACAAGGTGGCCGACTGGCCGTCCATCTTATGTATTGAGAGAGACCTTCTCGCCCTCGCCTTCGACTACTGGAGGATCTCCATCTTTTTTGGGGCTGCTTGATCTAAAGGAAGATGACGGATTTTGTTGGACGAAATCAGGGGATTTGTAGCTTGGATCTTCGTCAAGGATTGCGGGAGGAACGTGTCTCATCATCGCTCCCGCAAGTGCCATCTTCGTGGATCAGACTTGAGTCAGGAGGATCTCTTGTTTTAGAGATCTCGTGATCGCAATCACGCTTCAAGAGGTATTTCTAATACTTTGTGGTTCGATGAGACGGTCCAATAAATGTTCTTGTGATCATGTGGTTTCATCACTTGATTACAAAATTTTTAATTTCCGCTGCATCTAGCGACTAGTGCGACTAGTCGCCCCGATCGCATGAGATGTGATCAACACGCTTCCGTGATGCGCTTGAGGATTGCTCGTATCCTTCAACAAGTGCATGGAATTTCCTATTCAGGTTGTACCATCAGCTGAGACACTACTCTTTCAGTTCTTCCTCTGCCCCTCAGCCCTACAAGACTGCCCGCTCTGGCAAGAGGGAAATCCTAGACAAAAATTCTGGACTATCAATTCTAAGGCCATTCCAGACTAACTACTTCCCAATGTACATATATATATTATACTTTCAGGCGGAAAGCAAGGGCCCAGACAGACTTCCCTTATCTTGTAGCACCTCCCTCGAGTCCTTCCCTGGAAAGCTGGTGTTGATGACGGGGCTTCGATGTTATTAGTTCAAACATGGGAAACTGCTGCGAAGGAGGGAAGAGGGTCTTAGTGGGCATGTCGACCACTGCCTTCGTCGCTTGATGATGATGGAGTTAGTTATAACAACTCGGAGGAACCGGGATCAGCTCAGGATTTTGATAATGGCATTGTCAACCATTAGATTATTAAAATTGATATATATGGGTCTCCTCATACACATCTATATAGATAGATAAACAGGTTTATCACAATTCACACTCAGAAACACACTATTTGCAGGGTCATGACATGATAGCATTGTTCCGCCAGAAAACACCCTACTCAAAAAAGTCAGCAAGCCACTGCATAGATTGACTTCCTTTTGTGAGAAAACTAACCGCTCACCTTCGATTTGCCATTTGCCTTCTCCCCTCTTCCTCTCTCTCTCTCTCTGAGGAGTCCAAACTTTTGAGTTTCACCTCTGTCTCCACATCCATGATGGGAATTGGACAATGTCTGAGGTCGGATGTCAAAGCTTGGAACTATAGAAAAGGTCGGTATCTAGGTGTCTGAGGGGACGAGTTGTAACGGAGTGAAGATGAGGTTGACATCCTAGGCCTTCAATGCTACTTGTCAAGCAACTCTAATGAAATCCCTAGATAAGAATTCCTCTATCTCCGCACTCAATTAGCTTAGCACGACCTGAACTTCCTCTATCGGCCCATACATAAGTGAACTATAATGGTGCGTCAGGAGCACGGTCATCAAGTATTAGAATGAAATAGACATTCCTCTGAAAAAAAGAAGCTCGTGCTGCTCTACTTCGCTTTTCTCTCTCGCACTACGCATTCTCTTCCCCCGCATTTTTTGATCTATTTGCCTCACCCTTTCCACAACCTTTGTTCATTCGCCACTCGGAATTACTTTTCTCTGTTCTGCTCCTTCCTCCGTTGGGTGCTTTATGGGACTTCCCAGAGTCAAAGTGGGGTTCGAAATGGAATAAATATAACAAGAATAATGAAAGTAGTTCAAAGTGGTTCATCTACTGATATATATATAGCCATTGTAGTATTTTAAGCTGTTCCAAGGTAATTGAGAGGACAGTTTCAACACTTTTTCTATGATGTTTAACAAGCTACTAAGAAGACCTATTTCCTTCCCCTTCAGCTCTGCTCTCTAACTTGTACAGGCTCGGACCTTTCTGACGTATCAATGGTTAGAAGATCAAGTAATCATGTTATATTGGAAAGTCATCCACGAAGATGGTGACCAGCTTTGATATTAGTAGTTGTCGTCTCAGTCCTCATATATAGTAGGACATCATCTTGTATGTACGTATATAGCCTGGCTATCCAATATCTATATTCAACAGGGGAGAACATGCCAGCTCTCATGCGCGAATGTCGGTGCCCCCTTAGCTTAAATTTGAGCTCACCCTTTCTGGCACTTTCCGGGAGTATGCTTTATTCCCCTGGCTTATGAGCTTGCCTAATCTGATAGAAACGACAAAGGTATCCATTGGGGAATGAGCAAGCTATCGGTTCCCGGTCTGCAATACATCCGTCAGAGTGAACTCTAGCATTGAGCAAGTCATTATAGTAGGCAATATCTACTTCGCTTATTGGTTAGTTGCATTCTTTCCCCTAAGCATTGATGTCATGTATAGTGGAAAATTGGAACTCGTGGATAGAGACCACAACATTACTATGGGGCCCTCTCAGACACCAAGCCCTCAGGGATGTCGAGACTTTCCCGTTCTCGACGAATGATGGTCGTTGAGTCCTTGCTTGGCCGCTTCTTAGAGTCTTCTCCTTCGTTGATGTAGTTTCGCGCCTGCTTCAAAATCTCTAGTAGAGAGGCAATCCATCCTCTCTTTAACTAACTATACTATAAGATAATTCAAATCAGTCGAGCCTTTGTCCAATCCAATTTTTTGTTATTTACGTCAGTATGAATGGATGATTCGTGGAGTACCAGGTGTGGGAACCTTGTGGCTAACTATAGAGGAAGGGAAAAACCTAAGACCCCCATTTGAGAAGAAAGGCTAGTTCGTTAAGTCAATTTGGTGATGCGGAAAGAGGTCATCAACTGACTCTCCAGTCTGCCAGTCCAAAACAAATTATTCAGTTAGAATCATCAACTGCTTTCGACTAGATCAACCCGGGTTTGATAACTATATCCATTTCATATCACCATCCCCGGCAATTACGGGCATTTCAAAATGCAAATTATTAACAATTAACACACATTCCAAGCTCTAATATCAACTCAGAATTCGGGAAGGAGATGAATGCAGCAGTGTCAAAGGGTTGGAGCTAGGATGGGTCGTTCCTTAACTTTTCTCTTTTTTTCGTGTTAGAATTTGTAATTCCTCTTCCAACTTGTCCCAAAATGGGCGTGATGGCAAAGAACAAGAAGAAAATGAAAGTGAAATTTGTCCAATAATCACAAATGGTGCCTCCATAGGTTAACATCCGATTCAACCTTGTAGTAAGCAATCCGCCAAAAGAAACCAAAAGATTCCTTGGTAAATCGGGCAAAAACTGGAACTACGCACATAGAGTTTTTTGAGAAAAGGTAAAGCCAACAGACATATAAAAACGAACCAACCTTCGTGCCACATCCACTATGAATCTATATCACACGCATGACCAAATCATGACCTCCCGATGAAACACTGGGATGTACTTTGCAACTGGCGGAAACGAAAAGGCTGACTGAAGGTGCGACATATGAGAAAAGTAAAAGGGAAAGAGACCTTGGTTGATAAGTAGAATTCATCCCTCATTGTATAGTCCCTTGGACTTCGTGCTTACTGTATGAGGAATAATAGGTGAACCTATGGGAGAGTCAAGATTTCGTCTTTGGTGGGCATAAAAGTCAAGCTGCTTGTAAATCATCCTACCCCTTGCGAGATGTAAGCGATAAAGAGATCAATCCCATTTTAATTGGCGTAGGGTCACTGACTCGCAAGCTTGCACGCACAACTCCTTGGTCTCTGTTGAAGATTTTCCGGTTCAAGGAGCTCTCTCTCTAACAGACCTCTAAAATGAGTTCAACATTCCCTTTGACCCCTCTGCTACATCCTCTTGTCGTCAGTCATCTCATGCTTTGCATGTTGGTCCCTTCGGGAAGTCGTCTCTACCTATCTGCAAGAAAAGAGTTGGGACGAGGCTCCGGTGTCCATCTAGTCATCTTTAGCACCGTGAAGTCAATGAGTGACCAATATCAAGTATAGGAAGTTCGATTTCTATTCTAGCTAGCAAAGAATAAGATAGTCTTCTTAATTATTAGCAGTGGGAGCCTATATATCAAGTCTATCTACGACTCGTGGGTCTAGTCTTTCTTTCCAGAAGAACTAGGAAAGGCGGGCCGTCCGTCATGAATTCTTCTGAATTATGAAGATTCCAGTAACACAATACTCCATAATTGTCCTCAGAAGATTTTTTCTTCCTCATAAATCGACATACTTTCTATTTATGTCATTTTTATCTCTCTCTCCATCGGCACCAAATCAATATATGTTCTTTATGTCTCTCTCTCTCACTGCCCCAATACCTAACCAAAGTGCTACTGCGGTACTGATCGAAAAAATAGTTGTAACTACTGGACGATAAAATAGATTTTGGAATTTATTTACATTCTCCAAAAAATGTACTGTGAATAACCCTAATGGTTGTTTATCATTTCCCTGATAGTCATGCACTTGCCAGTATAATTGGTGGTCACGTGATGATCGCAGCATGTCTACTACTTCAGCTTGATGAGTTTGACTTAATTCTAGGCATGGATTGGTTATCAACTCATAATGCCTTGGTTGATTGATTTAGGAAGACAATTGTCTTTAGGATTTCATATTTACCTGAGTTCACTTTTGAGGGTACTTTACATGACTCCAAAATGGCGTACATTTCAGTGTTGCGAGCTCAGTGACTTGTTGATCAGGGATGTGGTTCTTATCTAGCATTCATTCGAAAGGTATCTGATCATGAGTCGATGGCACATGACATCTATATAGTATCAGGCTACCCAAATGTATTTCCTGATGAGCTACCAGGATTACCTCCTGAGAGAGAGAGATCGAGTTCGAGATCACATTACTACCAAACATGTAGCCGATTTCGATGGCTCCTTACCGCATGGCACCAGCTGAGTTGAGAGAGCTGAAGGTGTAGTTGCATGAGTTACTTGACTTGGGCTTCGTGAGGCCTGGCACTTAACCTTGGGTTGCTCCTGTTCTATTTGTCAGGAAGGACTAATCGATGATATTATGCATTGATTATCGACAACTGAACAAGAGAACCGTGAAGAACCATTATCCTTTATCACGTATTGATGATTTATTCGATCAACTTCAAGGATATTTGTTATTCTCGAATATCAACCTTTGATCAAGCTACCATCAATTGAGGATTCGCGAGTCGGATATCTCAAAGACAACCTTCAAGACTCGCTATGGACACTACAAGTTTATGGTGATGTCGTTTGGGCTTACCAATGCACCTGCAACATTCATGGATTTGATGAACCGGATTTTCCGTCCATACTTGAACAAATTTGTGGTGGAGTTCATTGATGACGTGCTCATATACTCACGGAACGAATGAGATCATGCGAATGATCTACGAATTGTCTTTGATACATTGCGAAAGCACAAGCTATATGCCAAGTTGAGCAAGTGTGAGTTCTAGTTATCCTAGGTCTCATTTCTAGGGCGTCATTTCTTGAAAAGGCATCGCAGTTGATCCTGCGAAGATTGAGGCAGTCATGTCTTGGGAGCATCCCATGGAAGTTACTCATATTCGAAGCTTCCTTGGACAAGCGACTTATTACAGATGCTTTTGTCAGTGGATTTTCATGCATTGTTCATCCTTTGACACGATTTATGTAGAAGGGAGTTCCATTTATTAGGGATGATTCGTGTGAGCAGGCCTTTATGAAACTAAAGGAGAGATTGACTACATTGCCCATTCTTGCTCTTCCTTCAGGTACTCGGGATTAAGCAGTCTATACATATGCATCTGGAGAAGGTTTAGGAGCAGTGTTGATGCAGAGAGGTCATGTGATTGCTTACGCATCACAACACTTGATACCGTATGACAGGGACTACCCTACGCATGACTTGGAGTTGGCGGCAATTGTCTTCACGTTGAAGATCTGGCACCACTATTTTATATGGGGTGAATTTCGAGATATCTACAGATCATAAGAGCCTGAAGTATATCTTTGATCAGAAGGAATTGAACATGAGGCAAAGAAGATGGCTCGAGCTATTGAAGGATTATGATTGCATGATCTCTTACCATCCCGATAAGGGAAATGTGGTGGCAGATGCACTTAGCAAGAAAGCTCATGCAGAAGATATGGCAAACTGGTTATACACGTGGGATATGCATGCCGCTCTGACAGATTGACATCCTCAAGAGAGTGCATCCATATCTACTAGCGTACCTCCACGATTCAGCAATCTTTGAGATCGCACCGTTGAAGGCCAGAAGATAGATCCATATATTCGAGATAGATTCATGTGCGCCGTCAAGGACGAGGTTGATGATTTTGTTGTGGCGGATTCCATTTTATGGAAGGCATGTTGAGTCAATGTACCCAACGATGAGAAATCGCGTAGAGACATTCTTGATGAGGCACACAGTTCACGATTATCCATTCATCGCGCAACACTAAGATGTATCATGATCTACATCAACATTTTTGGTGGGATGGAATGAAACGCGATGTGACACAACATATCAGCATATGCATGACCTGTCAAATGGTCAAGGTTGAGCACTGGAGACTACCAGGGCTACTACAGCCTCTCCCCATTCCCGAGTGGAAATGGGAGAGTACATCTATGTTTTTCATCATAGGTTTACCAAAGACACTAGGTGGCCATGATTTGATTTGGGTCGTTGTTGACAGGTTGACCAAGTCATCCCATTTCATACCTATCAGTATGACTTACATTCCATCCAGATTGGCCAAGTTATATGTGTAAAACATCATCAGGCTACATGGTATACCACGAGAGTCGGTGTCTGACAGGGATTCGAGGTTTACTTCACATTATTGGCATCAGTTATATGTCAAGACTACAAACAGAGCTGAAGATGAGTTCTGTTTAACATCCACAGACAGATGGACAGAGTGAGCGTATCATTCCAATATTGGAGGATTTGCTTCGCGCATGCACTTTGGAGTGGAAAGGATCCTGTAAGGACCATATGCCTTTTGTGGAGTTCACATACAACAACAGCTATCATTCCAGTATAGCCATGGCACCATTCAAAGCCCTATATGGGCGGAGATGTCTCACACCTCTCAATTTGCGTGAAGTAGGTGATCATGCTCTCTACTCCATAGACCTCTTGGAGGAGACTACGAGAGTTATTGATCTTGTGAAACGGAGGCTTTTTACAGCACATAGTCACTAGAAGAGCTATGCAGATGTCGGAGAAGAGATTTGGAGTTTCAAGTATCCAATCTTCTTCTCTTTCTTTATTATAAATTTAACTTAATCTCATGCTAATGATATTCTAATAAATTATATATGGGAGATTGGGTATTTCTTTGAGTATCTCCAGTGAAGGAAATTTAGAGATTTGGTGTTCATGGCAATTTGGCGCCACGATATGTTGGTCCATTCAAGATTCTGGTTAGAGTGGGAAAAGTGGCATACCGAGTAGCCCTTCCTCCACATCTATCAGCTATTCACGACGTCTTTCATTTATTCAACTTGAAAAAGTATGTGCACGACCCTCAACACGTCGTCAGCTATGAGAATCTTGATGTGGAGCCATATTTGACATACGAGGAGAGGCCGACGAGATACTTGACAGTGCTATGAAGAAGCTTTGCAGCAAAGAAATTCCATTAGTCAAGGTGTTGTGGCACGATATCCGTGGCTTTTCTGAGGTAATCGTCAAAACAAGCATTTGTAATTAGATACATGTTAAAAATATGGCTTGTTTTCCCTTTGAGGTTTTTATGGCCATACGGAATCCAAACAAGTCACCTAATGACCTTGACTTGAGTCTCGAGGATGAGAGTCCATTTGAGGTTTTTATATTTGTAATATCTGAATCCACATATGGTCCTTTTAACCCCATAAAGTTGTCAGTCGGCATTAGATGACTTGAATCGATCAACTGATTGCAAAAATTGGTCGCATCGTAATGTGTGTCCAAAAAAGTCACAATGCAAATTCGGAAACCGTGAAACAAACCGAAACTTTCATAAAATTCGATTCGATGAAACAAGATCAATGGAATCGACCGTTTGTCAATCAGAGGTCGTTTGGTGTTTTTAAATTGTAAAATTTAACCCTAAACTAAAACCGTATCTCGAAAATTTTGGGATCCAAATTCAGTCAGAAGTATATCAGTACTATACTCATATTGATCGTCGTTCAGAAATGATCAAATCGGGATATTCCGCATTGAAAATGGAGACTCGAGATGTGAATATGATCAACTTTAAGTACGTTTAATAAATAAGAGATTTTAGTTTAAAAGAATATACTCCACTGTGAACAATTGTATGTCTAGATTCAAGTCTTCTCCACTTAGTTGGAAGATAAATAGGTACAATCCTTATTTCTTTTGTGCCATGCATGTGAAATTCTACTTCCTTCTCTTGTTGCACCCAAATTCTGCTCATGTATGCAAGTATCTTCTCCATTTTTGAGATCCAATCAGAGGCAATCCTTATATACATTTTCCCCTCATCTTTGCTGCCGTATAATGTTGTTTCTCTTCGCATCTAACTTTCTGTTCGGTTAAAAATCTTTCTAATTAAACAACACTAGAAGCATAAAATTATCTAGTGAAAGTTTAAGTCTATTAGGGAAGAAGGGCAACGAGTCATATTACATTAGTAGTTGCATTTGCAACTACAATTAGTGTTAAATAAGAAATTACAAAATTCAGTAAAAACCTTTTAAATGCATGCATGATACTGTTTCCAGAACAAGTTCTGGAAGTAATGGCTCTATGCAGTAATTGCATGAACTTCATTTAAAAAATGTGAAATTCTATACAATATATTTTCCTTTACTCAGATTTTGTTATCATTCACGTAGTGTCGAATGTGTTAATCCAGTGCAAAAAAGGGTTCCTTTCTAAAATGTGATTAAAATGATAATGAAGTATGAAAGTTAGAGCAATGCTTCCCAAAGTAATAGAAATTTATATTGAGGGAGGCTGTGAGGTTTGAGAAAAATGACGGTTTTTCACAAGATTTTAGTGAGCTTCAATGAAGATGAAAATGAGAGCTCAAAGAGCATAAATTAACAAGTATGAAGAATCACAATTGAATGTGGAAGGCTTGGGTGTTTTGCTCCTATACTACTTATATGTATTTGTAGGTATTTTAGTTGGGAGATTTTTACCTGTACAAGTTGGTTATTTCAATTTGAAGTTATAAATACTCAATGGCCTCAGGTGTACTGAAATGGACTTTGCATGTACCTACATAGTTTCAACACTGACTAAGATAAATATATATGCATACACACACACACATATACCTTTGAATAGCGTTAGATAGACTCTTACCTGGATTGTATCTTCGAAGGTAACCCACTTTTAAAATTATAATGTAGGTAGTAGGTATCAAAAGTTGGGAGGGAAAAGAACTAAGTGAGCAAGAAAATGAATGTATCGTATGTTGAAGGTGGTAGAATAATGTGGTGTAAGGAACAATAGTTTGAAATTATTGGCATCCCAAGGGATTATCAAATTAACAACTAGTCTGAGATCGACCTAACACTTGTAAATCTCAATTCTCCTAAAAAATCGCTAGGCAGATAATCAAATCAACGAGACCCTCATTTACAAGCAGTAGTGCATTTCTTTTGCCCATGTTACAGTGAATTCTTTATTACTAATGATATAGGTTCTTAAATCCATATCATCATATTGGGTATATGGTTTGATTGGAGCGAAATTCACATGACACATGTTGGAATCTAAATTTTGAATCAATAGTGATGTCCATTAACTGTGCCAATCATGGTGACCTTACACCTGACTATGCGAGGGCGCTTTGACCCTCAACTGGGCGGGAGATAGGAAGCCCATTTAGGGCAATGACCGCTTAATGCGCGTGTCTAGGATCCCAATCCTTTTCATGGTTTTTGCGCGAGCTCGCAGTATTTTTAAACCTCGTTGGGATCCCGACTCTTGACCAGTTTCGTTGATCCTCTGTTTTAGGATACCCATGCGGGGGATCCTCGTTTTAGTTTTTCGAATGAGTTCGTTTGCTCGCTACTGGTTGGGGCGGTTTCTAGAATGACTTTTTTGGAGAGTCTCTTTCACCAGTCTCTGGGGCGTAGTTTTGGAGTAGACCTTTCCCTCTATTGCACCACACTTCCAATTAGAGGGTGAGACAGAAGAGCCTATTAGGAGGTTACCTCATCGCTTGAGTTTTAGGTACTTTTTTGCCAATAGGTTTGACGATGCTACATCTGAAATTATCTGGGGTTACATTTGGAGGAGTTTTAGTCGAACTCAGAAAGAAATATTATAGATCTTGTCCAAGAGAGGAACTTAAGTGTATGTTGTTTTGACTAGAGTTGACTATAATTAAGTTAAGTAGACGTGTTGGAACTTAGTTAGGATGCATTATACAACACCGCATGCCTACGAAGGCACCCCAACCCTAAGGCACTTTTTCATGCCTTAGAGTCATAGAGTGAAGTCACACCGACCAAGACCACATACTATCTACTTAACTAAAGAATTTAAATAAAATCAAGAGTCATTCAAAACCTAAATCTTCCTCATTATAAAAATCCATATTTAAGATTCTAAATAATAAGATATTCGGGGTTGTATGTATATATACATATGAGTCATAAACTATTACATGAATATATATAATGTTATAAGGTAATTGGGGAAATTATTACATATGTCATTAACTATTATATAATAATGTGACATATTGGAGGTAATGGAAAAACTTGAAGCATCCATCACTGTTGCATGGAAACTTCTTTTCAAAACAAGTAGTTGTAACTTTTGATTGTTATGCCTTTCTGCTTGTTTCTTTTGTATCCATATTAAACGCCTTCTTATTTTATAATATGAAATATGGGTGTACCAACACTCACTAATACCTCTTCTTCCAACCATGTTTTGGCAGGCAAGGAGCCTACAACATTATAGTAGATGTTGATGAATTCTGGAAATCGTGATTATACTAGACGATACGATTTCTTTTGGCTCGGTTTCTTTTGTTGCAGCTTTTGTTCTATGTAAAATGTTATTTCTTTATTTAGAATATTTTGGGGTAAATAAACTCATAATATATGGTTGATAAACTCTGTACTTCAAATTTTCACCTCATGGATAATTTTTTCTTTTTATAAATTATTTTCCTGGTCAAATGAAATCTAACCTACAAATAATCACAACTTTGCTTCCTTAACCTACATGGTTACTTTAATTGTCAATTTTTCCCTTTAAAAGATCCATGAAACTGAATATATTTATCGCATACATATAATCACACAAATAAACAATGAAATAATTTTTTTCTGGTGTGGGGAGAGGGGTTGAAAAAAGAAAGAAAAAGTTTTAAAGTTCATGAAAGTAAAAAAATAAATAAGCATCAATGCATAAAATCATTCTGAGTGAACGAGCCATTTCCTTACCAAGAAAAGGAAAAATAAAATATCCACAAAATATAAATCCGAATTACACATAGTGGCGAAGAAAGTTTAGGCCGCACATCACAAAAAAATGTTAGGCTGCCTTTATTATTTTTATTCAGAGTCATGCTTGTTGATCACATTTTTTAGGAATCGTTGATCACATTTTTCATCATTTTAAAGTTGTTTGGTGGTCTAGTGGTAGTGGAGTGTACCGACCACTCGAAAGACCACAGTTCTAAGCCCTCCTTGTGGGGGTTGCATTAGGTAACTGATAGCCAACGTAAAAAATAGTCAGATCTTTCAACATGGATTTGAGAGAGCCTCCATGTAGCCGACCCTACTTAAAGTGGGATAAAGCTTCAACATTTTTTAAAGTTGTTGCTTCCTTCAACTAAACACTTTAACACATCTAAATAACAACAATGCAGCATAAGTATGATATAGAGGAAGGAAGAATTTATCATAGCAAACCTTGTAAACAGATCAAACAATGAAGCACACGAGGCCACAATTACAACTTGAGAATCAGGAAATGACTGTTTTGAAGATAAAAATCACATTGTCAAGAAGAACTCTATCACTATTGCAATGGAAAAGCTGTAAAAGAATAAGCAAAAGAAATCCACAGAATTCGAAACCCTAAAAACGATAGTATCAAAATTATAGAAAAATAGTGTATTTAATCTCTCGGACTCTCCCTGCACAGAAGCAATATGGAAGTTCTGCATTGATATTAGAAAAAATACACACCACCATACACATAGAGCGATATGCCATACATTTAGCATCTATGATGACTTGCCATTTTCACCAACCCCACTTATCAAGGGGAAAGTTTGGCTTGTTTTTATTTAATTAACAATATAATTTATAGTAAAAAACTTCAATAAAAAATTTATTACAGGTGATTTTCCCTTTTATAGAAAGATCAAACATCCAAAATATCTCGACAAGTTTCATTACAAAAAAGCAAACACGGATGTAATGATTCACCATTAATGACAACAACCTCAGCGGAATAAAATGGTGTTTCACCCTATTCAACCTATATTGGTCGAAGGCAAAGGCAATTAAGTTCGATATTCCAGGTGTCCTACATCGCACAACACAAGTTTATTAAAATATTTTTTATGCCAGCCAAATGGTGGCTATTCGAGATGGTAGTCATCTATACTTCATTTCAAAAGAGGTCGCAAAATCAAGCAAGGCTTGACCTATTAGGACATGGGCATGTTTCCAGTCTGCACAATGTTCTCAACATAATATTCTGACAAATTCGTTGTTGTCACATATCCTAGCATCTCTCAACATGATATCGTCTGCATTACTTGAGATTAAATTGGTACTTAGTCCTTACAGGGTGTGTCTTTAAGGAGATTCCCAAACAAAAATATCTCATTTTCCTCGATCATTTTCGTTGATGAGGAACGCAAGGGGTTGGATGCAGCCTCAAAGCTATTTACAATTTAATCAAATAGGTCACTATGGGAAACTAATTGAAAAATATGTTTAATTCATTTGTTACAATTTTATACGTACGCAGAAGAATAATTTGGTATTTACATTAAAATAGAGATCAAGAAATAGCAAGAATTTCATCACAGCACAGATAGATTCTAAAAGAAACAAATAAGATGTTCATGAGATGACATGAGATTATATAAGATAATAGTATTCCTAAGAAGAAAACGTAATTAAAAGAATGAAGATAAAGAGACCAATGTGGGATCGAACTCTACAGTTTAGACAAACTTGGTCAATGATAAACACTAAGGCTTGAGATAGTAGCGGATGGCGATCGAAGGGGCCAATGGCGAGTGGAGTAGAGGGAGATGGATTAGAAGAGGGCGATCAGTGGGGGTTTGGTGCTTGTGAATGGATCCGCTGGGTTTTTAAGGTTCGGGCCTCGGAGATTTATAGTGGGGGCAACATGGTTGTTCGGGCGTATGGAGGCTGAGTGGCTTTAAAGGCGTTCTATGATTGGCGAAGGGTTTGGAAGTAAGGGTCCAAGGGGAGTTGGAGCCCTAGAGGTGGCAGGGATGTATGGCAGTGTCCCTGGTCTAGACGGGGCCGGAGCGAATGCTGCAGATGGAGCCATCGTGGCTGCCAACCGCATGGTTGGAAAATCTGGGAAGGGCTCCGGTCGCAATGGGGACATTGTGGGGGAGGGCGGTGGTGCTGATGAAGGGTGGCAGTCCCCAAGGGTTCGTAGAAGGCAAAGTAGCATGTCCAAACAACGTGGCTGGTGTTTTTTATGGTAGGAACAGACATTCTGTAAAGGACTGCAAAGGGAAAATGATGAGATTTGATTGTGAATCTTGTGGTGTGGCAAGACACAGAAGGGTGGAGTGCATGGCTAAAGGAGATTAGAAGAGGAAGAAGCGTGAGAGTAGTGCTTCCCTTGATAGTGTTTTCAGTTTGGTGAGGTAGGTGAGGCAATGATGGAAGAGGCGTTTTCACAACCTTGTCATGCCTCTCTGGGGATGGGTGTGCATAGCTTCCAATTTCTTGGACTTGAGACACCTATATGCTATGGAAATCCAAAGGTTGCTTAGGGGTTTCATGGACAGCTCGTCAGAGAGTATTTACTGGAGACGATGGTGATTTCATAATTGTGCAACGTTGGCAGTTCACCATTTTTTGGTTATAATGTAGGGTCTATCGATTCCATGCTAGGATTTTACGATGGTTTAGAAGGCGTCCTCCCAACTGGGTGAGGTGGTAGCAATTGTATGTAATGGTAATCGGTCGAGTGTGCAGTTCAATCTTGTGGCAAAGCCACGGAGCTGATGGGTCTAGCATAGCCACTCCATGTCCATGTGGATTTTCGGGTTGCCCTTCTAACGCATGTGAAGATGGTGGTGATGAAGGTGACAACATAGAGGAACAATTGGGAAGTGGAACAGGCGATGGAGAAGCAATGGTTCTTGTTTTGTTGTCATCGATTGCTGAACAATCTGGAATTTAGAACTCAAATGGTGGATAGTTGAAGTTAGGGTTTGTTTGTTTTTACCGTTGGGGATGGACCTTCAGGCGAGGCCTTATATTTCATATTTCAGTTTCATTTTGTCCATTTTAGAAAGAGAAATTTCATAGAATTTCATTTAATTTTTTTGTTGAAATCAACATATTTCATGGAAATGACTCTAAACTCAATTATTTTGGAAAAAAATAAGGTTTTTAATGCTCCTAAATCAATAAATAGAATATAAATTCACACATGTTTGTAAAAGAGAGGTACAAATATAAGTTTTGAAGTAGCATTTTCGTCACACATGTTGATATATTAAAGCAATATGTTACTTAGAGTCAGAACTAGATTTTGAATTGGAATCAAAAGCCACGGCTATCACCTCTTCAACAAAAATGAAGTAAAACATGCAATAACTGCTAAACTAAACATTAGCAAAATAAAGAAAGAACAAAAAATATACCTTCAACTAAAACTTTAATTTATCTCTTGAAATATGTTTCCAACTTATTTACTTTGGGTTGATGGAACCTCTTGAAACAATAAAAAGCTCTCTAAGAACTCAACACATCGATGGAGAAATGGGCGAAAATTCATTGATATGGACAAATTCAATGAAAGCAAACATGGATTCTCTTATTTTTGAGGTTTCACCAAAACCACATCAGTTTCGATGAAATTTCACATATATTTTGTCGAAATACAGGGAAAAGAAACAATGTAGCTTTTGATATGACTTGAATCCTAACCACTTGTCGGGCTGCTGATGTGGCTGATCCATGTTCTGTCTTCTGATTAGCTGAGAGATGTTGGGTCAGGATTGTTGACATTCTGATCCGTGTCCTGCCTTCTGATTGGCTGAGAGCTGTTGGGTCAGGATTGCTGACATGTCTGATCTGTGTCATGCCTTTTGATTGGTTGAGAGCTGTTAGGCCAGGATTACTGACATGTCAGATCCGTATCCTACCTTCTGATTGGCTGAGAGCTGTTGGGATGGATTGCTAAATATAGATGGTATTCTTCTGTTGCAGTATAAAAAGGCCCTAGGACCACCAGATACTGCATCCTCATTTTCTGATCCTATTTCTCATCCCATATATGTACCTTCTCAGTATCCCATGTACTACATTTTTCTCCATATAGTGGAATCAATCGCCGCCGTCCAAGGACGTAGCTCATTTAAGGGTGAACCTTATAAATCCTTGTATTTGTGTCTTGCTTGTTTGATTGTGTTTGTGCATATTTGTTTCCGTGATTCGCAACAATTGGTATCAGAGGTTCAGGTTCCATCAGGATTATCCAATAAGATGGTATCGCACAATCTGAAGATCAAGAAGTTCCCGAAACGGATTTAGTCTATGGCAGATCAAGATGCGTGCCCTTCTGAAGCTGCATAATATATGGGCACCATTAGATAAGGAGCGGAAGAAGGCACTTGAGTCGTATGAGTTGATGGTGCAGGAAGAGAAGGCACACTCGCCGATCCTGCTATGTTTGGCGGAAGAGATTATCGCGGAGGTTGCCGATAAGGATTCTACGGCCGGTCTATGGTTGAGACTCGAAAGTCTATACATGACAAAGTCTCTGACCAACAAGTTGCTCTTGAAGCAACGTCTGTTCTCTCTCTACATGTATGAAGGTACATCTCTTAAAGAACATCTAGATCGCTTAAATACATTATTAATGGATTTAGGAAATGTAGATGTTAAGATTGAAGATGAGTATGTTGCATTGATTTTATTGATTTATCTTCCATTATCATTTGAGAATTTTGTTCAATCATTCATTGTGGTTAGAGAATCCATAACCTTAGAGGAAGTTCTCATGAGTCCGCATACACGTGAACTTCGATATATGGCTATTGGGATGCAAGACTCTAATGATGCATGTTTGGTTATGACTCATGAGAAGAGTCGTACCGGTTCTGACTATACAAAGAATGGAAAGCAGAAGTCCAAGAATTACAATGCCATGGATATCTGCAATTACTGCAAGAAACCTGGACATTGGAAGAAAGATTGCCTAAAGAAGGCCACAATTGATGCAGTAGCTCAAGGTGGAAGGGATTCTAAAGATGATTTCGTTCTCACCATCATATATCTGAGGACGACAGATAGCACATGGATTCTTGATTCAGGTTGTTCTTACCATATAACTCCTAATGAAGATTTCTTCTGCACCTATGAGAAGATAGATGGTGGAAATGTCGTCACATGGAGTAATACAGCATGCAAGATTGTAGGGATCGACTCTGTGAAGATCAAGATGCATGAGAGAGTCGTGATGATTATGACAGAAGTACGACATATTTCTGATATGAGGAAGAACCCGATATCTCTTGGAGTCTTGGACTCTAAAGGATATAGGTACAACGCTGAAGGTGGAGTCATGCATGTTGCTAAAGCTGGAGTTGTTGTCATCAAGGGTAACAAGCAGAAGACCTTATATGACTTGCAAGGGTCTACAGTTCCTGGGAGTAAGTTCAAGCGTTGGTTGGACTTGCTCAATATTGACAGTTGGAAGTAGCCCCAAGGAGGGGCTGGCAACGACAAGGTGAAACTCAGTGAAGCTTCTCTAAGGAGAAATTTTAAGGTGAATATTGTTTATAATTCCTTGATTGCTATTATCTGAATTTCAAGTGGTGAATTATAACAATGGTTAATTCTGCTATATGAGAATTCAACCCCGATGGAGTCTAGCAGTGACTAATTCTGCTAATGAAGAATTCAACTCATGGTGGAGTATAGTAGTGGTTAATTCTACTATATGAGAATTCAACCTCGATGGAGTCTAGCAGTGGTTAATTCTACTAGTGGAGAATTTGACTCATGGTTGAGTAATAGTAGTGGTTCATTCTACTATATGAGAATTCAATTCAAGGTGGAGATTGTTGATATGACTTGAATCCTAACCACTTGTTAGGTTGCCGATGTGGTTGATCTATGTTCTGACTTCTGATTGGCTGAGAGTAGTTGGATCAGGAATGCTGACATGTCTGATCTGTGTCATGCCTTCTGATTGGTTGATAGTTGTTGGTCAGGATTATGAATATGCGATTCATCATCTTTATTCATTTATTTTAGCTTAAAATCCATTATAAAACACCTGCATATAATACTAACTCCATATTCTTACTAACTTGCATCTGTGTGTAAATATTGTGCACTTCTTACTAATTTTAACCTAAAATAAATAAAGAAAGAAAGAAAGGAAAAATAAAGAAAAGAAAATAAAAAAGGAAGACTATATACTGATCAAAACCCCGAGAGAAGGTCAAGACTTGACCTGTCGACCAGGAATAAAGTAGGGGGAGATTGGGTCCTTAAGAAAAAAATCCAAAAAATCGTGTTTTGTTTATTTTTGTATGAAACTAACACTAATTTATTTGTGCCTTAATTGATCTCAAATCAAATAACTTTCAAAATCAAAGTTGTAAATAAAAATGTGTCCTAATTAATAAAATAATTGCACAATTAAATCTTGTACAGAATAAAAGTAACCACATTTGGAAAAAGCCACTAAGCACTAATTGAAAGATTAATTCCAGCTCCATATGAACTCAACTTGAACCAATCTTGCTTCCATTGGATTCTAAATTAAATTATCTTCAAAATGGCTGTAATTTCATAAATTTTAGAGTTACGAGTAAAAAGTTAGTTTTTCAGGATGGTTTGTGCAATTTTCCCATGTATTATGTAAATATTGTATATATATATTTGTAAAGTATTCTTACTAATTATTTAAAATAAAAAAATCAAAAAAATAAAATTTTTAAAACAAAAAAGAGCTAATTTCCTCATTTACCCTTATATATAATGTCATATATGTATATAGTATATGTATATAGTTGTTATTTTTAATTAACCGCCATAAAAAAATTAAAAAATAACATTCTTTAATTCAAATAAATAAAGTGACGAAAATTAAAAAAATAGATAATTTTGTGAATAGTTTATCTCTTTTACTTTATCTCATTTCATCTCTCTTATCTCTTCCATTAAAAAATTCAAAAATTCATTTCAATATTTTTCATCTCTTATCTCTTTATCAAAAAAATTCAAAAATTAAAATTTCGTTCTATCTTTTCTATTTATATGGCTCCTTCTCCCTCATTTCAACTTGATCAATCTTTAGAGAGAGGAGCCCGATCTCCGAGAGAAAATTTCGTTGAGAAAGTTGCCTAGTCTCTAAGACGTCCGGTGACAGTGAGTCAACCTTGTCGAGGCGATCACGGTCCATTTCCGCTCTTAAGGTGAGATTCATATTTTTCTTATTTTTTTATTATTTAAGTTAATCGTAGTTTATTTCTCGTACTTTTATCTCATTGTCATTTTTTATCTAGATCTTAAAATCCATCACGTTTTTGATTCGACGTCGATCTCGAGTTTTCATTTCATTCTCTCGATCTCTCCACGTTCTATTTCTATCGTCCACGACCTCTCAATTCCGACCATGTAAGGTGGCCGAAGATCGGATTCGAATCTCTCATTTCCGTCGGATCCCCGTTCCTTTTTCCGAGTTGTATATAAATAAAATAAAAAAACTCCATATATCTGTTTGCATTCTTGCCATTCACTTCATTGTTTATATCCACTGCATTCATTTCATATTTTCTCTCATATTTGATAATTGTGTTTATTACCATTCTCTTTTCTTTTTCTTGTGAGGGCCCGCGGAGCGAAGGAGGCGATCCTAGGAGAGTCGAAGCACCCAAGCGACGTGGAAGCGGCTTGATTCTTCACCAAGCCGCAGGATAGCGTGAGAAGAGGAGAAGAAGAATTGAAAGAGACGAAAGAGAGAGAGAGAGAGAGTTTATCTTTTCTACCATTTGAACTCTTGTAAACGGATATTCATTTGTTGTGGGGTCTGTTTCGCCAAGTGTCGGTGCACTTGGGGGACCTCGCCGATTTTGTTTTCATCACCTTTATTTTTCTTTGTTTTCCACGAATTTCGTGAGCCACCCATTGATTGCTTTAATTAATTTGCTTGAGCCACGTAATTAATTCGATCCAAACAGCCTAAACAAGAATTTCTATGCCTATAGATTAGAGCGTAATTTGGACTTAGTCAAATTAACTTGTTCTTACCCGTTAATAGAAGTTATCATCTAGGACGGTTCACTTGCATCATATAGGCTAGTTTATTTTTCTGTATTTAAATTCTGCGCGGATCACTTGCATGTAGAGTGCTTGAGACAAGGTACGCATCTCTGACCCCTGCATGCATCATCGTTTTTAATCGCGCATTGGCATTTCCGATCTCCTTCCTTGTTTTCACTCACATAAGTTAAAAAGGAAATTGGACACTCGGTAGGCGATTCTTTGAAAATATTTTAACCAAGCGACAACTGCCTAAAATACGAGACTGTTAAAGAAAACTCGACCCTAAAATAAAGACAAGAAAAAATCATTGTTTTGGGGAGAGTAACCCCCTCATTGTTTGGTTTGTATGTAGCGAGAGAGAGAGAGACCCTCACACTAGGATAGAGCCACGCCCGAACTCTTTTCATACTACTATTTTGGGTTAGTCGTTCTCCGGTGAGGATCTCTCCGATAGCCGGTAAAGCGACCCGCGACGTCCTTAAAAGATTGAATTGATCGGGTAGCCGGTAAACAGTCCGCAATTTATACTGGCTGGGAAAGATCTAACTTTGGGATTAGGCTAGTCTCCTGAGAGCATTGGGTTCCTAACAGCTCGCTTTAACCACTCTGATATATTGTATTATCACTAAACTCTAAAATTGACAAGATAATTGACCGAACCTTCACGGTCTTCACATTGAGTTGAGTTGGAGAATTAGGGGTTTGTATTGTGTTTTCTTGTTAGTGCTAAAGATCCTTCTGCGCAATTTGCGCCTTCATTGGGTTCCTAACAACTCGCTTTAACCGCTCTGATATATTGTATTATCACCAAACTCTAAAATTGACAAGATAATTGACTGAACCTTCACGGTCTTCACATTGAGTTGAGTTGGTGAATTAGGGGTTTGTATTGTGTTTGCTTGTTAGTGCTAAAGATCCTTCTGCGCAATTTGCGCCTTCATTCACTTTCACTCTTGCATTGACATTCGTGCTCTCGCATCCTACCTATTAATTTCGAAGATGTCGGACCGGAGTATTTCTCGTTCGGACTCCGCAAACTCATTCTACGCTCCGATCCGTTCACCTTCTATTTGGGGAGACTCACTTCACGAATATTCCTCTTTCCCCACTTCACAATTCACAACGTGCATGAATCCACTATTTGAGATTGGCTTTAATCTCGAATTAATATCTGAGACTCCATCAATTTTGAGCACTAATCGAGTGGTATATACATTTTCAGAGTCAGAAGCCGGACACTTAATGCCACCAAAGGGAAAGGGAACCATGTCGGAACAGAGTGAGATCAACAGTACCATGTTAGCCTCCATTAAATCAATTCAAGCACAGTTAACAGAGCAGGCTAATTTTCAAGCCACACTAAGAGATATGATTCTCGAGACGAGACAAGAAAGAGAAGACATGAGAGAGGGGGATAACAGAAACCCTGGAGGTGGGAATGGGGGAGAAGAACCTCACATAGAACCTGTAGTTAAGCCTCCACTAAAAGATGTTTATAATCCAGGGGCAGGACAGACAAATTCTTGGATACAAATCCCTGCGATTCATGGGCATTTTGAGCTTAAGCCTATTATTTTACATCTTCTCCCAATATTCCATGAAAATATTAATGAAGAACCTTATATACACCTCCAGCAGTTCGATCGCATTTGTGGAACAGTACACTACCCAAATGTCCCATTAGAGGTAGTACAGATGACTGCCTTTCCATTCAGTCTGATGGGCAAAGCTTTGTACTGGTTAAATCACTTGGGGAAGGTTGTCACCACTTGGGAAGAGTTGAGATACGCATTTCTAAATAAGTATTATCCACTTGGACGACTCAACCAAATGTGATCCTTGATTGCTAATTTCTCCCAAATGCCTCGAGCCTATTCACGAGGCGTGGGAACGTTTCAAAGATCTGACGGAGAAATGCCCCCATCATGACATTCCAAAGACCAGCCTTGTACAAAATTTCTTTGGGGGTTTAAGCATTGAGAATCAGAAGCTGGTAGATGCCACTTGTGGGGGAAGCCACTTCAACAAGGACGAGGATGTCCTTTATCAAATTTTTTAGGAGATGGCAGAAAGTTCAGTAGCTCTTTCTTCTTCACGTGCTTTTCAGAAGCACCCCGTCGTCATCCCTGCAGTACCATACAAGGATGTCAAAATGACGGCAACACAAGAAGTGGATAAGGTGGATAGCACAGACCTGGCCATCATTGGAGACCATCTATCCAAAGTAGACATTATCGAGAAGCGATCCAAGGAACTCAATGAGCTTCATGTGATCGAGCAGAGGACAAAGAACCTGGATAAGCTGGATGAGATAACTAAGCACCTGGAACTTCTTGTGAGTACAATCAGTGCATTCCACAGTACGAATGCAGCAGCTGACCCCTCTACTAGGAAGCAGACTCCTTCAACCCATCAGAGTAGTAGAGGACCATCTATAGTTCATCATGTCTACTATGTGCAGACACTGGATCAAGCTCAACAGCATGCACATCAGATAGTTCCGTACCAACGAGAAGTAGCCTACATCTCTGAGCAGTCGTCCCCATCTCCACCTGTCATTCATGAGGTGAATGGTATCTGGTTCGACCGTGAGCGAAACCAGCCTCGTCCGTCAGGACAAGGCCAGTTGGGTTCACAACAGGGTCAGAGACCCACCCACCAGCTTCAGGGAGGCAGACAACAACAGCAGTACCAGCACCAGCACCAGCAGTTCCAGCCTCAGTACCAGTCTCCACCTCAATTCCAAAACTAGAGAGAAGGCCAACCACAATAACAGTCCATGTATTTCCCTCATCCTAACCAGCAACAAACTGCATATTACGGATAGTATCCTTTCCCCCCTCCTCCTCATTACTAGAATCCGTATGGTTACCAACAACCTCTGTACTATCAGTCTCAGCGACAACCAGTCAATGAGCAACCTGAGGCCCCTTCAGTCAATCCAACACTGGACCAACTTGCATTGCTTATGAAGAACATGAATGAACTGGCTCAGCGGATCAATGACCTGACCACCACCAAGACACTAATCCCAGCACAGGTCGAAGCCAATCCCAACAATTTCAGACGCAAGGAGCGGGTAGCTAAAAGCCCACCCACCCCGAGACAGGTATGTCCCTTGATTTTACATGTTTATCTGACGCCATTCATCTCAGAAGCGGTAGGAGTATACAGCTGGATACATACCAGTTGGGGTTGGAAAATCAAACCATTGAGAGAGCATCATCTTCTACATCATCTCCTTCACCAGTAGTCGAAAGGCCCAGTATAACAGCACCCACATCTGGAGTTTTACCGCCTTCACCACCACCTTCACCAGGCAGATGCAGATCACCATCAGCAAGGGAGAATATACTAGTCGCAGATTCTTCCTCTTCACCAGCAGTAGCATCCCGTTCTGTTTTAGATTCTGTTTTCCCTTCACCTAGATTGGACAACACTTTACAAACTGATTCTGTTTGTCCTCGTGTACATGATGATTCTACTTTGAATAAAGGAAATGAATGCTTGCATATGTCTTTTAATTCTATGCCATTTCCTTCTGCTTCAAAGCTAAAAAATTCAAAAATTAAAAACAACACTATCTGGTCCTGGAGTGGTTGAGATCTTACAGAACATCTTTTTAAAGATGTCACTCCTTAAGGCCATGGAATACATGCCTGCATTAAAAAAGGGAATGAAAGAGGCATGTACCCAAAAGAGTCAACCAAGGAAGAACATACGAAAGGAAATAAAGAAACACATCTTCACCATGGCCACAGTTCATGCCATCAGTAACCTTCCGCCTAAAAAGAAAGACAAGGGAGCACCTCATATCCGTTGACATATCTTTGATCAAGAATTGGATCGTACTCTTCTCAATAGTGATTCCTTCATTAATCTCAAGCCTTCCTCTTTATTAATTGAATTCCAGTTAGGGCCTCTTAAAACAACCAGAATGATCCTTCAGTTTGCCGATAGATCGATTAAGAGGCCAAGAGGCATTTTAGAGGACGTTATTGTAACGGTGCAGGGAATGAAATTCCCTGTTGATTTTGTTGTCATGGATATGAACATACCTGCACCGTTACTCCATACCCCGATCATACTAGGTCGACCGTTCCTCGGAACAGCCGAAGCAGAAGTTGATTATAGTACTGGAGAGATCATCTTTCACTCTCGTAGTGACAAGGTGAAAATTGAGACGATCTCTAATCCTAGACCATCACCGCCACCAGCAGCAGATGATACAGAGAAAGCTATATCAGAGCCAGATGACTGTGATTTTCTTTCTGAATTCATAAAGACGGATCTTTTCACAGATTTTATAGATACACATGAGTTCCTTTCACAAAAGGACTCTCTAGAAAGTACAGTCGACATGAGTTCCCTTGTCGGTCCAATTGAGATAGTTGTCGATGAGCAGTTTGAGCAGAGTTCTGACGTCCAGATATCTGAGCCATTCGTTGAATTTCCTGATTTATCCACAAATGAGAGACATCTTTCTGAGATTATTGTTGAGATATCTGAGTCGTTCATTGATAAGAATATTGAACATTCTAGTGAGCCATTCCTCTCTGAGCAAAGATCATTCATCGCATATCTATCAGCTATTTTATTTGCTGAGACGTCAATAGCCAAGGTGGATAGTCTAAAGAGCATAGATCACATACCATCTACCAGTACAGTAGCAGAGGTTATCGCAGAGGCGATTCAGACCCCACCTGAGCTCAAGGTTTTACCATCAACGTTGAAATATGCCTTCCTTGTGGATCCCCCCAAATGTTTCCGGTCATCCTCAGCTCGCAGTTGACCACTGAACAAGAATCTCGCGTTCTAGAGGTTCTTGAGAGAAACTGCAATGCCATAGGATGGAATATCTCGGATCTCCGTGGGATCAATACAGCGTTGTGCTCGCATCATATCTGCCTACAGGATGACTGTAAACCCTCTCATGAATGTCAGCGCCATCTAAATCCATACCTAAGGGAGGTTGTCATGAAGGAGATCAGGAAATGGTGTGATGCTGGCTTTATATATCCCATTTTGGATTCCAAATGGGTCAGCCCTTTACATGTGATCCCGAAGAAATCTGGGATTACAATCATAAAGAATGACCATGGTGAGGAGATTCCAATCCGGGTACCTACCTCATGGCATGTCTGTGTAGATTACCGACGCCTGAACTCAGCTACCAAGAAGGATCACTTTCCACTGCCCTTTATTGATCAGATTATTGATAGGTTGACAGGGAAAGAGTTTTTTTGCTTCTTGGATGGGTACTCGGGATACAACCAAGTTGCTATCGCTCTTGAGGATCAGGAGAAAACTACTTTCACTTGTTCGTTTGGCACTTACGCGTTTAGATGGATGCCCTTTGGATTGTGTAACGCCCCCACTACATTTCAAAGGTGTATGTTGGCTGTTTTTGCCGAACTAGTGGGTAATTTTCTTGAAGTCTTCATGGACGATTTCTCGGTCTACGGGGATAGTTTTGACACATGTCTTGCTCATTTAGACCGAGTCCTTCGATGTTGCTGTGTGAGGTAAACCTAGTGCTCTCATGGGAGAAGAGTCATTTTATGGTGACTGATGGGATTGTATTGGGCCATGTCATCTCCAAACATGGTATGGAGGTTGACCAGACTAAGATTGAGGCGATTTCCAAGTTAGAGCCACCACAGAATTTGAAGCAGTTGAGGTCATTTTTGGGACACGTAAGATTCTATAGGCGATTCATAAAGGACTTCAGGAAAATCGTCAGACCTTTGACTAGGCTTTTGTGTAAGGAGACTGATTTTGTGGTCGATGAGAAAGTTCTCATTGCATTCAATCAGATGAAAGAAATGATTACTAGTGCTCCTGTCCTACAGCCACCTGATTGGTCTCTTCCTTTTGAGATCATGACGAATGCATCAGATTTCGCAGTTGGAGCGGTTTTAGGACAGAGAAGGGATGGGATACCATTTGCTATACACTACGCTAGCAAGACTCTGGATGAAGCACAACGGAATTATACAGTTACAGAGTAGGAGATGCTAGCAGTTGTGTTTGGGCTAGAAAAGTTCAGATCTTACCTCATCGGCTCACACGTTATTGTGTACACGGATCGCACTGGCATACGATATTTGCAGGCAAAGAAGGATGCCAAACCACGTCTTATCAGATGGATCCTTCTTCTCCAGAAATTTGATTTAGAGATACGAGATAAACCTGGAGTGAAAAACGTTGTGGCAGATCACCTTTCCCGTATTACAGATATAGAGACTTCTGAGCAGAACATGATTCCTATTTCTGAAACCTTTCCAGATGAGTCCATTTTGTCTATGGACTCACTCCCATGGTATGATGATATTGTGAACTATCTTGTCTCCAAGAAAGTTTCACAAGATTGGCTGAAGTACAAGGTAGACAGATTTCTGTCAGAGATTCATTATTACCAGTGGGAGGATCCGTACCTATTTCGTGAGGTGTGGATTGTATCTAAAGAAGGTGCATTCCTCAAGAGGAACACACTAGTGTACTTGAGCACAGTCACAAACTAGAATCTGGTGGGCATCATTCAGGGAAACGCACGACAGCAAAGGTTTTACAGAGTGGCTTATGGTGGCCCACATTGTTTAAGGATGCTACAGAGTATGTTCGAGGTTGTATTAATTGTCAGAAAATGGGAGGAACAATTGGTTCCAAAGATAGCATGTCCCTAAGATACATATAGATTTATGATGTTTTTGATGCTTGGGGAATAGACTTCATGGGCCCATTCCCTGTCAGTCAGGGATTTCAGTACATCCTGCTCGCCGTGGATTATGTTAGTCGATGGGTGGAGGCTATTCAACCCGAGCCGCAGATAGTCGTACGGTGTGTTCCTTTCTCAAAGACCATATTATTGTGTGGTTTGGTATTCCCAAAATACTGATTTCAGATGGGGAAGCCATTTCATTAATAGAAAAGTAAAGAAGCTTGTGAAGGAGTACGACATTGAGCACAGAGTTGTGTCTCCTTATCACCCTCAAACTAATGGCTTGGCAGAAATTTCAAATAGGGAGATCAAGACGATAATGCAAAAACTTATACGTTCAGATAGGAAGAACTGGTCCCAGATGCTTGATTCAGTTCTATGGTCTTATCGGACGGTGTACAAATCTCCTTTGGATATGTCTCCCTATAGATTGGTGTATGGAAAGCCTTGCCACCTGCCAGTGGAATTAATTCACGAATATTTATGGGCACTCCGTGTATGCAATTTAGATTATGAGAAGGTAGGAAAGAATAGGAAGTTGTATTTGAACAAATTACTGGAATTCTGAGACTTTGCATATGATAACTCACTTATGTATAAAGAGAAGTCAAGTGCTGTCATGATAAACACACTGAAGGAAGACTTTCTCCCCTGATCAGAAAGTTTGGTTATTTGATGCTAAGTTGAAGTTATTTCCAGGAAAATTGAAAAGCAAGTGGTCAGTTTTGTTCTTCGTGAGAGCTGTGCGTGACAATGGGAGTATTGTCATATCTGGGTTGTCATCTGACGCACAACCATTTGTTGTGAACGGACAGTTGCTGAAGCCATATCTAGATCATGATACATTCTTGTCCGTTGTGGATTCCATAACTTTGGTATCAGACGATGATCTTTTGATTCCACCTTCTGCGTTCGGTACATAAGCTCAACACCTCTTGTATATCCTTTTGTTTCACTCTTTCTTTTCCTGTTTTATCATTCACCTCTTTTCTGTGTGTGTGCGTGTGTGTGTATATATATGCTATACTTAGGATGTGCTTTATCCTAAGTATAGGGGGGTGAATGATTTGTGTTGTTCATATTCGTCATGTTCATCACTCTTGTTGTTGTTGCCTATACTTATGGATACTCTACCCTAAGTATAGGGGGGTGATGTTGTTCATATCATGTCTTTGTATTGAGTCTGTACATTCTCTTCATCGGTTTTCCCCTTTGTACATTCTACTATACTTAGGATTACTTGATCCTAAATATAGGGGGGATCACCAACTTCTCTTCTTTGTATCTTTTCTTTGAGTCGTTGTAGCATAGGAGTCTTTTCACCTTTATATACTTAGCACGAGTTATGCCTTCCTTTGTCGCTCTTTGATCACTATGAGGACATAGTTCGAGCTAAGTATAGGGGGGTGTCGTATATATTGTATATATACTTTAGACATAACTCGTACTTTTAAATATGTTTATTTGGTGGATATGTATATAATTTTGTAAAATCCACGTGTCTTAAAAAAATCTTGTATATATTTTACTAACCCTTTTTCCTTTTTGAAAAAAATTACAAAATCAAAAATCTATAAAAACTTGCATAATTAAAAAAATCTCTTTGCATTGTGCATATTTTCTTGCATTTGCATGTGCATTTTTCAAGATAGTACTAACATTTAAACTATGTCTGGAATAAAACTGAAGAATGGAGCTTAGTTGGAACTTAATCCACCTAATTCTTAGAGGAACTTCACTGAGAAAGATGATTTTTGAAGCTTCAGGTCTTTGACTTAATTCTTTGAGTTCCACATGACAATGTGCAGCGTTTGACTCTTAGTGTCTAACCTGGTCTCTTCATTCTGGGTACAACTCTGGAATAGGGAATTAATTTGTACTCTCGCACTATGCACTTAGCTCAACTCAGACGGGATGTTGGAATATTGTGTAAATTTCTTTTCTGGTAGCGTGGAAATATAAAGACCGGAGTATGGGTTGAAATAAAGCTTCGAAAAAGAGATGGACGGCTAGGCACAATTTCTTCTAAGACTCCAAAACATGTACGGAAATAAAAAGATTCTATATCCGTAGGGGCACAACAAGATCCAAGAAGAACCACCAAAGATCCAAATACAAAGAAGCCACTACTAAATAAATATCTGACCAAAAAGGTCCAAGCTTCAAGAAAACCTACAGATGTTGGTGGAGACTCGGCTATATTGGCCAGCTTCACAAGGAGAGGTGACTACACTGGCCACCCTCCAGTTCTTTTCTCCTTCTTCTAACTTCTCCCCCAATTCGATTGTGAACACAGCGCGACAGACCTTAGAAGGAAATACCTGACTGCCTGAGGACGAGTTACTGGAGAGGAGATTTGCATGGTAGTCCGGCATTCGGGATGGGAAGAGCTAAAACCTTTCACACACATGAGTCGATTGTTCAATGTTCATAGGGTATACTTTGGGAAGAGGATTGATCTAAGATGACTTCTGAGCCGAAATTGTGACAATGATGTGTAGAACTTGAAGGCTGTCGATTTTAAAATTCTAAGTCTCACAGAAGTTCCGACACACTAATAATCCAAAGGTCCGACAGAGATCCAAACTACAATTTTATGAAGATAAGTTTAATACTCAATATTGTCCTACTTTCTTTATTTTCCCTTTCTTTTTCTTTTTCTTCACTTATTCTTTCGAATAAGTGTTTGTTAAGGGACTAGCAAAGCTAAAGTATAGGGGGATGATGAATCTGCGATTCGTCATCTTTATTCATTTATTTTAGCTTAAAATCACTTATAAAACACCTGCATATAATACTAACTCCATATTCTTACTAACTTGCATCTATGTGTAAATATTGTGCACTTCTTACTAATTTTAACCTAAATAAATAAAGAAAGAAAAGAAAAGAAAAATAAAAAAAGGAAGATTGTATACAGGCTGACCCAAACCCCAAGAGAAGGTCAAGACTTGACCTGATTGACCAGGAATAAAGTACGGGGAGATAGGGTCCTTAAGCAAAAAATCCAAAAAAATTGTGTATTGTGTATATCTGTATAAAACTAACACTAATTTATTGGGATTTTTACACGGCAGACCCTATAATCTTTGTCAATTATCTTTACGACCTTTGAAACATCGTAATTCCACCCTTAACCCCATAAACTTGCTAACTCTTACCGTATAAACCCTGCAGTTAACTCCCCATCCAATTAGTTGTTAAAACTAACCGGATTCGTGAATTCTATTTCCATAATGCTCATTTTATTTCTAAAAATTACAAAATACCATCCCTTCTCCCTTTCTCCTCCAGGCCTCCTCCATGACATCCCCTCCTCTCCTCCCCTGACCTCCCCTCCGCCCGACCTCCCCTCCCCTGTCCTCCTTGCTGCCTCCGCCCGACCACCCCTCCCCTGACCTCCCCGCTGCCTCTGCTCGACCTCTTACGTAATAAGATCCATGGTAACTTCCCTGAGTTCATTGGGGAGCTCCCGGAGCTCGAGGTGTTGCAACTATGGAAGAACAACTTCACCAGCGAAGTACCTACAAAGCTCGGGAGCAATGGGAGGCTCCAGCTGCTTGATATCTCCTCAAACAAGCTCACGGGGCCTCTCCCATCGGATCTCTGCAAGGGAAAATAATCTCCAAACCTTAATAGCTCTAAGCAACTTCTTATTTGGACCCATACCGAAGACCATTGGGGAGTGTTCGTCGGTCAGCTGCGTCAGAATGGGTGGGAACTACCTAAATGGATCAATACCGAGTGGCCTCTTTGGTCTACCCAACCTCGCGCAGGTGGAACTCCAGGACAAGCTCCTCAACGGTGGTTTCCCAGTGGTCGTCGTAGCTTCCACCAATGCGCTTGGACAGATCAGCCTCTCCAACAACAAGCTCAACGGGTCACTCCCGCCATCTATCGAGAGCTTTTTCAGCGTCCATAAGCTCCTCCTCGACGGCAACCTCTTCAGTGAAGAGCTCCCACCGGAGCTCGGGAAGCTCCAGTAGCTCTCCAAGATGGACTTGATCTCAAATGGCTTTGTGGGTTCCCTCCCGCTGGAACTTAGCAGGTGCAAGCTACTCACGTTCATGGATCTCAGCCGCAACTATCTCTGGAGAGATCCCCATGGAGATCACGGTCACGCGGATACCGAATTATCTCAACATGTCGCGCAACCACCTCTCCGGCAGGATCCCGTCGGATATCTCCACCATGCAAAGCCTCACACCCGTGGATTTCTCATAAACAACCTCTCCAGCGTGGTTTCGGAGACGGGACAGTTCGGCTATTTCAACTCCCACATCGTTCCTGGGAACCCAAAACTCTGTGGCCCGTACCTCTCCTCTTGCTTGTCTGGTTTTGCCTCTAGTAGCAGCCTGCAAGGGAAGACCCACGAGAAGGGCCATCTCACGGCCTCCTTTAAGCTCCTCCTCGTCCTCGGACTACTCCGTTCCATCACCTTTGTGGTTGCTGCCATGTTCAAGGCGCACGCTTTGAAGCACGGCAGTGGAGGCACACGGTCGTGGAAGCTCACTGCATTCCACCGCATGCAGGGCTCGCGACCCTCACCATATTGGGGTTCATGGTGGAAGAGCCACAACACGTGAGGTTGGGAGTGGGACGACGTCGTACTCAGCTTGGACCAGATCTAAAATGCATGTGTCGATGTCTTCCTGTCCCTAGATGGCCCCTCCTCGTGCTCCTCATGCTCCACCGTTGAGATCCTCGGCCTTCATCACCAACATCCGTCTTCATGTGTCTGAAGAAGAAGGGGAAGATGATATCCAACGTCCAATTTCCATCGGTTAGATTAACTCAATGCTAACTCAAGCAATTAACTCAAATAAAGTTAAAAATGATGACAGGGTTTGTGGGGTAAGACGGAGCAAGTTTACGGGGTCGAGGGAGGAATTACGATGTTTCAAAGGCCATAGAGGTAATTGACAAAGATTATAGAGTCTTCCGGGTAAAAATCCCTAATTTATTTGTGCCTTAATTGATCTCAAATCAAACAACTTTCAAGGCTAAAGTTGTAAATAAAAATGTGTAATTAATAAAATAATTGCACAATTAAATCTTGTACAGAATAAAAGTAACCACACTTGGAAAAAGCTACTAAGTACTAATTGAAAGATCAATTCCGGCTCCATATGAACTCAACTTGAACCAATCTTACTTCCTTTGTATTCTAAATTAAATTATCTTCAAAATGACTGTGATTTCATAAATTTTAGAGTTACGAGTAAAAAGTTGGTTTCCAGGGTGGTTTGTGCAATTTTCCCATGTATTTTGTAAATATTGTATTTGTATATATTTGTAAAGTATTCTTACTAATTATTTAAAATAAAAATAAAAATAAAAAAAATAAAATTTTTAAAACAAAAAAAGAGCTAATTTCCTCATTTTCCCTTGTATATAATGTCATATATGTATATAGTTCATGTATATAGTTGCTATTTTTAATTAACCATCATAAAAAATTAAAAAAATAACACTTTTTTAACTCAAATAAAGAAAGTAACAAAAATTCAAAAAAATAGATAATTTTGTGAATAGCTTTATCTCTTTTACTTTATCTCATTTCATCTCTCTTATCTCTTCCACCAAAAAATTCAGAAATTCATTTCAATTTTCATCTCTTATCTCTTTATCCAAAAAAATCAAAAATTAAAATTTCATTCTATCTTTTCTATTTATATGGCTCCTTCTCCCTCATTTCAACTTGATCAATCTTTAGAGAGAGGAGCCCGATCTCCAAGAGAAAATTTCGTCGAGAAAGTTGCCTAGTCTCCAAGTCGTCCGGTGACAGCGAGTCGACCTTGTGGAGGCGATCACGGTCCATTTCCGCTCCTAAGGTGAGATACACATTTTTCTTATTTTTTATTATTTAAGTTAATCGTAGTTTATTTCTAGTACTTTTATCTCGTTGTCATTTTTTATTTAGATCTTAAAATCCATCACATTTTTGATTCGACATCGATCTCGAGTTTTCATTTCATTCTCTCGATCTCTCCACGTTCTATTTCTATCGTCCATGATCTCTCAACACCGGCCGTGTACGGTGGTTGGAGATCGGATTCGAATCTCTCATTTCTGTTGGATCCTTGTCAATTTTTTCTGAGTTGTATATAAATAGAATAAAAAATCCATATAATTGTTTTTTCTTATATAACCTTTGTTTTGCAGGAGAATCAAAATAAAAAATAATAAAAAAATTATATTACTATTTATATTTCCCGTTTATAAAAAAAATAAAACAAAAATTATTTCGTTTTTTGTCTTTCTTCATCTGATTACAGTAAAAACAAAAATATAAAAATAAAAAATATAAAAATAATAATAAAAAAGGGGATGGCTGCCCCCAGGCGCAACCGCCCCTCCTCCGTCGGCCATCCTCTAGCGGGCCGTGCTCCACCAACAGCGTCGCTCTAGACCCGCGGTTGGCCGTCATCGCGTCGGGCGACCCCTCCGTCCACGCCCTCCGTTCTTGACGCCGCCTTCGACCACCGTACTCCCTCCGTTGAGCTCCAACGCCATCCACGCCCTTTTCCTCATAGGCGGCAGCCCCATCCATATCTCGCTTTGGCCTTGAAGATTGAGAATGAAGGAGAAACCCTAGAGAATATTTAAAAATTGGGAAACATCAGAGCGCTCTCCCTGAAGTTCTCGCAAATTGCAATGAATCCCAACCAGAGCCTCAAGCACGAGCCATGCACGTGACACAGTGGGTAAATTGCACATTTTTTCACTCTATTTATTTTTATCATTTACTTAATGCAGGAACCTAAACTATTTACATTTCAGTCTCTATTATTCAGACATTGATTTGCATGATTCTTCTACTGAAATAAATATTTTTATTAGTCCAAATTTTTTTGAAAAATTATGTTAAGCTCCTGATGTACATATCCATCTAGTATAAATTTTTCATTAAATTTTGATTTCATTTATTATTTTTATTAAAAAAATAAAAAACATGTCAATTTTACCTGTTTGAAATTCAAAAATTCATAAAAATTCGAAAATAACTCCGAAAATTCAAATAAAATTAGGGTAGTTTTATTTCATTGTATTTTAATTTATTTGCAAATTTCACGCATTTATTCTTCATAAAACCCCAAAAATTTTAAAAAATACCAAAAATCTTATAAAATCACTGAAAATTTTATAAAAATCCAAAAATAGTGATTTCAGTTCCTGTTTGTAGATACTTCCATGTAGTTTGTCATAAAAATAATTGCCAGAAGTTTTTGGGTACTTAAAATATTTTTAAGTTGCAAATTACTCCAGGTTGTGCACATTTTCACATTTTCTCACTGTCTGATTTTTAAAAAAATACAAAAATATCAGAAATTTCTTCAAAAATTCTCAAAAATATTTCAAAACTTTTAAAATCCAAAAATATTTTCTCTGAATTTTTCTGAGTATTTTTTGGTACAATTAAAAAAAAGTTGGTGTGCATATTTCTTGTGCTTGTGCATATTGTTCGTTATTTGAAAATTTAAAAAAAATGCAAAACAAAAATCACTAAAAATTAAAATATAAAAAAGTTAGAAATAAAAAAATTTAAAAAAAAAAGATAAAAAGTCACAAACACGCATGATAGTTGTCCTTTGAGATTCCTGTTTTTCTCTTGATTGATTTTTTATTAATTGAATAACCCTCGGGATTTGAAGTCTCCCCGAGTTCGACCCTGTTCGCTATATATGATAATAAGTAGCAAAAAAAATATGTGTTTGTTTGTCACGAGATTTTTGGGGATAGCAACGACTTGTTTATCAATAATTTTCGAGTCCTCGAGAAAAACGTGCTCAACATTGGGCTAGGATTGTGACATGTCTGATCCGTGTCCTACCTTCTGATTGGCTGAGCGTTGTTGGGATAGATTGCTGAATACAGATAGTATTCTTCTGTTGTAGAATAAAAAGGGCCCTAGGGCAACCCGATACTGCATCCTCATTTTCTGATCCGTTTCTCATCTCATATCTGTACCTTCTCAGTATCCTTTGTACTTCCTTTTTCTCCATATAGTGAAACCGATCGTCGCCGCTCAAGGACTTAGTCCATTTACGGGTGAACCTTGTAAATCCTTGTGTTCGTGTCTTACTTGTTTGATTGTGTTTGTGCATATTTTCTTCCGTGATTCGCAACAGTAGCGTTTCGATTTCGCGAACATGGAGAAATGAAAATTTCAAGGAAATCTACATATTCCTTCTATATAATTTTGCTGAAATTTGAGGCCATAGCTCGAGGGAGTCATTTGGTTGTAAACCCTTCGACTCTTAGGATTCCGCCACAGCATTTCTATCAGCCCATGAAAACAGAATTGGCATGTATGGTGAAAAAGAGGGAAGTTGAGCTAGCTGGTATTGACTTAGGTAGATGTGCGGTGAAGATGGCCAAGGCATCGGCCTCGATGGTGCAACAACCATTAATGGTAGCATCTCCTGGTGGTTGTGAACAAAGTGAACAAGATCTTTCTGAGCTACGTGAGGTCCTTTTGATTGGCCGTCGAGAGGAATGGCCAATCAATTTCATAGACATTGAACCTCCCTTCACGTGACTGGTGGAGAGCATCCAGAGGCAGCAACAACGGCCTCCTGGATGCTCGCCTGGAGATGGTCGGAAGGAGACGATCTGCATCCGGGGAGGACATGCTACCGGAATCCGCTTTGGAGAAAGCGCATTGGGCCAAGGAGAACATCGTGATCGAATGCACGACGACGACACCTTCGACCACTTAGGAGAGCCCAAGCTTCGGTGAGTTCCAATTTCTCGATTCTTAAGAGAGATTACTCGATATCTACTCTTACCTTCTCCTGTTGGGAATAATAGGTTTGGATTTTAGGCTTTCTTTGTTATAATATTCTAAGTACGCTAAAAAAATCACTATAAAACATGCTTTATTCATAAATATAACCTGAACCTTATTTTATTTGCATTGGAGTCTTTGGAGAGTGCTCATGATTGTTGATGGGATTGGAATCGGTCTCTGGGTCTGTGACTCTGTCCCTGTCATAAGTGGCAAGTACGAAGGGCAGTGCGTTGGCATCTTTCACTTTCCTCCCTCGTTTCCTTCCACTTTTATTTTCTGGTCCACTTTGACGTAGAGATTTCCAATTAACTTTTTTTGATTTGTAATGCAGCAGCAGACAAGGAGACTGAGAACGGGCTGATCCACGACGAACTCTCCGGGCTTCTCGGCATGTTCCCGATCGAGGCGATACTGATTCGGGTCGCCGCGAAGGTGTCAGATTGGTACAGAGGGGAGATGTCATCGTTGGCGACGATGGAGGACGAGATAGGGCTGGAGATGCAGCAGCAGCTCGCGACGACGCTGAGCATCGGGGTGGAGGAGGATCCCAAGTGGTCCAATGCCGATCCCGGTGTCCGCTGAAGCAACTGCTGACTAGTGATGGGTGCCCTTTGCATGAGGGGCTCCTTCCTGCCCATTTGTAACCATATTGCTGTGTGTTCTTTGATGCTCAATATATTGGTCTTCCCACTTGATATACATATCTGAACTCTCTTTCCCTCTCTCTGTCGTTTGATAGCATGTTAGGCATTTATGGAAAGCTGAGCTTGTATAATATTAAAAAAATACGATGCTTGTGAACCAGGTGATTACTTGCTGTCTGTTTTGGATATTGCGACATGGAATTGGTTGAAAAGGGATAGAGAGACATGGGAGACAGGTTCTGGGGAGGAGAGATGGGGACAGGTCCTGACAGCATCTGAGACTGCAATGTTTGCTTGGTTGTGTGGGTAACTAAAGAAGAAGTTTCATATCATTTATTGTGCTTGCTTTGGTAAATTATTAGCTCTCGATTCCCTTTTTTAATGAAAAAAATCTGGTCAGTCCCTCGGTAGGAAAAAAAGGATTTTTACACGTATGTTCATCCCAGATTATGCAAGTACGCTTGTGTTCCTAATTTTTTTTGCAATAAGACGTGTGCCAATATATTTTTCACAAAATTTACAGTATTACCGTTACCCTTTTGTCACAACACTTACACTCCTATATTACGTTAATGGAAGGCCAATATTGTAAATTTTGTAAGATTGTAAAAAGAGGAAAGGGAGCTTACTTCATGAAGTAAGTAACCTTACGTACTTCATGTTCATAATTTGTCTATTTTTTAGTTTTTTTTTTAAAAATGCTACCATAGATTTTCATAATTATATACCTCTAATATGTCTTCTAAATTTCATCAGAAATAGAGACTCTTACGCCCTTCATCCAAAACAGGTCAATTACTGTAAATATAAGACCGTTAAAATTACATGTTCTAGATGAGGGTATAGAAGTATATGTTTTTAATGAAAGTTGAATGACATATTAGAGGGATAAAATTATGAATCCATAGTAGTATTTTTCAAAAAAAAATATAAAAAGGATCGACAAAATATAGACATGAAGTAGGTAAGGTTAATTAATTCACGAAGTAGGCTCTCTTTTCTCGTAAAAATACAAGTGTTAGTGCAAAAAATGTAAGGGCATAAGTGTCTTTGCAGAAAATTGAAAGAGAACACGTGTAAAAATCCCTAAAGCATGTCAAGTGGGATAATGAGTCATTTACAAGACCATTTTGCACCTAGCCTTCCATATAAACTAAGTCAAGCAAGTGTACTCCCTTCTAAACTAGATGAGACTGTCGAGGAGTGCCACGTATGGATGCGTAGATGAGACATTATTGGCATGTAGACACATCTAAGAGCACAAGGAACGAAGGAGACATGATAGCCGTCGGGAGTAAAGACGGCTCAACGACAAAATCCGAATCCTGCGTTCCTAACCATTCGAGATCTTGTGAGCCATGTCTGATCAGTATCCACTTGATTAAACGATATATTGTAAGCCATTCCAGGTCATGATGCTGCAGGCAATACTCACAGTAAAAATACGCAGGTTTCCACTTGATATACTTGACCAGATCGTCGACCTTGGCAATGAATTCGCTCATTTTTTCTTTCTTGTTGCTGATGACTTCCTCCATGGTTCGACAAAATTCTAAAACATGACTTATCATGTCGGGGAAAACCTCATGTCGTGCTGTCAGGATACACAACAACTGCAGAAACTAGTGTTAAAATTTCCTTTCTGAAAGTAATCAGAGTCTATGTTTCGACCCCTTCCAGTCCATCCTAAGTAACATATAGGTGCAGTCCACGGGAAGAGCAAATTAACAAGTTATGAACACATTAAAAAAACAATAAGCTAAACTCGCAGCATAGCACAAGACACGACCGCTTGCAGATCGACAAGAAGCACCGAGACCTTCAACGTAATAACATCTTGCAGATCGACAAGAAGCACCGAGACCTTCAACGTAATAACATCCGATCCCTCACGAATATTGAGATAATCAAAATGCCCATCGTGATCACTTTATAATACATCTATAAGTACCATATGACAAAATAAAGCACAATTCAAGTTGCGGTCCCTTGGTTCAGGGCTCAGAACAGAAACAAACATGTCAATCCAGTCCAGCAATTGGACAAACACAACCGGGGTTTGTTGTAAGGTACAATATAATAATACTTCAAGCATCGATACCTTGTGAACTATGCCCAGCTTGCACTTAATCATCATCGCCCTCGCTCGAACGCAATTCGAGTCCTTCCAGACCCTCCTCCCTCGTAGTCATCTCTCATTGATGCTCCTCCACTGGCCTTCATGGTTCCACCACTCCCGATCTTATCAATTGCCTTCTTCCCTTTCTTCACCTCTGTCAAGAACTGATCCAGACCAAATGGATCACTCTCTTCCTGCTGTTTTGCGAACTCAATGGAGCCCTCCCTCTTGCTACCGGAAGGCCTCTCAGATGCACCTGTAAACTGCTTGTCTGCTTTGAACCTCTTCGTGCTAAGAACTTTTTCCAGCTGCTCATCCTCGCCACCGTACATCTCAGAATCAGCATCTCTTTTAGGCCTGTAGAGGGTAGAGAGCGTATTTTGAGCAGTGAAGAGACCCTTATCGTAAATGTTGTACTGATCATCAGTGGCAAAACCGGAAGCCATGCCCTTCTCCTGGTTGAACAGCCTTGAATCGTACATAACCTCTCCCTTACCAGTGCCCGTGTTCGCCATGCCAAGAGCAACTTTTTCACTGATGTCACGGTCTCTGTCCCTGGTAAGCTTACTTTTCTTGCCCATTGCGGCATCCTTGGCTTCCAATCGCCTTTCTCTCTCCCTCTCACGCCTTCGCTCCTCACGGAGCTTCTCACGTTGCAATCTCTCCTCCCTCTCTTCCTTTGACTCTTTTATAGGGTGTTCATGGTGGTCGTCACCTCCTCCTAAATCATTATCATCGATTAGATTTCTGTCAGATGCCAATGACGCAGTGGCAGCAGCGGCAGGTGCGATACCAGTCCTCTCCGATCTTGCCCTCTGAGCTAAAGCACGAAGCTCCTGCTCCTTCCTTTCCTTTTCCTTCAGCATTAGTTCTTTCTGAACCTTTGACCGCATTGCAACAGCTTCCCTTGCCTTCTGTTCTGCGACATATAAAGCCTCCGAAAGCTTGGCAAAATTGTCGTTGATCTGCATCTCTTGGAGACCTCGCCCATCTGCTGCGAGACGCTTGTCCAATGGAATAGTGTAACCTTTAGGATTCTTCCAGTTGGAAATGCAAGGAGGAATTTTCCAGTCCTGCTGGTCTCTCACTGTCACAGGTCGGGGTGGTGAATGCATCACAGGAACGGGTGGAGACCCATTTGCCTTAGGAACCCTCTTGTGCTTGAACTTTGGAGGCTCGAGGGGATCAACAGGCATTTCCACCATCCTTATAATCCTCTCTTTAGCCCCCGAATTAAAAGCTGCCGACTGTTGCGACGGCTTATATTTGATAAATTTCGATTCAGACGACTGTGATGGAACATTCTTTGGCTGGGCAGCACTCAACCTTGTGTTGATTATCTTCTCCAAAGCCGCCTTCGTCCTCTGTGTTGTTTCTTCAATCTCTTTCTCCTTCTCCTCATCATCCTCTTTGTTTTCCTCAGAAACTATCTTTGGGACAAGATCCTTGTGTTGGGAGTAAACAATTTTTTTCGAGTTCTCATTCTGTTTGACAATTGCATCAAAAGCAACCTTGCCTTGAGAATCAACAGTAAGGGGGAGAATTTTGGAACTTGGCTTCTCGTCCTTCCTGCCCATGCCAAGTGGATACTGTGCAACATGGATCTCAGGAAAGGCACCACCATCACCAAAATCTTCAGGTTTACGAGGAACGAAGCCCGAACGCTTCCCATATGGAGGTGCAGGGTTTGCTTTGACCAATGCAGCGGAGCCACTATTATCAGATACAGAACTGAACCTCTCCTTAAACCATGGGTCCTTTGAATGATCGTATAAGGATGAGGTGGAAGACTTTACAGGTGGTAAGATATCCTTGAGAGCTGACATGATTTGAAATTTTACCTTTCAAAACAGAAATTAAAACCTGCAATATAAGAGATACACCAGATTTCAACAAGTGGGAAGAAAACCTCTAATATTACATTAAAAAATTGAGAAAAGTTGCCAAATTTCCCGATTTGAGAAAGAAAATATATAAGAATATAGTCTACAGGTAAAGAATCAACACAAATTCCCACCATGGCAACTCGTTAAAAATTTGCGGTGACCAACATCGCAATCATAACCAGGTTCAAGCTCAATCTAACCCATAAAAATGGCAGTTAAAATAAGAATGTCGTATAGCAAATTAAGGTGTGTGTGGACTGTACAACCAGTTGGGAAGCAAAAGGATATGGATATATCCGTAACAAATCTGTCGTCATATCCATATTATGCATATTTTGACATCAGTATCCATATCCGTTTAAAAATGCCTACACATATGTATCACTTTAATATCTGCAAACATCCACATCCATATTTATATATCAGTTTTCATATAAAAACATAATTGTATATTTATTTTTGACCATATATAACATCATTCTATACCTTCTTTCACCATACTCGGTATAATTATTATAATGAGCATACTTAGAAAATTTATATCATGTGTATTCCATCCAATACATGTATATTTAAATTATTATAGAGTATTTCTGATAATATCCGTATGCAATCAATAACCGTTTACATCTGTATCCACTATTTAGGGATACAGTAACATATTTTTCATATACGTCAATATCCCCGTATCCACATCATATTCGTATTTCATGGCGGATAAGGATATGGTAACGCATAAATCCTTATATGTATTCATTCATTTGCATCCCAAACAACCAGCTCAGAATCTTATAAATCTTACCCATCAGAAGTCGGGACACAAGAGATAAGCATGTTCTCTTATGAAAAAAAAGATGCTAACACTAAAGGTGATCATAGTTTTATAAAGAGAAATGAAGCGCCCCAACCATGACAAGAATGCATTCCAGACAACACAATTGCACATGGGTGCCATTCATTTTCACCAGTAACCGGCCAATTTGGAACAATTACAAAGAAAACGAGAAAAATAACTCTAAAAGAATATAAAGCCCAGAAAAACAAATATGGTTGAAAGAATATAACAATGTCTCTTCGCTCTAAACTTACTTGGAAGGAAAACTTTATAACAACTATTAAAAATTAGTAAAGATATCTGACTTCACAAGAAATGAACTGCAGTTGTAATGAAACAGAATTGTATGGATGCAGAAAATGTTAGTGCAATAAGGGATTTACTACTTGGAATTTGTATATTTTGCCATTTCGATCCCCTGAACAGTCGACGAATACAATGAGAACCTTAAAAAATGTGACCACCCTTTTTTTTCATCAAAAAAAAACTGTGCCAAGATTTTTCGGAAATCAGTACAAACTAGGAGAAATAAATCATCTTTGACCTAGCACAGGACAGACTCAAATATTAAATGCACGAGCTAGCAACCATCAACGGCTACTTCGGTTAGAGAACCGGATTTGGTGGAATGACTTTTATATGCGAGGGTCACCATGTTTATCTGTTTGAAAAGTCGTGGATAAATGATGGGATAATTATGGAATACGTTTTCGTTTGGCTGAGACAAGAGATAAATGCAGGGATTAGCTGCTGAATAACTTAGATTCTAATTATGAGTTGCATATAATTTTGAAGTTAGCGTTACATGGGCATAACCTCATGAAAGATAGATAGATAGATAGGTTTGATCAAATTGCAGATGTTATATTCATGAAGATACTGACGTTCTATTTACTTTGACTTCAAAAATAGTTTAAGTGGCTTTCATGTTTATCATGGCGTTGCTTAGGCAGTGATCCATGGACTGTTGTCATGTCAGTGATGTATGATGATGTTTCTGCAGAAGGAACAGCTATACTCTGTAGTGCCAGCTTCCGCTAGTATAGTCATTCCATAATACAAGTGCCCGGCATCATCCAAAGCCTTCCTGTCTCCTTCAAACATGTATAGTGGCAAATATTTCACCATTGCTTCTTTGCAGTTAAGGGTGACATGTTGCTGGGTGCAATGGCAGGTATCCCTTACTTCCTAACAATTCCCTCCACACTTCTCCACTTTTATAATAAACCTCATTTCATTGATAGATTTGCAGGCACTTATATGCCTTGTATTGTTGGACTCTAGTTACCACCCACATAACCCAGATGGTTCTCACGTTTGTATTGTATGCAATGATTTCAAAAAATGTCTATGGTGCTTACAAAAGCTCTGCTGGTAATAAAGGATTTAATATTTCCGTTAATACTTCATCTCATGATGATGAATGTATAGAACCAAGGGTAACATTAACATGTTGTTTGAGGAGCATTGCTAGTAAGAAAATGGGAAATCCATTCTACTTTAATGCCTGAAGTATTAGCCCCTCTCATGTTCAGGGAAAAAAGAAGGGAAGGCAGGCAGCACAGACATCCGCAATCAATTACCCAATGATTAGAATTCAGTTTCTAATAATAGAAACCAATGCGTGATTGTGTTTGAGAATGAGAACGATCGTGAGATGATGGATATGAATCTTTTGTACAACTTGCCCTCCAAGAGAGGTGTATCGCTGACAAAGAAACGGAAATTTAAACTCAACGATATGACTGGAATTGGGGTTTGAAAGGTAATTGGCTTGAAACAATACTGAATCCAGAGCATACAGTGAGGAATATACTGCCACTTAAACAGGAAGCCAGGAATCTATCGGAGGCTATGTAAAATACTATTGTGAACCATGTGGTAGCTAAAATGGTGGATTAGACTGCTACAATATAATAGCTTGCTCCTTTAAAAAGAGCAGATCTCTCCATAGAATCGGTGTATAATAAACAGCATGTTTTAACAATTTATGACGATCTACCAAGTACAAGCTTATCACCGTGTCTCTTCTAAAGACAAACCCCTTAACATGAAGCTTATCCCAGGGATTTTTTTTTCATCCACGCCTTCTTGAAAGAGCTCCGAGCTCCTAAATTCATTTCAAAGTTGAACTTAGGTAAAGGAAGCACAATCTGCTTTACCAATAATGTGAACTCGTTCCAAAGACTCCTCAACTGTTGAAATTTCGCCAAAGTATTCCATGCAGTGTAAAAAATGAGAGAATTTCATTTTAAGTAAAGAGGATGCAACAATCAACAGCGAGTATTTTTGCATGTATATACACAAAGTACATACAGAAAGTAGATACCTGATGCTTCATTTGGTTTCCGTGCATGCATTTTTCATCCGTGTGTTTTTGAGTTTCATAGGAACTACAACTACATGCATTTATTCCATCTGTATATATTTTCTTGTTTTCATACTATTTTTATTCACTTCTCAATTTTTATCATGTGTCTGAGACAGTTCAGGAAAGCGACAGTAGAAAACATTTACATGGTTGAGTTTTAATGTTTTATATATTTATAGTTATTGACGTATAGTGCATGATATGTTGTAAGTCAGACTCTAAAATTGTAAGCTCTGTTTCTTTATTCATAAGTTATCGATTGCAGTATCTTGCTTCTTAAACAGGAGCAGACAGACCTCTGTCTGTTGAATAATTGAATTTATGTGTCATAGATGATATAGATGATGTATTTCATCAACTTCCGATCTATGCAATGCAAGCATATTTCCTAATGTCTCTTATTTAGGACAATCCTCTCGACGCGAAGCTTATCCCATGGATTTTTTTCCCTTCATGCCCTCTAGAAAGAGCTCCTAAATTCAGTCCAAAGGTCAATATTAGATGAAGGAAGCACGACCAGCTTTACCAATAGTGTAACCTCAAATCTGAAAATTCCCCAACTAATGGGATTTCCTTTACAGAGCCAGTTTATTCACTGATGAGTATAAAATGAGAACATTTGATTTGGTGAAGAGAAAGCAGCAAACCTCAGAAACTGTTTTTGTTTGTATATACCATTATACAACAAAGGCCAACCTTGAGGCAAGACGGAGTGTTAAAGACTCAAGGCCGCCTTGGCAGAATCTGACAAAGAATGCGCCTCACATGACCGAGGTTGTCACAAGACGTGACGAGATGGTGCTGACTGAAAATCAATGGAATTCTATTTGTATGACAAATATTCAAAACATGTTTGACATGGAATATATGGATTTGACTTTTGAATTCGATTTCCAAATGAACTGAAATCTGAATTAATTCAAAAATAATTCTATTCAATTCTATTCGACAGACACACACATACTGTATACATACACATGCATAAACCTATTTGCTAAAGACTAAAAATCCAATATTTAAAACATAGAGTAGAAAATATTAGCCACAAAATCTAGTTTGAAATAACAGATGTTTAACATTTTTATCCCAATTTCTTTTCCTGCATTGACTTCCTTATACATTCCCTATCTCAACCTTACCCTTTCTTTTTTTCATTCTAAAAACCCTCCAATCATAGGGCGGACGGTAGTGCTTCCTCTCCTTTGATGAGAAGAGAATAACCATGCTATGTCAAGTTCCTCCTTAATATCTATCATGCTCACAGCTTATTTCAGGTATCCTTTCTTTGCCTTCTCGTTGTCCTAGTTTTCCTTGCATGATAATCCACAATGTTGACCATGAGTCCATGACAATAGATATCTACAAGCTCTTCTCAAGTTGCTCCTTAATATATCAAAAACCTTCTGTGATTCATGGATTTAGTTGTTCAATATTGATGATCTTCATGATGCATGAAATGATTTTATCATGATAGATTATTTGTTGGCATTCCCATTGTTTCAAATAATATGATTGATTTATATTATTTTTATAATACATTGACCTTGTCTTGCATCAACAAGCAGTGGTAATCATAATGTTTCCTTTTTCAATAACATCATCTCTTTAATAGGCATCATATAATATTTTGTATATGTTTCTTTCATCATGGAAAAGAGCAAATTCAAATTGCAAAAGATGTATAATAACTTTGAAATTAGGTATTTTATGCATTATATATAATATGTTGGGTATTTCTTACTTATCTTAGTTATCTATAATCAATAATAGATGTGTAAAATAAAATATCAATTTCAAACATACTTTATATAAAATAATGTATATAACCTTTAAAACATAATTAGCATCTCAGATTCGAACTAAAATGAATTTGAAACTCAATATGAATCTATTTCGAAATAAAGTTAGAAAATTCGTATTACGTCGATTCGAGTTCGGACTTGAAATTTAAAAATTTAATGTAAATCCTAGCGGATACAAACTACAAAGGTATTCAATTTCATTAGTACCCCTAAGCATGAGCCTTCTCAATTTTGGAATATTGATTTTTGTAATTAATACTTTAAATATATGGAGGTTCATGTGATACTAAAATTTCATAATGTTCTACAATAGCATCACTTGTGAAATCACAATACCTTTCGAATAAAGTGCAGACACTTACCCTCTTCACTTGAGTATGCCTAATCTAAAATATCGAATGAAGGAAAATGCTTTTTTATCATGTTATACATTTCAGACTGTTTTACCCGCATCTTGATGCAAGATTGCAAACACTTTGAACTCTCGTAAAAAATATATATTGAGAAGACAACAAATTTGGGGAAACTCTAACTCAAAAAAGATATAAAAACGTTCAATAAACCTGATGACTCATTTTGAAGAGAAATATCTTGAGCTAATACTTCAATAAACCCGATGACTCATTTTGAAGAGAAATATCTTGAGCTAAGACAGTGGAGTCAAAATTTCCAAAAAAAACTAACATGAAATGAAAAGCAAAATGTGATGAAAAAAGTGTGCATGGCATCATCAAATTAAAGTCAATCACATATAAAAGATGCAACCTCCAATCATGTAGCAACAATTAGATCACCAACTTCATAACGGCATTATGCAAAAGGTGGCTTGCTATTGGTCAAATAAAGCCCCTATTGCACAATGAAAATGTTATCCAAACAATGATATCCAATCTCTTGAAACATGATATCAAATCTAAGTACTATGTTCAAATTAAAGTCAATCACATATAAAAGATGCAACCTCCAATCATGTAGCAACAATTAGATCACCAACTTCATAATGGCATTATGCAAAAGGTGGCTTGCTATTGTTTAAATAAAGCCCCTATTGCACGATGAAAATGTTATCCAAACAATGATATCCAATCTCTTGAAACATGATATCAAATCTAAGGTACTATGTTCATTCAACATTGAAGAATTATCCTATAAATACTTGAATTACTTTAAATGTATGAAAACTTATATATACTATAATTTTCTTAATAATATACAATATTTTTGGTTAAATGATATACTTTAGGGTTTTAATAATGTGTGTGCCTCGACAGTCTCGAGGATACGCCTCACCTCAATTATCCAGAAACTACCTCGATCCATATATCTCTTTTTAAACTCTTGGCATGTACATAAAGTACATATAAAAGTAAAAACATGATACTTGATTTGGTTTATGTGCATGCATCATGCATGTTTTCATTTGTGTGTATTTTTGAGTTTCGTAGGGACCACCAGTACAGGAAGAATGGTTCATTTGGTTTTTATACATGCATGTTTCATCTGTCTGTACTTTCTTCTTTCCATAGGGACTGTTTTTTATTCACTCCTCAATGTCCCCGTCATATGTCTAAAGTGAATTTAGGGAAGTGACTATAGAAACCATTTACAAATTGAGTTTTGTATATATATTTATAGTGATCTAGGCTGAAATCTGGTCATTCAAGTTGCAACCTGAAATGTTTCTTTACTCACTAGCTATACATAAGCCAAAAGCAGACTTTGATAAAATAAAATATCGAACTTGCAAAAACATGAAAAAGAAAATGAACATTCACAGTGAAGGCGTGCGTCCAAGAACTTCATTTGATTACAGGGCTTAAAATACATAAGCTAATAAGTCAAATTTACATGGACCAAACTTCTGATAGAGATTTAACATGAACAATAACGTTTCCATGCAGAATCTCTCTTGGCAAAATATCACCCCACTTTTGGCTAACCAAATGGCCCATAAAATGGCCACCACTAACAATATGGACATCTATGTACCTTTCCGCTACACGCTAATTGCAAACCAAAAGCTGACGATCCCAAACGTAGCAACTCCACCTAGCTGCCAGGATCCATACTTCTCAAGATTTGTCTCACTTGAAGAAAAGGTGTTCACCATATTCACTCCATTGAACAACATGAACACATGTCAGTAACCCCAAGAATGACCCTAGAAAGTTGTGTGCTGTCATCACTCTTCCTCGTCTCAGAAGCCAAGGGAACAATTTCACATGGATTGTAAGTCTCCAATACCAAACCCTCCCTAGGCTCAAAAGGCACTACTACGCATAGCACCCTATAGACCTTCTTGACAGGAAATTTGCCATCACACCAAGACTAATGACCCCTGCATGTGTTGGGTGAATCACTACCAGCCAAATCTCTCATCAAGGACATCAACTCCTCATGTCTTTGAGCAGATAGCCCAGCTCTGAAATGTTGGAAGAACAATCGTTATCCCACGATTTTATTACACACATCCCGATTCAAAGCTAGTGCAAATAGCCTAGGAAAACAAGCACATAGAGGGCCCTAATCGGTCAAATCCTCAGTCCAGAAATGAAATCCTAAGCATACCCTGAAAAAAAATAATACAGATATTTTGACACATAAAACAGTTCTCTCCCTACAGAAAAACTTGAATCCGACAAGTTAAACACCTTTTCGTTGATAACTAGGCTTTAGAGGATTCTTATGCATCTTTCATAACATATCATTGGAAACTCTTAAAGCATTCTATCATAAGAACAACTTTTCGAAGATGATTTCTAGGGGAGTTATTATACCTCCCTCTCTCATGCTTAAGATATACATGTGTTACCCACTCATGTCCTCCACGTGCTTAGGTAGCACGTTTGTCCAAATTAACATTTTCTAATAACACCTCCCCCACTCCCCACCCCCCAATCAGGTTCATCTTAGCAGGAGGTTCACAGGACAGGTACCTGCCTCATTTGATCGTGACCCACTCTGACCCATCATTATAAGGCCATGACTTGATCCGACCCGTTGCAACAGGCACCCCCTTTAGGGGAAATGAAATAACCACCAATTAATTCGATATATACCTCGATCCTATTTCACCATCTGAACAAGTAAAAGGAATGAACCACCTTCATCATTATTCAGAATCAAAGAAATAAACAGATTAATATACATATTTTAATATACATAGAGATGACAGAAGCCACACAATATAGGCACAATATAGGCAGAGATATTGCAGATATAAATAAACTGTGAAATATGGATATGACTATGGTTCGAAAAGGCTAGCCTCGAGGCAGTCGAGGCGTACGCCTCGAGGCGAGACGGTCCCTTTTAGCCTCGAGGCTTACGCCTTAGACCAATCCTGTGAAGCGTGCGCCTCGAGTGGTCGAGGCGGTCGAGGCGTTTCGTTAGGCGTTTTTGCTTTTTTTGAAGTATTTTTTATTACTTTCATGGTTTCCTTAGTAGTTTGAGAAGTTTATCAATATCTGTTTATTTAGGATAATGATTATATAAGATGAATGCCTAAATATGATGTTTATTTCATGCCCATAACTTCATATTTACAATTAATGTATCCAATTATTTTGGCAAACTCTTACTATTTCACTCTTAATGAATGAATACTAAATATTAAATTAAACAATACTTGTAACTTAACAAGATTTGCAATATATCAAGCAAAACAAAATGGATAAGGTTCATGGTTTCTCGTGTTGCCTTATATTATATACTAGACACAACATAAATTTCTTCGACATATATTTAATCGAACTTTTAATTACAACAGTTTTCAAAGATTTGCTCGAAATGGATATGATTCATGGTTTCTCGTGCGATCATATATTATATGTTAGACACATAACATAAATTCTTCGATGTATATTTAGTCATACTTTTAATTACAACAATATTTCATAGACATATATGTCTTGTTTAATTCTTTCACAATATCTATAGTCAATGAATTCCTCTTTGATTGGATGAAAATGTGTAGAAATGTATATGATGTTGTTCTATCTTCTATTTTGGGGTTCTTATCTTTATCATTTCATCATATCTTGTAGTGTAAATTATTATATATTGGGAGGAGAACATATAATTACATAGAGATATATATAATTGTAGTTTTATACACATTTTTCTATATAAACTGAGGTTTACGCCTCGACCGTCTCGAGGCTACGTCTCGCCTCGATTCCAAGGAGACCGCCTCGTTCCGCCTTTCGTTTTTTCAAACCTTGGATATGACAACTCATATAATGTCAACGAGATGAGTCCTTCACAAAGAAATCATAGCATTCTCAGGCATAATTCGAACTGGGACTCAATAAAATCGATACGAAATAATATTTAGAACTCGACTCCACTGCCAAATGTCAGAACAAGTAGAATAACCCAGACCTTCAGGTTCGACAGGGATTGCGGGGATGGAAGAAAAGGCGAACTGCAGCAGCTGCGATTGGTCTTGCGGATGCCCCTTTGGCGTTGGAGGGTGAGCGTTGGCGGGGTGGATGGCAGTGGGAGTTTCGGACGTGGAGAGGGGATGAAGGCGGCGGGAATTTGTGGCGGTAGGGGTCGGGTTGGAGGGAGGTGGAGCTGTCGGAGGCCGAGAGGAAGTTGTGGGTGGGGTTGCGATGGGGGAGAGAGAGAAAGGACGGGGATGGGGTTGCAGTGAGGAGAGCCGGAGTATTGCAGGAGGCAGAGAAGGTGTGAGGAAGCCCTAATCGTGAAAATTCAGAGCGTGGGACGGTGGCAAGTTGGCTACAGTGAAGTTACCCTCACCGGGTACCTGGAATATCCGGTACGTTTACCACCGGGTCATCAGACATTAAGCGGGTCATCTGTACCCGACCTAGCTATATTTTCTCGGTACCCGTTTAACATCGAATGTTTTTAACACCACCAATTAGCCACTCATGCCCACCGGCCATGCAGTGCATGTTAGACTTAAAAAAAGGAAAGAATGATCATTAGATGTTAATTACTACCCAAATAATTTTACATAGAACACTTAAACATCTGTCAACATTTCCATTATTTTACTTGTCATCCTCTCTCGAGCCCCAATGGCATGACATCAAATTGTGAAGTTTTCAATGTATAAGAGGCATATTGGCAAACATAAGATATCTCGAGGCATATTGGCCTCGAAATCAAGATGTAAGCCCCACTCTATAAAAGAAAAATATCCAAAAAAAGGCAAATGATTTATAACTATATTTATGTAGGATCATCGAAAATAGAAAGTATTGTAAAAGCGCATATGCATGCCAATTCAAGGCCAATTTCAACTTCGATCTAGCTAACATAAATTGTATTTTGCTAACATTACATCTATTTATTTATCATAAAAAGAGAAAGGACGTAATATCTCAATCTATATTGGTCTCTATAAATTCATAAGTATACAATCAAATTACATTATGTTCAAATGGTTTAGATGATGTGCTAAAGGCCTGCTTAGGTAGAATTAGATTTATGCCTTCAAGCTAGGTTTGAGTTTAATAGAAGTATGCCAACTTGTATTGAGATATCCTAAATTTAGAATCTAGTTACAAGTGGAAAGTTAATTAATGGTCTAGTTGAGGTTTTCTGACAGATTTTTAAGTTTACAACTTAGGATATGTCCTTGGATTGTGAGAATATTATAAGGTCTTTGTTAGTCAGGTTTCAAGATTTGTAGAACAAGCCATGCTAAACAAAGTTTAATTTGGACTTAAGGTTAAGATTTTAAACCATTGAACCAACGTGGTTGTAAGAACTACTTATTAGCCTTATTTAGGTATTAATTCATAGCCATATAACCTTAACATGGGGCTCAAACAATGAGATGAAAAATAATCTGGTGTTGTTGATTGGTATTGTGAATCATGACCCTCTACCTCTAGAGAGGAAGAATAAGATTTACTAACACTCTCCTCATCACATGTGGAAGGTGATAGTATGATCATTTATTGGAGTAGCAAAGTAAACAAACATAAATCAAACAAGCAAATAAATGTGCATGTGGATTTAAAATGTTCACCCGTTACTAGGCTATGATCTTAGGCGATGATGATTGATTTCGATATATATGGAGAATGGAAAAATAGAGCGAAATTAGCATGTGTTGTACGGCATGCTTTGCCCACCTTTCTTGTGCAAGGTGCAAAGAAACAATTCTTCAACTGGATTCAACAGAACATACGATTTGATTCAAGACATATTGACAGTATTATTCTCATTTGATTGCTTCTTAATCGTAAATTGATGTCAATAGATCACTTGTTATGCAGATGCCAAGGTTTACCTTGTGGTTGCGCTAAATCTTCCAATTGAAGAACCATCCCATAAAAAAATTAATTATCTTGATTAAAATGCAATCAAACAAATTTTTCTGGCAGATCAAACCCAAGATGGCTTCTACATTGTGGTTTATCTAGAAGGAGAGATACATGAGATTTTCATACATCCTTCTCTATGCATCACTCATTGTCCAAGAGGTAAATAAATTTCTCTAATACCAAGTCCAAATACAAACTTATCTCTCAAACTCATTAGTTCAAAATTATTTCTTTATTTTAGATTACCTCCCTATCCATTTATTTTCCCTAACTCTCTATTTGGTCGTTTTTTTCCTTGAAGCAAAATTTAAAATTTACCTCCGGATCCTCAAAATCCAGGTTGACATTGCTTTTACAACCCTAGATCGTGGACTATCCAAAAAGCAAAAATTCTGTCCAAAAAGTCCACTATTTTTGGAATATTGAAGGAAAAATACAAGGACACTTTTAGCTTCTTCCCCTGACTTTTTATTTCTTTGTTTTCTAAACATGTTGTAAATGTTTAGTGTCTAAGTATCATGGCATGAATCTGTAATATTTAGCTTGACAAACTTTCAACCTCTTTACAGACGAGGGAATTTGATCTTTTTCTAAAAAAGGGCTTCCATAATTCAACCGCACAAATTAGGATGAGCTATACTTTGCTCCCATATTTTCTTCATATTAGTTATGTGTATTATAAATCTTTTAAATATTTTCATATTGATGCACCACTTGTTTCTCATGGGAGTTATGTGAGGAGATATATTTCAGGTTGTTTTTTTACATTTTGTTCTCTTATAAATGTTATTGGAAAAGTAAGTTATTGAACATTTATGACAATTATAAAGGATCTGAGATCTCGGTGTGTATTTGTAACACCCCAATGTATTCTCACATCAGAAACCCTGAAAGTTAAAGAGTTGGTTATAAGAGTGGGGGATCACTACTTGTTAACTTGGGCTTAACATTTTGGGCACTTGTCAATGAGTCCACTTGTGTCTGAACTTAAGAAGTTGCTCGCGTCGATTTCCCCAATAACAATGCATGGACCTAAGTCTGGGATGATACAAGTGGCATCTGAGTAGGTTCGTTTTGATAGTGGAAAGGGCTACCTGAGAGGTGCAGCTCACCCCACTAGCCAAAAGCCCTTACCCCACTTATAGAAATATGCGCAACCTATTCGGATTCAATTGGCGGATAGGAATTCAAAGTCTTCTATCAAAGAGCGGATAAGATCGCAACGGAAAAGATATAATAGTTGCCGAGATCAAAGGTCTCGAGCGCGTTGATCTGGTCCGGAAATTTCTCCAAACATTGTCTCATTAGTCATTAATCATTATGTACATTTTTTGAATCAAATAGCTCATCTCAATGCCATTCACTATGTGCCCGATATGACTGACATGTGTGATACAAGGATCATAGATGATTTATATGTGTCATCTAAGTGTATATTTCTAAGTTATTTTATGTTGTAAGAACTTGAATGAAATCCATTTCTGTTGAGATATTTGTATCTCTTTATATTCATTTCCTATTTCTATTTTCTTCATGTACCTCTTACGTAAATAACACAGGGCTTTTCTCCTATATAAGAGAGCCCAAGGGTCTCTTCATGAATCGACAATTCTTTTCTTGCAACAGGGTATCGACGCAACGGTCCTAGACCGAGGTTCCCATATCCCATCAACCCTAACCCTACATCCCCCCATGCGCGTCGGCTAGCCGCCGGCATCCTCTCTCCCCAGCCATCGGCAACCCCTCCCTCCACCGCTGACAGCCCAGTAGGCCACCATAGCCTCCAACGGGTTGCTGCCGAACATCAGGTTGTCGCAGCCTGCCGAACTGGCCTCCCCAACCGTCGGTTCCCTCCTCCTCGCGGCCATGTTGCTCGTCACCGCTTTGTGGGTCGTTCCACACTCTGTGGGTTGCAGTTCGGTCATTTTTGTAGACATATAAGATCTGATTTTGTTCAGATTTCGTGATTTCGAACCTATCAATCACGTCTTCCAACCCTAGATTACAACAAGGATTGAGAGGATGGTTGTATGAGTCTACACGTATAATCAATCCTCCATATGATTGTGTAGACTCGCTCAGAGTAGCCTACTCCTCAGTGTTGTTCCGGATTGTCAGCATTCTTTTTACCATATCAGAGAACAAGTGTGATGTTTTTTCATCGTCTGGTGCCTTCAAGGGTCCGATTCCCATCGTGAAGATGGATGGGACCAACTACAAGTTGCGGTCCATGCAGTTCCGCACCCTTATGTAGTGCCATAACAAGGAGCACATTCTGACGGATTCAGAGCCGGTGGACAAAACTGGGGCTAATGCTTCTTGGAAGCAAGATGATACCTATGCTCGGATTTAGCTCTCTGGGACGCTTACCACGGAGATTACCAACGACATCGTCAATCAACCCACAATTAAGGCTATGTGGGATATCCTAGTTGACACACATGGGCAAGCGAAGAATGAGAGTAAGATACTCCAACTGTAGTATGACATTTTCTCGATCAAGCAGAATGGTCGGCCTCTTCATGCCCACTTCTCGCATCTTAGAGGCGTGTTTGAGTGTCTACATAGATTTATGCCCATTACTGCCAGCACTGAGCAGCAATAAGCATACAGGAATGCCACTATGACAGGAGTCTTTTTGTCATCCCTTGACTCTGAGTACGATTCAACGCGTACTCAACTACTTACTGGAGAGACGATACCTTTGATGGAGGAGGTTTACAAGAGGCTGAGCAGGATCACTACTTCATCTACTACCATGACACAAACTCCCTCTGCTATGGCAGCTTCTCGTGGCAGAGGGGGTACTTCACAGTTTCGCGGGCGCAGATATCGTGGTCGAGCATGACGTCAGCATGGTCCATGCTCATGTGGCCACCATCTAGATCATTTAGAGACATGTTATCGGAAGCATGGGTATACGGTGTCTGCCTGTGTTGCTGAGCAGACAAAGCCTACTTCAGTTCATTCTCATGATGCGCGATTTGATGATATTGTTTTCAAACTGAGAGAGATGATGACTACTCCAACCACTTCAGCTGCAGGTCCTTTAGATGTCACAGTTGTTGCTAGAGCTTCTTCAAGTTCGTCATGTATTTCTTATACATTTATCAGTAGTAGCAGTTCATATTTGATTGATTGGATCATGAATATGGAGCATCTCATCATATGTGTGTCAATCGAGCACAATTTAGTTCTCACATGTCTATCCCTCCTGGTAGATCAGTGGTGATTGCTAATGAGGTTCATCTACCCATTGTTGGTCAGAGGCCCAGAGGGAGATTGTCCTAGCTCCCTCGATGTATCTGTAGAATGTCTTACATGCTCCATCATTTTAGATGAATCTTTTGTCCATTAGTCTGATTACAAAATATTTACATTACCGTGTCATTTTTTATCCCTCTTCTCTTGTTTTTCAGGACATACTCACGGGCAGGGTGATTGGATGAACAGACAGGGCTTCACATACTAGTCCAACCTCTGTATATATTGGTGTTGCTACTATTCCTTCTGGATCCATTTCTCCTTTAATGCGGCATCTTCGCTTTGGACACCTTCTTATGCAGAAGTTGTGTCATTATCTCCCTCAGATCTCTACTCATACTACCTTGGAATGTGAGGCATGTCGGCTTGGGAAGCGCCATCGTTCTTTTTTTACGAGTTGTCAGAGTCGTTACAATAGTCAGTTGTTTAAATTGTTTCATTTTAATATATGGGGTTCTAGTCGTGTTCCCGATCATCAGGGACATCGATTGTATATGGTTGTTCTGAATGATTTCTCCAGATTATCATAAGTTTTCTTGTTAAAGAATAAGTCTGAAGTCGGTCATGTTATTAAATACTTTCTTATTGAGATTAAGAATATTTTTTCTGTTAATGTGAAGTTTATTCGCACTGACAATGCCTTGTAGTTTTCTACTTTACAATCATCCGACTTTCTCATATCTCTTGGTATTGCTCATCAGACTTCTTGTGCTTATACTTCGCAGCAGAATGGTATTGTTGAATGCAAGCATCGTCATCTTTAAGACGTCACGAGATTCTTTTAATTCATAGACTGAGGTGATGTGGTTCTCACTGTTAATGTTGATTCCTCAGGAATAACCATTAATAGTGATATGTTTGATATGACCAATATGTGCGATACATGGGGTATAAATGATCGACATGTGTGATATAAGTATGTGTATGTAGGTATTTGTTGTTTTAATATCTTGGATGATCTTAGTTTCTGGAAAAAAACATCAAAAAATGTCTTTTTGTGAGTCATTTCCGATATTTCCATCGATATCGTCAGCATATCGGTGATATATCCCGATATATCCTTTTCCGAGCAGACGGATATGATATTGATATTTCCTACATTGCTTCAAATCAACAGAACAAGTATAAACCTTATATGTCCCTTATCCCACATTATTTGGTATCCCTCATTTGAGTGGATATAAAAATATATTACAATTATATTTATTTCAAAGAGAAGAAACCTTTTTTGAGTCAAAAAAGAGGGAAACACTTCGGAGATGCTCGTCCCAAGCTTTTATTAAGATGGAAATGTTATAGAAAAACTTGCAATAAGCAATTCTCAAAGAGAGATCTAGCTAAATAGAAAACATTATCAACATAAAATCTATGCGAACTAAAAATCACCCCATTGCGTGAGAATCAAATCGCCTAGATCATTATGGGTGGGTACAACAACTCCTCCATGGATTTGAACTGGTTGGCTATAGGGAGCTCCAAAAGTTTTCATGGGAAGAAAGATCCACCCACGAAATGTTCATCACTACCCAATTCTCCGGAATCCGAACACAAGAATAGAAAAAAGATGGTCAAGATCTTTCTCCTCAATGGCACACATAGAGCACAAGGTGTCACCCCACTGGATGAAGTAGGATCTCCATGCCTTAGTTAGCACCCGACCAAGCATGTGGAGCCAAAGGAAGAACTTGATCTCCATCGGTGTCCTCAGAGTCCAAATCAAACGGCAATCCCTGTCCCGATCTCATCTGGTCCCATCATCACCACTCATGAGTGCCCTATAGACCTTTGTCAGAGAGAAGAAGCCATCTAGACAAATTCATTGAACCCGCCCATCAATAGGCCCTGATGTAGGTGTCATCTGCTCCAACATCTGTATTAACTCACCGAACCATTGCTCCAAAAACGGAGAGGAGAAACACACCATCCGTTGCCCATCCACCCATGAGTTTCCCACACACATCTCCTAATCACCCGCCAAAGTAAAAAGGCAAGGGAAGCACTCCAGAAGAGGCCCATCCCAACACCAATCATCCTTCCAGAACAGAAGGGATTTACCATCACCAACAACCGGAGGCATCTGCATCAGGAGCTCCTGCAAAATCGAGCAAATCCCCTCCCAAAAGGTAGTGGTGGAGATGAGACGAAGCCTCCAACTGCGACTGCGCCCGAATGCCGTAAATGTCCCGAAGAAGCCTACAGGTGAGGTCCTCACCAAGGCCACCTTATTTATTTCCTTCAACATGAGGACGCCCAACCCCCATGTTCCTTCGGCGAGGTGACCGTCTCCCAATTCACTAGGTGCAACCCTTTCAACAACCCATTAGGAGTCCAAAAGAAACGACACATACACGATTCTAAGCGATTTCGAATCCCAACCAATAGAAGCCTTGATTTATTTGAATCCAAGAAAGGGGGAGACACTCATAGGTGTTTACCCCAAAAATGCATTAATAAAAAGGAGAGCAAAAAGCAACTATAGTGAGACGCATTAGGCGAGCCACAAGTTTAACAATCCCGACACCTGTGTACAAACATTTTCCTTGTAAAACCTTTAACCAGAGAACAACAGTGCATTCCTAGCCAGCCAAATGGCCCAAATCACCGCAAGCGGTCGAAGCAGCTCCCTCATTGACCAATGCTTGGCCATAACCAAGCCACCACAGAAAGCCCCAAGGTTCTCCCCGTTGACCCATCCCAGCTCCGGGTCATCCCAAACAGGCGTCACATCCTAACAGGAGAAAAATAGATGCTCCATCGTCTCAATTTCCACACCGCACAAAAGGCATCTGTCAGAGACCTTCCACCCAGCCACCTTCTGCTCCGACATATCACCCACCAATAGCCAGTCAGACTGCTTCAAGCGCACGCAAGTAAAAAACAAAGGTAACAAATGGGTAATGACCCATGCAGTGTCTCCAAGACCTTCGACCACTCAATCTTAGATTCCGAAAGGCTGGACGACACAAAGAGAAGAAACTATATTAATCTATTTTTAAAAAGATGAAGAAGATATAAAAAAGAAAACATTGAATGAATATTGTTCTAATTACTTATATGTGTCCCTCTCTATTTCATTTCGTTGCACTCCCTCTCAATAAAAAAAATTGAGTTCAATATTAATAAAAGTTCGATTCAAATTCAATTCAAAAATACATGAATCAAACCTAAACATCTGGTTAGGCTTGTTTATAATAACGAACTGAACCTGAAAATGGTAGGTTCACCCAAGCTCGATCCATTTACACCTCTACCGATACATACCAAGATGCAACGGTAAAGAATTGATTCTTCAACTCTTTTAAGTTGAGTTTTTATTCCTTTTGTGGAAAAACAGAATGCCTAAGCGATAATCAAGAATAAGAACAGTGAACGTCAAGAACATGGAGATTTTATGTGGAACACTACTCCGTGAAGAGCGGGGTGAAACCATGGGAGTATGTCTGAAAGGACGGATTCTTCTATTTCATCATCTCAATAAATACATAAGTGTAGGGCTCTTTATACAACCCCGTTGACTCTCCAGATTCCTACTAATATATGATGTGGGACTAATCCCATAATGTGGTAATTGGATCATAGAGAGGTTCAATTACCCACCTAAGTCATTTTACAACACCTCTCCTCATGCTTGGGAATGCAAAGCTCAACTTGGACAAACAGTAAGACACGAAGTCACATACTAATACATGACACTATGGACTATAATGACTTAATGCATAATTGTTGTTGTTGAGGACAATGCTTTACATGTCATGCCGGTGAGGATGAACTAGAGGGTTGGCCTCTCTAAGAGTCTCTCTGTTGTCAAATCCCTTTAATGCATAATTGTTGTGCTGAGGACAGTGCTTCACATGTCATGCTGGTGAGGATGAACTGGAGGGTCGTCCTTTGTAAGAGTTTCTCTGTTGTCAAATCCCTTGGGGGAGTGGTGTTAAATCCCTTAGGGTTGTGGCATCGAAGCCAATGGGGGGATGTATCGTTGAAAGCACTATGATCACTGATGAATCTCAGATTCATCACTCTAATCTCATTAATTAAGCTCAAATCCCTCAAAATCATCAGCATTTCTTCATTTATTCTGCATAATTAGCATTCATGCATGTTTTGATAAGAATTGCATTTTAGCACTAATTTCTGCACAAAACAAGAAGCCAAAAATTCCAGCCAAAATTGACCTGTAAATAGCCTAACTTCCCAGATTTTTAACCCATTCACGCTAACTCCGAATGACACAAAACTACATCCATTGTATACATATCACTAACAAGAATAAATGGAAAATACAAAAAAATCACTAACCCAAATAAGTGAACCAAAAACCCAAACCCTAGTTTTAGGATTTCCGGACTAAAACCCTCATATCTTCCTCATCTAGTATCCGTTTTTATCCTACTCACTTTTGTACATTTTGTATTTTAGCGGTTTTTGACCTAATATTCTATGTACATAATTAACCTATTTTAGTTCATTTCTTTTTCATTGGTCTTCTTTGATGAAAGTTTTATTAAAATGCACAAAAATCCAAATCGAAACTGAGCTTTAAATCAAAGAAACAAATTGAGTCCAAGTCTTTACTAAATGCATGTACAAAGTTGGTCGCTTTCGTGTTTTGTTTTATTTCTTCTTTTTCTTAATTAATAAAAATTCAAAAAAATAGATTAATGTGTAATTATTTATCTCTGATTTTACCATATTTTTTTCGGATTTTTATCTGTTTTAAAAAAAATTACAAAAAAATATAAAACTCGAAAACCAAGGTATTCTATGTACATGGGATACCCCAAAAATATCACTTTGTGCAATTGATCAATTTTGGTATTGATGTCTTCATGAAAGTTGTAGATCTCATCGAGGCGAGCAACTTTCGTGAAGAAACTTTTTCGATCTGAGGCCATTTGCTATTTATTTTTGATTTTACAAAGTATTTATCTTCGAAGTTGGTGGTTTTTGGGGTTATTTGAATTAGTTTTTATAACAAAAAAATAAAAATAAAATAAATAAATGCGTACGTGTACTGCCTGGACCCATCTCTCATGTTGCCACGTGTCATAACATGGGTCGTCCAATCTCGGCTGATCGGACGGCCCGTGTCCTTCGTCCTCATCAGTCTGCACTTTCCCCTTTCGTCTGCGTCGCCTTCCGCCTCCGATTTCTCCGCCGGCGATCTCGCATCCGCCACCTTCGATCCATCAAAGATTCGAGCACCTCATCAAAATCCATCTCCGATATACGTCTAACTTCAATCATCCCCGCGTATTTCAATCAGATCGAACCCCATATCGCATCGCCTTTTTCCTTCTCCGACACATCGCCTCCCCCTATAAAACCTACGCCGCCCCGACTACAACCCTTATCCGCCGCTTGCACAAAGGACGAGGAGCGGGGTGACAGACCACTTCTCCCCTTCCGGCGAGGTTCGAGCCGCCAACGCTCGTCGCAGCGCTTCCCCGCCACCTGCTTCACTCCGGTGTTCCACCGTCGAGCCAACGACAACCTTCAACATCTTCAGCAACCTTCAACGTCTTCCGCAACGACGATCTCCATCAACGTTTATCTTCTCCGACAACGACCCACCACTACCACCCCCTGACGACCGTCATAAACTTCCAGCGATGCTCAACTCCGCCAACCTCTGCTACTTCTCCGACAACGCTCCCACGACGCATTCGGCCCCCTCCGCCTTGGCCGGACCCCTCCTTCGCACCACCAGCCGCCTCCCGCAGCCGGAGTTCAGCCACTACGACAGTCCGTCGGCCACTCCGCCTCCGCCTCGGCCGGGTCTGCTCCACCGCATCTCGCGAGTCGCCGCCGGACACAGGGCCCGAGACCCCCCGCACGTGATCCGCACGTGTAGGGGGGGACGTCAGCGCCTCTGTCGCCCCTGGGTCACGTGCGTTGCACGTACCCTGGGTAAATTGCATTGCCCCCCTCGATTCTCCTCTATATTGTGGATCAGTCCCCGCTTGCCAGAGGTCACGTGCCTTGGACATGACCCTCTGGCGAAATTGCAGAAACCCCCCCCCCTTTAATCGGTAACTATTCCCCTATTTTATTTTTATATTTATTTTATTTACTGTATTATAGTTATACCCTTGTGTTCCCATGTGTTTTCTGACTCTTCTCTGCATCATTTTATTTATCAAAAATTGGCATTTTGTTCCTCATTTAATTCTCTACATTTTGACATATTGTAAACATTTTTGTGATTGATGGTTAATTAATAATTAATTGTTCTGTAAAAAATTGCGTATTTTGCCCATTTCATGCTCTAAAATTTATATTTGATTAACTGTGGCTCTAAAAATTCTTGAAAAATCATATATTGTAGAATTAATTGTACTTGACATTGTGCCCAAAAAGAATCGCATTTGCATGCATAGTTTGTCCTGTAAAAATCATTTTGCATATTTCAATGTTTTATTTTTAATAGGTATTAAATCTTGTATTTTCGAGGTTTAGGATTTTTCTGAGGTCCATTACTTAGTGATAGATCATTGATAATTTTATTCCTTGAAAATAATTAGATTTGATGTGTACTGGGCTCCGAATCCAGATGAATAGAGGCGACATCATGTTCTGCCACAGCACCTGATCAGATCAGAAGGGGTCTGCCTCCCGCTGCCCACCGTAGAGTTTTGTAGAGGCGTCAACCTTCAGACTAAAAGGCACTTCAAAAAGCTCTTTTTCTCTTCATTCTGTTTACATTTGAAAATTCATAAAAAAATTCATCTTGCATCCAAAAATTTCAAAAAAAATTACAGTGCATTCATTACATCATACTTATCATCTCGGCCAAATTTCATATTTTTCGAACATTGTTTGATCGACTTTTACATTTTAGTCCCTAAAATAGGCCGAATTTGCATTTTGCATCCTTTATTGTATTAAAAAAATACAAAAAAAAGACCGCCTCGAAAGCCGCACACAAATTTTGATAGACATAATTCTAGGTTGTTCCTTTGCCTCCTTGTGTTCGACCTTGGGACTTGCCCAAGTAAAATAAACATAAAACCACGAGATTAAAACTTAAATAATTATTTGTGGTTATTTTCTTGACCGATTCCGATTGCCACCTACAACGAAACGACAAATCATTATTTTTAAGCAAACGAAAAACACACATATATATCTTTTAACAAGCGCGATTTTCGGATTTGCCAATCACACTAATCAAAGATGTCTGCCAAGGTTTTAGAAAATGTGGCAGTTCGAAGCGTGTTTGCGTCATCGAGGCAAGGCATAAGCATTGAGGCAGTTAAGGCATGTGTTTCTTTTTTATGAAAATGATAAAAATCTATAAATTTGCATTAAAATGCTAGAATTGGGAACACATTATGAAAAGGGCATTCCCTTGCAACATTCAAAAGCATATTAAGACATCAAAGACAAATTTCAAAATTAGAGCTTTTGATATATGAATTATGATAATTACTTAACAAAATATCTAAAAGTTGATTTCACAAAAGATTCAAGTTTTTGAACATAAAAGTAACAAAATAATATCACGGATTTGTGTCATCTTCCACTCTTTTTCAAGCAAAAGAGGGTGTATACCCAAAAAGTGCACCCCTAAAGCTTCCGTTAAATAAAAAGTCAAATTACAGAGCCCACAATTCAATGAAAAAGGTTGTGTAATACGCTACATTTTCCATATACATATGGCCATCACAAAACACTATGTCTTTCATGGCGAACCAGGTAGATCATCCATGCTAAGGGCTTCAGCAAATCATTTGATATCCCATCACATACAAGAGATTCCTGAAAATGGTCCAAAGATGAGGTACCCACCCAAGGGCAAGAGGCTTCACGCCTAAACATCTATGCATGGCCACAAGTGAGCAAAAAATGCTCCAGCTTCTCCAGATGATCGACATAGAAAGGGCCACACACATCCATCGTTAGTATGAAGGAAATCCTTCGAAGCTGCATCATTAGGTGACCCCGACATAGGAACCACAACACAAAAAAAGCATGACCTTCAACAGGGCCCTTGAGGACCAAATCACATTACAATCATGCTTGAAGTCCATCAATGTAGGAGGCAAGTGAATCGTCCATTCCTCTACTCCTAATGGACCCGGAGAGTGGAGGGACACATGACCTCGTCTAGGTACTCCAAGAGCTATAAAAAAACTTCGACAATGGGGAACCAAGTTCTCTCGACCATGCCTCAAGCATCATCAAGTCTTGGCCAAGGGACAAAGCAAAGAGGCGAGGGAATCTAGCATGTAAGGCATTGTCCCCTATCCCATCATCCTTTTAAAGTGAAAGGAAGAACCATCCCATCCAATCATCTTCCACTATTCTAAATATCATTACAATTGAATTCCTTCTTAATGTGATTTCCATCATCAATACTGCTTATTGGATCTTCAAATAAATCATCGGCATAATGCACAATTTTCCTCGATATGTTAATCACTTTCTTAGAATCAATCCTCATTAACATCGATAATACTTTTTCCCTATAAAACAATATTATTTAGAACTTAAAACATGCTTATCACTATTTTAATTTAGAAATTAAAGAAACAACGAGATCAATCTCTTTGTTACCTTTCCTATGTTGCTTCTTTTAGTTCTCCTTCAATGGTTGTATCCTTTCCTTCGTTCCTTGAAAATGTCATCGTCGAACATGTCGAGAGATATGCTTGCATTTAGTTCATAGTGTTTCGAACTCACTTTTACGAAGTTGGAGTCCATAAATCCATTCATAATCTAACTCGGCATCATTTAAGCAAAAGAGATATTTCAATGTCATCTCCATATACAAGGCCATCTAATTTAGTTTTTCTTGCAAATTATTTCTTCTTTTGGTATAAACCTACCACTAAGAAATTAAACATCACATATTACACATGTTGCGAAGTTGTGAATTTAAATTAGAAGCTTAAAGCATTATACATATGCCAAACATGACTGTCAGAAATGGCAATGATGAGTGATAACATAATTGACTGATATTTAATTACGCACGTCCAAATGTGTTGCATGTGAAGCTCCAAATGCGCATTACAAGCTTCTTTAATTCAAGGTGACATCTTTTCTTTAGTGTACTGATACTACTTGCTGGATGAAATAACCATTTTCTATTAATAAAAGCATCTAATTGCAAATCAACTTTCTTATTTTCCTCTCTATAAACAATCAATATTTTCCGAACAAGATAATTATCTAATGTTCACATTTGTAATCATTTCTAAATGTGGAATTCTACTGGCATTAAGAGTTAAGGAAGTATGCAACATCACATAAACATATGTGCAGTTGCTTATCTCACCTATTTCCAACAATGTCCTACATTGGCATGTATTTCCCTTTGTTATTACCCAAGTTTCTAGAAAATTCTTATTTTTCTCTATCTACACCATCACAAATGAATCATGTCAAGAGATATCTTTCAGAATCAACCATTCTATGCATATCAATGGTTTTGCCATCACGATCACATAAGCCACACCAAAGAATTCTACTGGCATTAAGAGTTAAGGAAGTATGCAATATCACATACACATATGTGCAGTTTCTTATCTCACCTATTTCCAACAATGTCCCACATTGGCATGTATTTCCCTTTGTTATTGCCCAAGTTTCTAGCAAATTCTTATTTTCCCCTATCTACACTGTAGAGATAGTTCGTAGTATTATTATCTCTTTATGTATCTTGTCATTATTTCTTTATCTTTTATAGACTTCTCTGTAATTTACCCTTAAGGTCTCTCCTTATATAAGAGAGCCTAGGGTTACTCTGAATGATGATCGAAGACTATTTTACCAACATGGTATCAGAGCCGCCCTAGGGCTCTCCACACACGCCCCCCACCCGCCGCCCTCTCCTCTCCTCGGCGTCATCTCTCTCTCCTACTCCGCCGCCATCTCTCTCTCCTACTCCGATCTAGGGCTTCCGCGCTGCCCAAGGTTTCGTTCTCAGCCTCCGCCTGAGGCCCCAGCCCACCGCCTGAGGCCCCCAGCGGCCCCAGCAAGCCGCCGAAGGCCACCAGGCGGTCCCACCTGCCGCCTTACGCCCCCAGGCGGCCGCCAGCCCAGCCCAGACGGTCCCACCTGCCGCCGTAGGCCCCCAGCCCAGCCGCGCAGCCTCTCAGCGGCCCCCAGGCGGCACCCGGCAGCCGCGTCAAGGGCTGTAAGCCTTCTCTAAGGCGTGCCCTAGTCCTCTCTTCATCCGATATATGGATTTGAGTGCGTAAACGTCTACATACGCACTGAAATCCGATGCAGTTGGTGTAGACATTCATCACTGTGTCTATATACCCTTGTTCTTCTCCAAGCAGCAGTATGTCAGAATCGAAAGTCGATTTGCCCTCCACAGGTGCACTCAAAGATCCTGCACCAATAGTGAAGATGGACGGATCTAACTATGAGCTCTGGGTTATGCAGTTCATGAGCCTCGTCTAATGGTAAGAAGCACATTCTTACCGAGGATGAGCCTGCAGAGAAGACAGTGGTCTATGCCTCATGGGAGGCTGATGACGCCTACGCAAAGGTCTGGTTGTCTGGTACATTGACAACGGAGATTGCTAACGACGTACTCCATCAGCCCACTGCTAAGGTAATGTGGGACATTCTTGCCGCTACATACTCGCAGGTGCGAAATGAGACAAAGATGTTGCAGCTTCAGCATGACATTTTCACAATGAAGCAGAGCGGCAGACCTCTCCATTCTCTATACACATCCCTAAGAGGGATGTTCGAGAAGTTATACAGTACCATTCCTCTCACGCTACTCCTGAACAGCAGAAGACGTTTCGGAACGCCACCATGGTGGGTGTTCTACTTGCGGCTCTTGATCCTGAGTATGATGCCGCCCGGTCCCAGATCCTAGCAGATGCAGTTATTCCTCCAGTGGAGGATGTTTACAGAAGGCTCAGCCGCATTCCAGTTTCCTCCAGCTCTTCTACTCCACCCCCATCAACGATGGCAGCCTCGCGTGGGAGAGGTGGACTACCTTCTGGTCGTGGTCGTGGACGTGGCCGTGGACCCCAGAGAAGGGGTGGCCGCTTCAGTCAGACGTGCTCCTATTGTCACCGAACTGGACACTCGGAGGAGACATGCTATTCTAAGCATGGATTCCCAGCATTAGCACGTGTTGCAGTAACTCTCAGTCTCCATTACCGTCTGTTGCAGATAATCGATTTGACGAACTAGTGGCCCGTCTTCGAGATATTATGCCACAATCATCTGGTGATTCGTCCAGTGGCTCTTCAGATATAGCTGCTACAGCCTCTGTCAGTTCATCCGCCGCTGCGAGTACCTCAGGTAGATATACTACATTCACACCATCTCATGATATATCTGGCTGGGTTATAGATTCCGGAGCCACACATCATCTCTGCCGAGATAGAGATAGATTACAGGCCTACAGGGACATTCCTCGTGGCCGGTCAGTGCAGATAGCAGATGGTACCCATTCGCCCCTTGTTGGACAGGGGAAGGTTTTCCTATCCTCCACTATGCAGCTACAGAACGTCCTACATGCTCCTGAGTTCTCAATGAACTTGTTATCTATTAGTCAGATTACGAAGGACTTACATTGTCGTGCTATATTTGACCCGTCTTCTCTCATTTTTCAGGACATACTCACGGGCAAGGTGATTTGTTGTGGCTCTGAGCAGAATGGTTTATATCGACTGGTTCGGAATTCCTATGCTGGTGTCTCATCTCTTTCTGCCGGACCAGTCTCCCCGTACATCTGGCATCTCCGGTTTGATCACCTTCCGCTCCAGAAAATACGCCATCTTCTACCCCAGATTTCTCCTAGTTTGTCGTTTCGCTGTGAAGCATGTCAGTTGGGAAAGCATCATAGGTCGAGCTTTCCAAGTCGTCCGAGTCGGAGCAGTAGCTCCCCATTCGAGTTGTTACATATAGATATATGGGGTCCGAGTCGTGTTCCCGATCATCAGGGGCACAGATTTTATCTTGTGGTAGTGGATGATTTTTCTCGTGTGTCATGGGTCTTTCTTTTGAAGAATAAATCTGAAGCAGGAGATGTGATCAAAAATTTAATTAATGAAATGCACAATGTTTTCTCTTCCTCAGTCAAATATGTTCAAACGGATAATGCCCTAGAATTTTGTACACGCTCACTTTATCAATTTCTTTCATCAAAGGGTATTATTCACCAAACTACTTGTGCATATACCTCACAGCAAAATGGTATGGCGGAAATGAAGCATCGCCATCTCCTGGATATTACTCGAACCCTGTTGATTCAGAGTTGTGCTCCTATCTCTTTCTGGGGGGATGTTGTTCTTACTGCATGTTATCTGGTCAATCGAATGCCTTCCTCAGTTCTTGGTGAGAAGATACCTATCTCTCTTATTTTTCCAGACAGGGAGTTATTCTCATTGACTCCACGTGTCTTTGGTACTATGGCTTTTGTTCATCGTCTATCTCCCGGACTTGACAAACTCTCTCCTAGAGCAGTCAAGTACGTCTTTGTTGGCTATTCCAGGACTCAGAAGGGCTACCTGTGTTATGATCCTACGACTAAGAGGTACTTTGTGAGTGCTGATGTCACCTTCTTTGAGTCTGTCATGTATTTCTCCCCTGCAGGTGACAGACTAGTACCATCCACTACCACTGATGATGTCTATGTTCCTCCACCACCTACATGGACTTCACCTGAGTCTTTCCCTGTGCCCGACCCTACGCCGGAACCACAACCACCACCACCACGTCCTCCACCCAATCCACGGCCTATCGTGTCACCACTACCTAAATTCTATACGCGTCGGTCAGGTCCTGCTCAGCCTGCCAATCAGCCGCTCGCCTCAAGTATGTTCAGATGGCACTACTACTGACGGGTCAGGTTTGGTACATGTACAGGATTCTTCAGTACAGGACGACGCTAGCTCATCCATTACAGCAGCTGATGATCTTGATGTTCCGATTGCTGTTCGGAAGCAGAGGCGGCAATGTGCCTCTTATCCATTTGCTTCCCAGGTTTTCTTTCACCGTCTCACTGGTGATTTTCAGAGATTTGCCACAGCCTTGTCTTCTGTGGATATACCACGGACCTACTACGAAGCTTTGAAGTATGATTGCTGGAGATTAGCAATGGAAGAAGAGATGAGGGCATTGCAGTCCTGTGGCACATGGTCTTTGGTCCCTGCACCTCCTGATGCATCCGTTGTGAGCTGTAAGTAGGTCTTTACAGTTAAATATCATGCAGATGGCACGTTGGATAGATACAAAGCACGCTTGGTCGCCCGTGGGTTTACCCAAACCTATGGCGTGGATTACATGGATACGTTCTCTCCAGTGGCGAGACACTCTACGCTTCGTATCCTCTTATATGTTGTTGTGGTCCGTGATTGGAGTATATCTCAACTAGATGTCAAGAATGCCTTCCTGTATGGGGACTTACAGGAGGAAGTCTACATGCAGCAGCCACCTGGGTTTACTACTGAGGGGGAGACGCACATTGTATGTAGACTTCACAAGGCGATATATGGCCTCAAACAGAGTACGAGAGCATGGTTCCAGAAGCTATCCAACCTATTTGAGGAATAGGGATTCAAGAGGTCAAATGTTGATCACTCGTTGTTTGTCCAGAAGTCATCGGAAGGTACGATTGTCATTATGGTTTATGTGGATGATATTCTTGTTACAGGAGATGATGCTCAGGGCATAGAGAGGCGAAGGCATTCCTAGGCCGTCAGTTTGTTACAAAGGATCTGGGGACCCTAAGATATTTTCTGGGGTTGGAATTTGCAAGGAATGCACAGGGCTTGGTGATGACCCAACAGAAGTACATTACAGACTTCCTGATTGAGACCGGCATGGATGGATGCAAACCATCAAGTATTCCCATGGACCCTAGCGTGAAGCTGTATAATGGTGATACTGATGAAGTAGATAAGAGGAGATATAGAGAAATGGTGGGAAAACTCCTCTACATTACCATAACTCGCCCAGACATTCAGTTTGCAGTTAGCAGGGTGAGTCAATTTATGGAGCAGCCAAGACAGGTTCACATGGATGCTATACACATGATACTAAGGTATCTGAAGTCTTCTCCAGGGTCAGGGCTGCTATTCAAAAAGGGCACAGACTTATCCATCTCAGCGTGTGCAGACGCAGATTATGCAGGATGCCCTAAGGATCGAAAATCAACCTCAGGGTTTGTAGTATTTGTTGGAGGCTCACTGGTTTCTTGGAAAAGCAAGAAACAAACTGTTGTGGCAAGGTCCAGTACTGAATCCGAATATAGGGCCATGGCTCAAATTAGCACAGAAATGATGTGGGTTCGGTCTGTTCTAGAAGATCTACATGTAGTTGTGCCCCTACCTATGAAGCTTCAGTGTGACAATCAGGCAGCATTATTCATTGCCAACAATCCAGCTTTCCATGAAAGGACCAAGCATATTGAAGTTGACTGCCATTACACTAGAGACTTGATCCAGAGAGGATTGATATCTACTGCACATGTGAGCTCAGGAGATCAGACTGCAGATGTATTCACCAAGCCACTGCTCAAGGGACCTTTTCAAAGATGTTCATCCAAGCTGAGCATGATAGACATCTATGCTCCACCTTGAGGGGGAGTGTAGAGATAGTTCGTAGTATTATTATCTCTTTATGTATCTTGTCATTATTTCTTTATCTTTTATAGACTTCTCTGTAATTTACCCTTAAGGTCTCTCCCTATATAAGAGAGCCTAGGGTTACTCTGAATGATGATCGAAGACTATTTTACCAACATATACCATCATAAATGAATCATGTCAAGAGATATCTTTCAGAATCAACCATTCTATGCATTATTATCAATGGTTTTGCCATCATGATCACATAAGCCACACCAAACCAAAACATTCTACTCTTTAAACAATGTGTTGTGCACTTTTGACTAGAGCTTTGAGGCATAGGAGCTGCTTTTCCATTTTTAAAAGTGAAAATTGGTTCAACTTTTACCTAAAGTAGCCTCTATAATATAAGGAAAGTTGTCGCAAAATGAATGATAGCAGGTCGAAGCAAATCCCTGTCAATATGTTTTCTTACCATGGCAAAAACCTAAGCATGAGCATAAATGTGATCGATGGTATGCTTTATCTTCTTAGAAACCGATTCATGCAAAGTAATATCAAGATATCCTCTAACTTAAGATTGATGAAATGACCTACGTAGAAAGTTCAATACCGGTGCTTCATATTCTCCATCAATTCCCCAACCACCTTGTAAGCAACATTGTTAGTGATGACTTGTATGACATTTTTTCTCCAACTTCCTCATCAACCTCATCAATCAACTTGAAAAGAAATGCAACATTATTAACCTCTTCTGAGGCATCAATGGATTTCAAGCCCATCTTCCCGTGGAATTGTTCACCAAAAAGTTAGAAGCATGGTGTTTGACATCCATTCAATTATTGACCATAATGATGTGCTCTACCTCTTTCCGAGATGCCTTATAATTATCCATCAATGTCTTTATGGTATTCACTTCTTCCCTCGATATTCAAGCCCTCAATTCATACATAATTAAAGGTTCAAAAATCGCTTGAAATTGCAGATGTCATATACGATTATCGCATAGGAAGGACTATTGGCAACATTGAATACGAGCCCAATTTCTATAAAAAAACGTGTAAAATACTTTGTCAACATCGCTTTCTTTCTCCTAATGCACTTAATATGGTTTATTTTGCATTTTCTTATATAGTTCTACCACTCTGCTCGCCATTCCAACTCATGGCACTCCCGCAAAAAGATCTATTGGTTCTCTAACTTGTGGGCACATATTCATCAAAACTAGATGCTCGTTGAATTGTATATGCTCCCATTGGACATTCCTCCTTTGTCTATTCAATTGCTCTTCTTTTTCCAAGTTATTGTTCGCCAAATAAACTTGATTTCATTTCACTCACTCACATTCTTGTGACTTTTCGTCAGTTGCAAGGATATCCTTCAAAAAACACAAGGATATGGAGTGGACTAGTAACATAAAGAGGAAGACTTCAACAATGTCGTAGTAGAGAGTGGAGGCAGCACAAGCAACAACAATGGCATTGCAGCGGATAAAGAAAAGAAGGCACAAGAAGAAGAGAACCCAACAAAGGAATAGCAACCAAAGGGTTTTGGGGGGGGTTTGTGTGGAAGAAGAGCATGGGTAAGGTTTTGGTAGAGAGGGTGAGTGGGTATCAAAGGTAACTCACATGCAAAGCACAATTAAAACTAAAATCAAATAAGGTGGTGCCTTATCAATGCCACACTGCCTTTCAAAACGTGTTGGTTCTTCAAGGTGTGAGTTTCAAACAAAACCATTGAGGTTATAACCTCAATGCAATTGTTGATGAAAAATGCCTCGAGATGCGAAACACTCTCTACCTAATCATTGCAAAGACAACACTCAAACTGTGAGGAGTTGTGGGTTAGCTTGGTTACCCCAGCCTAGACTGCTTTTATCTCGAAAAATCTTTGTTGGACAATTTTGCGGTGGGGATAGAGATTGCGTCAAGTTGGGACTAGGAATCATGGACCTGCATCTGGAAGGTCGACTTCATAAAGGCATGTGACATGACTGACTAGTCATTCATTTGGAGCACTGAGGACGAGATTCCTATTAGTGTGAGTTATGTAGATGAAAAGATGTATCATAATGGTGCTTTTTCAGTACAAATGAATGATTGTCTTGAGGGGTGGATCCAGCAAGGGAGGGGGTAAGATAGGGGTTCATGATGGCTCTCTTATTGTTTAATTTAGCAGCAAATGTGTTGTCTTTGGCAATGACTCGAGCTTGCAAAAGCGGTATGTTTATCAATATCTTGGGGATGAGGGGCAGTCCGGTTCATGATAAATTCCAATATCTCAATATACAGATGACACAATTTGCATGGTGAAGGGGATAAAGCAGCAAGTAAAACATGTTCGATTTCCGGTGGAAATCTTTCGTGAGGGATCAGACATGAAGATTAACAGCAACAAATGGTCTAATTTTTTTCACCTTTAACATGGAGGACTCTGATACTAGGGCATGTGAGAAGAGGGTGATAGTGAATCCGGCTTCGTTCGTTGACTTATTTGGGTTTATCAATAAGAAGGTTGATTCAATACGCAGAATTATTATTGCAGCTCCAGAATAACTCCGTAAACTAAACACTGATATAAAATTGATATGCATTGTTCCAGAAACTTTTTAAATGATGTGTCCGCTTTCAAACGTGGAGAAATAAACAACATAAATTCTACAGGATTGATAGTAGAAGCTTTAGGCAACTTAATCTGGAGACTAACAGGAAATGGGACATGACTCTCAATCAAACCAAATGTGTATAACATCCGACAACCAAAGCAACAGGGGAAAAATAGGGCATGTAGCACTCGTTACCACATCCAGCAGAGAGTAGGCGCAGCAACTGGGACCTGATCGACGGCGTCGGCGCCGAGGAGCAGCGTCGGATTTGAGTTGTAGCGTTCGCGGCGCGCGTGAGAAGACGAGGATGGTGGTGGTGTTGGCGGCGGTGGGGTGGAGGTGATGTGGTGGCGTTAGCGGCGGTGGAGTGAGGTGGCGGCGGCGGCAGGGAGTTTGGCCGTGGCGGTGGTGTGTTGGCGGCGGTGGGGTGAAGGGATGAGAAGAAAAGGGAGATGTGAGATAAGCAGGGCGGGGGAGAAGAAGTTTGTCACGGGGAAGAAAAGAGGGGCAGGTATAGGGTGGAAAAAATACACTTGAATAGTAATCAAGGTTGGACCAACCCTGCCCAGGGTTGGCCCAACCTTGGTTACTATTCACAAGGGTACTTTCTCCTCACAGATTATTATTCATCCATCCCAACCCAACCCAACCCAATCCAGTCCAACCCAGCAACCAAACAGGCCCTTTGGGTCCCCATCATGTGTTTGTAGCGATTCGGGTTTTTGAGCAGGAAACATAAATTTTGAGGTTTATGATGAAAATATCCATGAATATCCTTGTCAGGTATGAGAGAAGAAGGGAATGAGGGTTGAGTTCTAATTTTTAAACAATAGAATATTCGCCATCAACTCAAAAAGTTCATTACCTTAATGGCTCGGGGACCCGAATCGTTACAGTTTAAAGATGGGAATCCATTCTGGGATCTGATCCATAGATAGGTATCAAATTGTAATTTACCCAAGAATAAATAATCATTCACTTTTATCCTTCTTTACAAGCTTCATGCGAGAAAATGAATAAGATCTTTTATAATGGGCCCTTTGCATACTCAAAAAAATTAGGTTTACTAGGTAATAGATCAAACAGATAATGATAAGGCATTATTTCCTAATGGATAGTGAGGTTGTTGAGTGGAGGGATGTTTTGAGTAATGAGGTATTAAAGTTTTATCGTGGGATATACCTTATTTTAGATAAAAATTCATTTTTCATGAAAGCCATCAATTGTTCCAGAAGAGTTTGCTGCATATTCCGCCTTTTATGAAGCCTCTTCTAGAGACGTTTTGGGGTGGATGACCAATCAGTAAAAGGGCTAGCATTAGGATTCTTATCATTGCGAAGGACGAACAAGTGTTGATGCATGGTGATAGAATGAGGCTTGGTCGACAAGATTTATCGTCCCACCTCCTAACGAGAGGATCGTAGAGTTCAAGATGTTGGTCATGTTGTTGGAAAGTGCTTTTCCTATGAATGGTGAATGTAATACTTGGAAATGGGTGGATAAGAACTTTGTTTCCAAGATATATGAGAAATCTTTGGAAGCGGTCGGCGATTACTACTAATCGGGATGCCGTTGAATTGCATGATCTTTGTGAAAGATTAAGGCATCTTTGAATGTAAAATTCTTTACGTGATTTACGAGACAAGAGAGATTGATTACCATGATGCTCTGGAATAAGGGCTGAGCGCTTTGGATGCCATATGTCATGCATGTGGAGGCGGGGAGGAAGACTTGGGGACCCTGTGGCTAGAGGCATCAAAGATAGAAGCTTGCTACTTGTAATTCAATGCACTATTCGGAATGAGGGAATGCCATCATTTTTTAAGATGAGCGATAATGTGGAGAAAATGAAGTTTATATCACAAAAACATTAAATGTTACATAGATATCCTTGTGTCTCTACGAGGTTATAACTATAAGTGTGATTACCTTATGATATGACTTTTCAAGGGGAAAAACAATTAATACATGCACAACTATATGATCTGCGCATTTCTAGATTGAATGCTAAGGATAAGATCGATACATCTCTAACATGATTATAATAAAGGAGTTTTATGACAAAAAAGATACAATCTAACAATTATGCCTTCAAAAAAACAAAAATCCAGAATAAAAAGCTCTGAATGAATTGTCATTTTATACATATAATTAACTTCTAATCTCTTGTTTCTTTTTTTATTCATTTCCTTTATTGTATAGATTAACTAATTACATAAAATTTAAAATACAAAAAAATAAAACTAAAGAAAAAGATACATTCTAGTAGTGTATATATTGACTTTTACACTTGTATATATATGTATTATTGTTAGAGTATATAATAGTTGGGTAATGGGATCTTTCCAAGATCCGATTACTCCCTCTCATGTTAGTTCCAACATCATCTATAAGCGGACTCCCATACATCTCTGGAGCTATGTAAGGAATCCTACATGTTGGACATGCGAGCCCACAGTGAGCCATTATGCAATAAATGTTATTGCAAATCTCATTCCCTGATCTGAAATGAAGAATAACTAATTTGCATAGTAGGTCCCTTAGTACATTAGGGTTATGTACCATAGCCATCTTAATAATCATACAGTTGTTGATTCAATAGTTGAATCATAGAGGCTGGTGCTTGGATGAATATCTAAAGAGTTAGATTGAGGACTCATCAAGCACCGTCAAATGATTGTTAAGAGATGATCTCCAGCCTGAGTAGGAGATGACAATCCTTTCTCATTTGGGATGATATATAACCGACCTCTTGATGCAGATCCTCTGCATAGGAATAGAGATTCGGAGGTGTTAGATTAGCTAGGTCAAAGAGTTGACTTAACGAGATCGAGATAACCAAAGTCCTATATCATATGCTGTCTTGATATAGGCACACATCCTTTGACCGGAGACAGAGGTGTTACTATATGTCTGAGTATGTACATTTGGCAGACCAATAGGTTGGTGACCTAATCAAGGTCTATATACCGGCACGCTAGTATGCATACAAGGGCATATGAGTAATACGATCTCTCAAAGGGATCATACAGGTTCATTACTGAACCGGAAGATATGAGCTCACTTATGAGATATTGGGAAGAATCGAATTTCGTGCACGGTCTTCTTGCTTTGGAAGCTTGACTGAATTTGTAGGTTTGATATATACTCTTGGAAAGTATATGATCAAGACGTAGGTATGATATATACTTTTTGGAAAGTATATGATTGATACCAACTCCAAATGATCAAATGAGAAACTTACTGATAAAACTCTGAAGTAGACAGTGTAAAATAGATCTTATACTTTGGGTTTATTCTGGGTCTTCCAGTATGCAGGATGTACAGATATTAGGAATACATGAGGGTGATGTGATTATAAACGATTGTATAACCATGACGCTTCCATTCCTAGGGAGTGATGAAACGGGTCTGGATTTTAGTGACTCTTCTCAATAGAGAAGTGATCTGATCTTGGCCCAATTGTTGGACATTGATCTGAATGTGATTCAGATACAATGAGAAGATTATATTTGCGGTCTTGATTTAATCAAACATCTATGAGAGGTCCGCAAGATCTGGATTTGAGATGTGATCTCAATATCCAAGATACTATACGTGGAACAATACAATCGCTTGTCCTTATCTCCAAGTATCCGTAGAGAAAGCGCATTATCCTTGAAAGAGTTCATGGATAATTTCATTGTTGGTATATCTAGAGCATCGAAAAAAATTGATAATTAAATGTGATTTAATTATCATGGGTGATATGATTTTGATTCATATTATAAGGAAAGTTATCTGAGATAATTAAATATGATTTAATTATCAAAGATGTGAATAATGTGAATGTGATTCATATTATATTGGCACACGAGAATAAAGATCCAAGATGATTAAATACGATTTAATTATCATGGATATGAATAATATGGATAACACTATCCATATTAATCATATATATATTATAAATGTGATTTATAATATATTAGAGAGAGCATACCATAATTTATATTTGTTACTTAATTATTAATGTAAATTGGATTCACATTTGATGATTAATTAAAATATAATTTACATTTTATTTTGGGTTGTGAATAAGATTCACATAATTTCAATGGCATGATTGATATTTTCTATAAGATAATTTGGAATTATTTTATGGTGAAAACATTGCCGACAAGAGTCATAGGAGATATCATGAGATAATGAGATCTCATGATATTTTTGGGAGATTAACCCGTTCCTCCCAAGAGTGGACAGCTACAACTCTCCATGTGGAGAGGAGTAGCTGTCCCCTCTCTTTAGGGATGGGAGTTGGTCTTCACATTATCCTATCTCTAGTCAAATGTGATTTAATTTAAGATTAATTATATTGATTTATCAGTATTAGTTAATTTAAATTAAATCACTTGTTATTGTGTTTTTACAACAAGATCTTAGCCATTGAAAGAAACACAAATCAATCTCAGCCATTGATTATGTGTTGCCCATGGATTGGGATCCATGGGTTCCCAAACCCTATATAAGAAGAGGCATCCATTGCTCTTCGAAAACATATGATTAATGAATGCTCTCTCTCTCTCTTTTCTCCACACGCCAAGCCTCTCTCTCTTATAATGGTCGTCTACCATGGAGCCATTGTGAGAGTCACCATTGATGCAGCATCGTCGTTATGTTGCCGGATCATCAACTCATGGATCTCCATCTCCTTCGGTGTGTCTTGCTTGTGAAGAAGATGTTGGATCTCGTGTGAGGAGATCAGGATATTCATTCGTTTGGATCATCAATATGGATTGCAAGAAGGACGCATCTCATCAACGCGCTTGCAAGCGTCTCCTCCGCCAGATCGGATTAAGACAGGAGGTCTCTTTGTTTAGAGACTCGATCGCAACCACGCTTCAAGAGAGTAACCTTATACCTGATTGTGGTTTAGATTAAATAATCTGAGAATGGTTCTTGGATCATGTGATTTCATCATATGAAAATTTTTAAAATTCTACTGCCCGGAGCATCTAGTGCGACTAGTCGCTCCCGATCGCATACGATGCGATCCTCATGCCTCCTTGATGCACTTGAGAATTTTCCTCATATCCTTCAAGTTGTATCAGAGCCAGGTTGTCGAAGGTTTTGGATGAGATCCATGAACCTACGAAAATTTGGGCTCGATAGGGTTCGTGAAGATCTTAGCATTTCAATTTCGCAGCCCTGTTTTGTGATAATTTTTCGGCCCTGTTTAAAATATTTAAACACAAAAATATCACTTGGATAATGTTCCCCATTAAATAAGAAAATCGTGGAATTTGAGTTTGCGTGATTTGGAATCTGATAACTCAAGATTATCTTTTTAATAACTATATGTCCACTGTTTCAGTGATGACGATTAGTGACGTAATTAAAGAGTTAATTACGGATCCTAAATGCCTGAAAATGCATAATTATCAATTGAGTTCTGTTTTAAATTAATTGGCGAACAAAATAAATTTAGTTTGCATTAACTGGATTTAATTTGATCGAGTTATGTTGATTTTAGGGAGTAGGGGTCACTGCTAGAAATTAACAAACTTGATCATGAACCTTCTGATTGTCTTCAAATAAATTAATGGAAATTAATTGTTAATTTTCTGAAATAATTATTGGTAAATATTTATGAAATATTTAAAGATGATAATTATTTCTTTGAATGATATTTCAGTAACAAAAATATTAAGATAGTTGATCTTGGTCACAATTTGGTTAATATGAATTTCCAACAAACATTATTTTCATAAAAACTCTAGTTTATCCTACGATAGTTGTAGGACAACTTTTACATGCAAAACCTTATTGCTTGAATAGGATTGGGGATTTGTTTAGAAAATCTCCTTATAATATTATCAAAATGGTTTTGATGAATATTATATGGTATAATTTCGGTTGAAAAAAACTTATGATCATCTCAAGTACAAAGTGATCTATTTTGCATTATCTTTTCCCAAGGCGGATATAGTGTCTAGTCAAGGAGCGTTGGGGTAGCAGGTTGTACCATGTGCGGTCTGTCCCACTCCCGTCGGTACTGGCCATGACAGCATGTAGGGTCGGTATAATGCTTAAGAAATCATGATGTATTTCTAATTATTAAAATTCAAAATAATACGTATTTGAGATAATACCATAATTCAAGTAACAACTAAGAATGTTTGTTGGATATTAATTAGATCATTAATTTAATATGATTAGATTAATTGGAATCTGATTAAAATTAAGACACTCTATTATAAATAGATGTGTTATTTCCCTCGGAAGAATTAATCGTAATGAATATGATTCATAATAATTAATTAGAATTTGAATATGATATGGAGGATCACATAAGTGACATCCATGGTCTCCCTTCAAGGCGAAGGGTTCCGTCGCCATATATTGTATGTAGAAGACACATGTCCGAAGTGACAGCTCCTGCATACAATCCATTTGGATCGGGCTCTTCGCTTCTCGAAAGAGTAAGACCGCAGTGACCCCAATATCGGGTCCTCATATTATTGGGGCGATATTGGATTGCGTATAGCGAGTATTAAGCCAGTTGACGGTTGGTTCAATTAATGACGGGTCAACATCACCTTAGGGGTGGTGGGCCCGGGTGTTAAAGATCAAATTGGGAGATGCAAATTGGACTTGTTAAGCGGAATGCGTTTCTGCTTCTTTTTATCCGAGTTATAGGTTCTCATATTATTGGGATGTAACAAAGATAAGGAAGGAGATCCCAGATCTTGCTTGAGATATAATGGTAAGTATATCTCTTACATTGAAAGTGATTAAGGGAATGAACTTTCAGTGTTGACAAGGCAAGACAACTTTGATATAAAAACTCCTAAATCAAAGTAATATATATACACTTATGCAAATTTCTTATTTCAGATAATCCTTCATTAAACCCACTCAATGTTATACTCAATAATAACCAGTAAAATATCATGGATTGGACTCATGATCCAGATATTGTACTTGCAGTTGGACACATCATGTATGTGGTTGCAATGTGCAAGTTTCCTCATAATAATGAGGAATGATGTTTAAATAGACAATAAATCTACAACCCTAGGGTTTGTATGTCTCTATAGTCTTGATATCATCAAATGGACTTTGGAAGTGGCATGTCGATGATGATCGTAATTGTCAATTAATCCTTATAAAAATCTAAGAAGATATTCTGGCATAGATATGTGCTCTTGACATTTATCATGAATGACATGGTTCACTGCATCATGCAGAATGATAACTCTGTAAGAGATGATGTACTCAAAATGTTTGAATAGATACCTGAACCAATGTTTTAAGAGTCTAGATGGATGTAGACATGATGAGTGTCATCATTCTACTGTCTATACTCTAGTGATTCATGAAGCTTCATAATATTCATATTGTATGAATTTAATGAAGCACGTATAAATGTTGAAATGCTCTTACATTGAATTCTTTTGAATTTAACATAAGAGATCCTTAGTCTTAAGCAATGGTTGTTAATAGATAAAGGGAGCGCAGTGGAAGCATTGTTCAGACCCAAGATGAGAAGGATAGTCAAAGAGTTGACGTACTTCTATGCCTTCCATATGACATCCTAAGAGTTGGATGAATGTCAATACTGCAATAAGTTGGTGTGTTGATAATATGACTATCAAGTCTGTCTAGAATCCTTAGAGAAGCACTCGGATATAACATCAGAATAATCTACATAAATCATTGATATTGACTTGCTTATTGAATAAGATAAAGTATTATAATTGTATCTCAATCTTCTAACAACACTTGCAATAGGTTGCATATGTTTTAGAAGACTGGAGAACTTGATCTTCAGGTTTAATAGTCATCTACATGGATTTTGATGCAATTGTTGCAACAATCTCTATTGGATAGATGGGCTTCATATTTTCAGTGGGAGAGCCCTTTGTCTTAGAGAATGTCTCTATGGCCTAGATATAAGAATACACTCATAGTTTATTTCTAAATGTTGGAAATAAACATGAATTCTGAAATAAACCTATCATAAAGAGTTATGATGGATATATTTCAGATAGTAATATGATATTTAGTGGACTCTACTAAATTAGAAAATTAAAGATTGGTTCATTAAGATTTCTAATATTGAAATTAAACCTTTAAAAGATCAATATGAGGATGAAGAACATTTAACAATGATCTGGCATCAAACCTTGGACATTTATCTGTTGATTTAATCAATAGACTGGTAAGAGATGAAACTTTAGAATGTCTAAAATTTCAAAGCTTACATACTTATGAATATTGTATTCAAAGTAAAATGTCCAATACACCCTTCTATGGGAATGTTGTTAGGTGTTGAGGTATTCAAGATCTCATACATATTGATGTATGCAGATCATATATATTATAGTAAACATTTATGGATATGTGATATCTATTGATGATTATGTATGATATGAGATTTCTTTTCTTCACCTAAGAAACCTTTGAAGTGTTTAAAGATTTCACAATTTTGATTTAGAACCAAAGTTTGAAGAAAGATGAAATGAATTTGATCCAACCTAGGTAGCTTGTACCTGTTAGATAAACTCAAAGAATACCTTATGGAGATATGAATATCATTTCTATCTCACTCCTCCTGATAAACCTAAACTCAATAGAGTTGTAGGGATATACAATTGGATCATGTGTGACATGATTTGATCAATGATGAATTTTAGCATAATTACCTCTTAGTTTTCAGGTATGTATGTAGTAGAGACTACATTATATATCCTTAATAAGATTCCATGCAAGTAAGCTGGAATTGAGCACTAGAGAGTGCTACTTCATTAGGAAAATAAAGGATGGTATTGGATACCTACTTTATGACCTTGAGATTCTTAAAAGATCTCATCTCTGAGAATGTTATTCTTAGAGGATTGAGACTCTTGAGAATCAAGATAAAAATGAAGTAAAGGAACTCATTGAATCTTGAGATGATAATGAGGCTCCTGAAATCAGAAACCAAAAGGACAATTAAAGATGAAACACTAATGTCTCTTCAAATGAGTTTGAGGATGTATTCCATGTGTCAATTAAGTCTGACAATGATCGGACTTCATGTGATGAAGCTCTTGAGGATCATGACATGGAAAGATGGATTTTAGCAACAAAGTGTAAAGTAGACTTCTTATACAAGTGTTGTATATGGACCCTCGAGGATCCATCTATACGGGTAAGGCCCGTTAAGGTGTAAATGGATCTTTGAGAGAAAGAGGGAATCTGATGAGAAGTTAGAGACCTTCAAAGCACGGTTCACGGCCATGAGCTACACACCAGAAGGGAAGACATTACTTGCAATGAGGCTTGCTCTTCAGTAACCATGCTTAAACCCATCGGATTATTGCTCATTTTAGCTACACAACTTGGCTTTGACATCTTCAAGATGGAAGTTAAGATTGCTTTCTTCTTTGAGGATATTCACATGAAGTAGCCCCGGGGCTTCATAGTTGAGGAAAGCAAGATGTGCAAGCTAAAGAAATCCATCTATGGACTCGAATAAGCTTCTTGTAGCTGGAACATAAGATTTGATGAAATTATAAATGTTATGATTTCAGATAGAATCCTGATTAACCATATGAAGCTTAGTGGGAGTGCCATTGTGTTCATCATGCTAAATGTAGATAATATCCTAATCATTTAAAATGATATAAGGATAATAATAAGTGTTTTATTATACGGTTGCTCCATAACTTGAGATGTGATCTCAAGGATGCCTCTTGGGTCTTAATTTTTAAGGTGTTCAGAAGCATAGAGAAGAGGGTATTGGGACTGTCACATTAGTAGTACACCTTGAACATATTCCATTTTCTGGAAAATTCCAAGAAAGCCTACCATCCCTTAAGATATGGTATTGACCTATCTGAAGGGATAACACCTCAAGGAGTCGAGGAAGTGAATGCTAAAACTGGTTGTCCTTGTGCATCAGTTATCGAGAGTATGCTAGATGTGTACAAAGGTCAGATATCTTCCATGCAGTGGGAGTAGTAAAGTGTTGCTAATCCTACTATGGAGATAAAACACTTGATTGCAGTAATAATAAAATCTTCAAAGGTGACGATACTTAGAGATAGTAATCTCTAAGTCTTACCTTCAAGAAGTTTAAAACATTGTATGATATTGATCTATAAGGGCCTTAACTGTAGATACCATAGGAGACAAAGATCTCCAGGAATAAGGGTATTCTGATAAGGATTATGGAAATACTGGTTATAATAATTATTGAGAAATAATGTCAAGGACACTATAATTGCTTTAACAAGATTGAGTACTGATTGCATAAAATGCAACATTCGCATTGGATGCGAGCACTATTGCTAGAAGATATGCAAGTGTTGTAAAAGGACTTGGCGTAGTCTCTTAGGAACATAATGACTGATCAACTTACCTAGCTATTTCTCTAAATAACCTATGACTGTCACATGAGTGGAGTTTACAGATTAGCCGATTAGTGGCTCTTTGGGCTAGTGAGAGATTGTTGGACATGCGAGCCCATGGCGAGCCAATATGCAATAAATGTTATTGCAAATATCATTCCCTGATCTGAAATGAAGAATAACTAATTTGCATAATAGGTCCCTTAGTACAATTAGGGTTATGTACCATGGCCATCTTAATAATCATACAGTTGTTGATTCAATAATTGAATCATAGATGCTGGTGCTTGGATGAATATCTAAAGAGTTAGATTGAGGACTCATCAAGCACCGTCAAATGATTGTTAAGAGATGATCTCCAACCTGAGTAGGAGATGACAATCCTTTCTCATTTGGACTGATATCTAACCGAACTCTTGATGCAGGTCCTCTGCATAGGAATAGAGATTCGGAGGTGTTAGATTAGTAAGGTCAAAGAGTTGACTTAACGAGATCGAGATAACCAAAGTCCTATATCATATGTTGTCATGATATAGGCACACATCCTCTGACCGGAGACAGATGTGTTACTATATGTATGAGTATGTACATTAGACAGACCAATAGGTTGATGACCTAATCAAGGTCTATACACGGGCGTATTGGTGTGCATACAAGGGCATATGAGTAATACGATCTCTCAAAGGGATCATACAGGTTCATTACTGAACTGGAAGATATGAGCTCAGTCATGAGATATTGGGAAGAATCAGATTCCGTACACGGTCGTCTTGCTTTGGAAGCTTGACTGAATTTGTAGGTTTGATATATACTTCTGAAAAGTATATGATCAAGACCTAGGTATGATTTATGCTTTTGGAAAGTATATGATCGATACCGACTCCCAATGATCAAATGAGAAACTTACTGATAAAGCCCTGAAGTAGACAGTGTAAAATAGATCTTATACTTTGGGTTTATTCTGGGTCTTCCAGTATGCATGATGTATAGGTATTAGGAATGCCAGAGGGTGATGTGATTATAAACGATTGTATAACCATGACGCTTCCATTCTTAGGGAGTGATGAAACATGTCTGGATTTTAGTGACTCCTCTCAGTAGAAAAGTGATCTGATCTTGGTCCAATTATTGGACATTGATCTGAATGTGATTCAGATACAATGAAAAGATTAAATTTACAGTCTTGATTTAATCAAGCATCTATGAGAGGTATGCAAGATCTGGATTTGAGATGTGATCTCAATATCCAAGTCACTATACGAGGAACAATACAATCGTCTTGTCCTTATCTCCAAGTATCTGCGAAGAAAGTGCATTATTCTTGAAAGAGTTCATGGATCTCAATATCCAAGTCACTATACGAGGAACAATACAATCGTCTTGTCCTTATCTCCAAGTATCTGCGAAGAAAGTGCATTATTCTTGAAAGAGTTCATGGATAATTTCATTGTTGATATATGTATACGAGCATCGACAAAAATTGATAATTAAATGCCATTTAATTATCATGGATGATATGATTTTGATTAATATTATAAGGAAAGTTATCTGAGATAATTAAATATGATTTAATTATTATAGATGTGATAATGTGAATGCGATTCATATTATTTTGGCACATGAGAATAAAGATCCAAGATGATTAAATATGATTTAATTATCATGGATATGAATAATATGGATAACACTATCCATATTAATCATATATATTATAAATGTGATTTATAATATATTAGAGAGAGCATATCATAATTTATATTTGTTAGTTAATTATTAATGTAAATTGGATTCACATTTGATGATTAATTAAAATATAATTTACATTTTGTTTTGGGTTGTAAATAAGATTCACATAATTTCAATGGCATGATTGATATTTTCCATAAGATAATTTGGAATTATTTTATGGTGAAAATATTGTCGACAAGAGTCATAGGAGATATCATGAGATATGAGATCTCATGATATTTTGGGGAGATTGACCCATTCCTTTCAAGAGGAGTGGACAGCTACAACTCTCCATGTGGAGAGGAGTAGTCGTCCCCTCTCTTTAGGGATGGGAGTCGGTCTTCTCATTATCCTATCTCCAGTCAAATGTGATTTAGTTTAAGACTAATTATATTGGTTTATCAATATTAGTTAATTTAAATTAAATCACTTCTTGTTGTGTTTTTACAACAACATCTTAGCCATTGAAAGAAACACAAATCAATCTCATCCATTGATTATGTGTTGCCTATGGATTGGGATCCATGGGTTCCCAAAATCCTATATAAGAAGAGGCATCCATTGCTCTTCGAAAACATATGATTAATGAATGCTCTCTCTCTCTCTCTCTCTCTCTTCTCCGCACGCCAAGCCTCTCTCTCTCTTATAATGTCCATCCACCATGGAGCCATTGTGAGAGTCGTCATTGACGCAGCATCGTCGTTATGCTGCCGGATCATCAACTCGGGGATCTATATCTCCTTCGGTGTGTCTCGCTCGTGAAGACGATGTTGGATCTTGTGTGACGAGATCAAGAGATTTATCTCTTAGATCATCAACTTGGATTGCGAGAAGGACGCGTTTCATTAACGCGCTCGCAAGCGTCTCCTCCGTCCGATCAGACTTGAGACAAGAGGTCTCGTCGTTTAGAGACTCGATCGCAACCACACTTCAAGAGGTAAACTTTATACGTAATTGTGGTTTTGATGAAACGATCTGAGAATGGTTCTTGGATCATGTGGTTTCATCATATGAAAATTTTTAAAATTCCGCTGCTCGGAGCATCTAGTGCGACTAGTCGCTCCCGATCGCATACGATGCGATCCTCACGCTTCCGTGATGCGCTTGAGGATTTTCCTCATATCCTTTACTACACCTCATGTAAAGATCTAGGCTTTTGAGGCATTCTCTTGTGGTTTCATCTCGCTCCTCATGGAATAGGGTTCCACATAAAAACATGAGCTTCCCCTTTATATTCTTATGTTCTTGATTATTTATTTTTTTCCGCTTTTTGTTTCGCAACTGCACCAATGCCCACATTTAAGAATTAAATACTAATAAATAAAATATAAAATAAATAAAAATCGTATTAAAATACTACATTAAATAATAAATATTTTTATTTTATGATAGAAAATTAATAAAATCATTTATTAGGTAATTAATAATTCAATAATCGGCCAGTTGTCATTTTGCGCTGACATGGACCAATCAGCGTCCAGCGTTTGTTGATCGCTAGTCAACTCTCCCCCCAGCTTTGATTAAACGTGAATTTGCCTTTTCCCAGCTTTTCTTGTCATTTTCCTGGTCGAGCTATCCATCAATCGACTTTGCTTCCTTCACGAAAAATAATCATGGATATCCCGAGATTCACGCTGAGCCTTCAGATCTATTATACATAGCACCAATTTCTCCCATTTGTCCGGTCAATAAGGGTGTTCATCTTGTATATAAATAATACCTCCGACCTCCATTGAAATTTTGGTCATCTTCATCCCTCTAAACCACGTGCCTCGGCCAAAGCAGAGCACCCTCGTGACAGGAGGGGATCCCTTGAGCTCAGACAGTTGACGGAGGATGGAGGAGCACCTAGGCAGCATACTCCGGCCATCTCTGCTCCCTACCTCCGCCAGCGGGTAAGAGCTATGTATTCTGATCATTTTAGGTAGATTTCAATTCCGATATCTTAATTCTATCATTAGATTAGCGGTTAGACCTTAGATTTAGTGTTAAAGGTTCGATTCGTAGTTTGCCGGAGCTCCGCTCCTGCGAACGTTCCCATCGTGTTTATAATTTTATAATTTTGTGGGTAGATCGACAAAATAAATGCTCAAGAATGAAAGTGATCAAATATCTATACAAGTGTTATTTTTGTGGATTTATAATTTTATATTTTTTAAATTTAATTTTCTTGATTTTAAATTTTTAAATTTTGATTTTTAATTAACTGATTTTGTATTTTCTTTTATATTTTATATTTTTGCATTTTCTTTTTCTTTAAACAAAGATATAAACTATATGGAGAATATATACAAGAGAGATGAGAGAGATATCTAAATAAGCAAAAATATCCAAATTACAGTAACTAATTTTTTTTGTATTTTTATATTTTTCTAATGTTTTTGTGATTTTTATGAATTTTTACTAATTTTGGTATTTTTTAAAGTCAAAAATACTGAAAACAATGAATAAAATTAATGGTCGAAATTAAAATGGAGATGAAAAATACCAAACAGTGTCAAAAATTCTCCAAATTAATTTTAAACTAAAGATAATACTTTAAATAAAATTCAAGAACAGAAAATATAATTTTTAGATTTTTATGGATTTTATATATTTTTATAAAGGTTTTTAGAGTTTTTCTATTTTTATGAGTTTCCTTTTATATTTTTTAGTGATTTTTGTCTGAAGTTAAAAAATACAAAAACACATAATATATATATATATATTTGGATTTTTTTCAAAAATGTTTTATAATTTTTATGTATTTTCTAATGCAAATAGTGAAGAAAATGCATATTTTTGAATTTTTAGAAATATTAAAATGCAACAAAAATACAAATAAAAAATATAGCATGATAGCACAATGCAACAAACACACAATGATATTTTTTTAAGATTTCTAGGGTCTTATAGATGCATGAAACAATTGGAGACAACAAAAAGAAATTACACTACTGACATGGGCATATTTGTAAATATCCAAAACATTCATGGCCAAAGTGCAATTTATCCAGAAAGTTATAACTACTTAACAAAATTCCCGGACCAATCACAAATAGGCGAAAGCCTAGGGGCCTTCCTGCAAAAACACCAAGCCCCACGTGCACGAAGCACATGACCTGGCGAGGACCAACTCGCAAATAACCAAAAACCGGAGGGCTAATTTGCAATTTCATCAAAATATTACAATGTTATATAATAGTTCCTGGACTTAGTGTAAATATCAGAAGTAACAAGGGCCCCCACGCAAAATACCCCGCCCCCACGTGCGCGAGTCATGCAAGGTGACGTGGACATGGACCTCGATGTAAATATAGAAACTATGGGGGCATTTATGCAAATACTATACAAAATCTTAAAGTACATATGATAGTTTAAGGTTCAAACTTTCAATACAAAAATGGTGAGGGTATCAGGTAAAATTACCCACGCCCGGGCGCATCCAACGACAGAGCGTCTTTCACTTGAACACGTGGCGCGCTCGCAACGGCCGATACTCCTTCGCGAATGAGTGGTTGCGATCAAATCTCTGACAGTGATCGAACGGTGTTGGGGTGGCAAGATCCGACGGCTGCTGCACACCTAGGCCTCCGGCCTTGATCGAACGACAGGGAACCAAGGAGGAAGAACGGGGAAGAAACGCCGATGAGGCAATCTTCCCCGACCTCGATCTCAGTCCTCCCGCTTTCCTTCGAGCTCAGAAATGGTAGGGCGACCTCCTGGGGTCCTCCTCTCAATCCTGGTGACTCCAAAAACTTCCGAAACGACTGGAGTTCATGCGAGGTGGCGACAGAGCTGGGGGCTCTAGGTACCTCCGACGAGGGAAAAACGAGCCCCAGGCTCTTCTTGATGTCCCTGGACCTACAAAAAGGGGTGAGAGGGTCAAGGGCAAAGTGCCTCGACCCCGCAGTGGAGAAGTGGAAGCATGTGACAATGAAAAGGGAACTCGACCGGAGCTAGCTCCAGCGAGGGAGTCATTTGAGCAATCAATTGGGCAAAACACGAAACTAACGAGGGGAATCTATTCCTACGACTACGACAAACACGAAAATGCAAAGAAAACAAAGGGAAAACAATCCTCAAAGGTGGGGTCACCTGAGAAAGGAACCTCGATGCCTCCTCGATCTACCTAACATCCTCTAGAAAGAGTTGTCACCTCCTCCTAACGATGGAGCACGAAAAGAGTGGAGAGAAACTAACAAAAGGGGTTAAAATTTGAATGGGAAGGTCGGAGGTGTTTTTGAAGGGTTGACGAAGTGGCTACGAAGATCGAGGCACGACGGGTGATTCAGTGATTCAATCCCCGAGGAAAGATGTGGGCGTGAAAGGTGGATCCACGAGGAGAAAAAGTCGTCAAGGGCGCGACATGAAATGGTGAAAGATAGAGGCATGAAAAATCCGAGAAATTAGGTCAAACCCCGTTCTGACAACCTTCAGAACATTGGGCAGAGAGTTGACCCAGTTCAACCCTTGCCGCAACCTGGTTGGTCCACGTAGACCAATCAGGAAAAAACATCCTGAAAAGATTTATAAAATAAAAAATAATCATAAAATGATTTTATCAAATTAAACTTATAAAATAAAAAATGTGTACTATTTTCTAAGTTATTTTATTATGATATTTATTTATTTTTTAGAGGTTTAAAATTACAAGTTACCTTTTATGAGCTATATATATAGGTATACATATCTATATATTTTAATGTTTTATTTTTATTTTGTATTTTTAATTTTATTAATTTTGTTTATTATAAATTTATATCTTATTTTTATACTTAAATATATTTTTATTCATTTTTGGAGTGTTTTGTACAATTAAATAAACAGAAGTATTAAGTATATATGTATATTTATAGGTATTATACCTATGTATTTTATACAAGTATTTTATTTTTATGTTTTCTTTATGTTTTTATTCATGATTTACATATATTATAAATAATATTTACAAAATTATAAAAAATATAAAATTACCAAAATAAAGAATAATAAATAAAATGAATATTTTAATCTGTACGAGTATACAATAGGGGTCCAAAACTCAACTTTCAAACCGCAACTTCGAAAAATATGAAACCACCTTCATTAAATAGCTTATTGAAAGTTATATACTATTAAATGAGTTTGATACATTTCGAGTTTTTATTTGAGAGATACATGTATGAGAAGTTGGGATTTTGGAAACTTATTCAAATCATAACTTTTTATCTGTATGTTATTTTTGTATAAAATCAATTTTGTATTTTTCTTTATTTAATTATCTACAACTTTCATGTACAAAGATTTTTATTTGAAGTACAAAAAGTGGAACTAAAAATAGGTCCCAAAGTGAATAAAGAATGAATTAAAATTTAAAGGTATTTTTATTGTATTTTGGCCGTTATCTCCCCCTACTTTATTCCTTATCAATCTATCATAAAGATGCCTAGGTCTCGGGGTTTTGGGTCATAAAATATTTACAATATTTTATTCTTTTTCTTTTCTTTTATTTATTATATAATTTTGTCTTTAAAAACTGCATTTTAAACCGTATTTACACACATATGCATGAATGGTAAAATACACGAATTAAGGGTATTTGCATGTTTGATAGGGTTTTTGCGGCCAAAATGATAGAATAAAGATGATGAAATGGAGGTTCATCATCCCCCTATATTTACCTTTGCTAGTCCCTAGCAAACACTTATGCAATAAGTGCAGAAAAAGAAGAACAAAGAAAAGAAAAAGAAGAAAGATGGATTGAATTTAATTATGAAACTTGTCTTCACAAGATCAAAGTTTGGAGCTTAAGTCAGACCTTTGGAATTTTAGTGCGGGCAGAACCTTAATGAGATCCGGATTTGAAATCCAACAGCCTTCAAGAATCCCAAAACTCTGCTCAAGTCTCCTCAATAGCCAGGTCAGAAATATTTCAACTCATACGCAAACACTTACGACTATGAATCTGACTTGTACAGTGTAAGTGATAGTGGCTCTCCCCAACTGAAATGGCAAAGAGACTGACTTCTCCAATATGGCAACCCAATGATTCCTCAATCCAACAACTCATTCCTCGAGGAACGGGGTATTCTCTTCTAAGTTCAAGTGGCACCCGGCTCAAGAGGAGGGGGTGAAGAGAAGAATGGATGGTAGCCAGTGTAGCTACCTATCCTAGGATGCAAGACCAGTGTAGTCAAGTCATCCAGCTGTAGGCTCACATGATTTGACTTTGAAGCTCAACCTTGCTTATTGACTATACACATATGTATACTCTGACAGTCATTTCTATTTTTGTATAGGTTTGTCCACTTTTTTGGAGTTTTTGATTTTTGCTTTCTTTTTTTTGAAATACTATATACAACAGCATTTACATAGGGAGTTTGTTTCTCTTGAGCCAGTAGACTATCCCTCTTTTGAAGCTTTATTGCAACCCACACTCTCCTGTCCTCAAAACTCATCATCACCAGATGGGTAGGGGCGCACTTCCCTCCCTAGAGGAGGACAAGTGTTTCCACATGTGTGTGTTTCATACCGGTAAATCCAACCCCTCACCACTCCAACTGAGTTGAGCCAAGTGAAAGGTGAAGGTGTCCAAGTTAGGTCATTATCAACTAGAGTCGTGTATGTGCTCTGAAATACTTTACTTAGGCAGTCAAGAATCCATTGAACTAAGTCTCGTGATCCTCAAAGAATTAAGTCAACTAGACCTGAAGTACCTCAATTCAAGCTCCTATAAGGTTCCTATTAATTAGATAGATTTAAGGTCCAACCAAGCTCCAATCTCTGGATTTTACTTAGACTTGTTCAACAATCAAACTCAATCCGAAAAATGCTCATGCTATGTAAATGCTATGCATAATGCAGAAAATATTTTTGTGATGCAATTTTCAAAGATTTTGAACTTTTTATGGATTTTTGAAAGATGATGCATATGCATTTTTTAGATTTTTCAAAAAGATTTTTCAATTGTTTTTGGATTTTAGTTTTACAAATGTTTTTGGGATTTTTGAAAACAAAAGGTTTTGGGTGAAAACTAGGTACAAATATTTACATGGGGATGCATCTTTTAGTTACAAGAAGTAGATTTTAAGAATTTACAAGGGTAGCTGATCAATTTTATAGGTCTATACAATAAAGAATTTTAGGTGAGATGTATACATTACTTAAACTTATTTGAAAAAGGTTTTACAAACAATTTTTAAAACTATAGTTCAAAATAATTTTTACAATCACTTTTTACAAACATGTACACACATTTGAAAATCATTTTGCAAATGTTTTTCAAACAATATATATAGCTTGTTAACAATATTTTTGCAACCATTTTTCAAACCATTTGTAAATCGTTTTTCAAACATTTTATTTCACACAAAAAAAATAAAGTTTACAAACAAAATATTTTTACAAAGGTTGAAAACATGTAACAAAAAGTTTTCAAAATAGTTTTCAAAAGATTTTTCAAAAGGTTTTCAAACTATTTCTCAAGCATTTTGCAAAAAATATTTTCACCTGATTTATTAATCAGTAAATACAAAAAGAAGTTGAGGAATGATCACATCTTTTTATTAAAGGTTTTTAATGAATTTTTATAAGTATAATTAGCCATATTTATTTAGAAAAATATGAAAGTACGAGTTATGGCTAAAGTATATACGTAGTATATACGACCCCCCTATACTTAGCTTGAGCTATGTCCTCATAGATCAGAGAGAAAAGAGAAGACATAACTCATACTGAGTATAGAAAGTCTAAAGAATAAATGAATAAGAGATGAATGGATAAACTAATGAGAAGTCAACCGTCCCCCCTATACTTAGGATCAAATAATTCTTAGTATAACATACTGCACACAAAGCAGGGAGGGTCAAGGGTGGGAATCAACAAATCGTACTCAGACTATTTTCCCCTATACTTAGGGTAAGATATCCCTAAGTATAGACAAGAAGAGGGGATATTGGAGAGGATCAAAGAATAGAAACAACTTGGGGAGCATACCCCCTATACTTGGGACAAAGTACGTCCTAAGTATAGAAGACTGACAAAAAGGGGCGACACCTTTTCTGACAGATAAAGAATATAGAAAAGAAGAAAAGAAGAAAAGAAGAAAAGAGAATAAACAGATCACAACTCGGTGTGTGCACCCCCTATACTTAGGACAAGGTGTATCCTGAATATAGCAAAATCATAAGATGACGACGAGATGGAAGACATGAAGAATGAATAAATGAATGATATGGACATATGGATCTATACAGTGGAAGATAGAAGTGGTAACCATGTATGAGATGCAGGTGATGTGAATCAAAGAGCACATCTCATTCCAGATGAGTAGGGGCAACGTCAATGGTCGGCGGATCATGATCTAGATATAGTTTCAAGCATTGAACGTTAACTCGAAAGGTAGAGGAAGATGACAACTCAGATATATCAATATTGCCATTGTCATGTACCTTTCTGACCACATATGGACCTTTCCATTTACTTTGTAATTTCCCTGGAAATAATTTCTACCTAGAATCAAACAACCATACACGTTGATATGGCTCAAACTTTTTAGGGCTGATATGATAATCGTGCCATATCTTCACTTCTTCCTTGTACTGTAGGCTACTCGAAAAGATTGTATCTCTCAGTTCCTCCAGGGCTGCCAACTCTCCTTTCCTGTGTTCTCCTATACTCTCGGGATCCAATAATAGCTCTGTAACTGCCCATAGTTACTTGTTCTTGATTTCCACTAGCAAATGGCACGGCTTGCCATAGACGAGACGAAAGGGAGATGTCCCTAATGGTGTCTTGAAGGAAGTTCGATAGGCCCACAAGACCGAGTTCAAAAGCTGTGACCAATCCTTTTGATCTGGGCGGACTACCTTATGTAAAATAGTCTTGATCTCCTTGTTTGATACTTCAGCAAGACCATTAGTCTGAGGGTGATATGGAGTGGCAATACGATGGTCAATGTTGAACTCATCCGCAAGGGCCCTTACCTTGTCATTGATAAAGTGAGTCCCCCATCTGAAATCAGAACTCTAGGTATCCCGAATCGTGAAATGATATTTTTCCTCAAAAATCGACACACAGTCTTAGCATCTGCGGCTCGGGCGGGGATGGCCTCAATCCAACGACTCACATAATATACAGCAAGCAGAATGTACTTAAATCCTTGACTCTTTGGAAATGGGCCCATGAAATTAATCCCCCATGCGTCAAAAACCTCACAAAAGTGAATGGACTGCATGGGCATCATATCTCTCTATATGCAAGTACCCATCTTCTAACAGTCAGTACACCTCTTCATGAATTCGTCGGAATCCTTGAAGAGGGTAGCCACCAAAGACTGGATTGGAGCACCTTGTGCGCTGTCCGTCTCCCAGAATGATGTCCTCCTACCTCAAGCTTGAAACAGTAGGTGAGGACGCTATGCTGCTCTTCTTGAGGAATACACCTCCTCCAGATGCTATCCCCTCCTTCATGATAAAGGATGGGATCCTTCCAATGTTATGACTTGGCCTTCGCAAGGAAGGTCTCAAGTCGCTTCCTGGACCAACCTTGTGGAACCGTCTTGGCGACAAGATAGTTCACAATGTCGGCGTACCATGGAAGCGAGGCGATGGCAAGGATCGCCTCATCTGGAAATGTCTCAGTGATAGGTGCAATGGGCTCAGATTCCTCAAGGTTCTCTAATCGGGAGAGGTGAGCCGCTACCACATTCTTAACTCCAGGTTTATCTTTAATCTCAATATCAAACTCCTGGAATAGTAGGATCCATCTAGTAAGTTGAGCTTTGGCATCCTTCTTTGTCATGAGGTATCGGATGGCGGTGTGGTCTGTAAAGATAGCCACTTTTGATCCCATAATATATGATCTGTACTTATCCAAAGTAAAGACTATGGCTAGCATCTCCATCTCAATCACAGTGTAATTCCATTGAGCGGTATCCAAAGTCCGGCTAGCGTAGTGAATGGCATAAGACAATCCATCCCTCCTCTGTCCAAGCACAGCCCCTACGGCAAAATTAGAAGCATCCATCATGATCTCAAATGGGAGAGACCAATCGGGTGGCTGAAGGACAGGAGTCGTGACAACCAGATTCTTGAGAGTCTCGAAGGACGTAAGACACTTATCATAGACAATAAACTCGGCATCTTTTGTCAGCAAATCAGTGAGCAGTCAGGCAATACGATTGAAGTCCTGAATGAACCGTCAGTAGAAACCAACATGCCCCAGAAAGACCGCAGCTGACGCAGATTGGACGGTGGATTGAGTTTTCTAATGATATCCACCTTGGTCGGATCAACCTCCTTGCCCCGTTGGATATGATATGGCCAAGGACCGTCCCTTAAGTCAGCATGAAGTGACTCTTCTCCCAAGATAGGACAAGATTGACCTCTATGCTATGTTGAAGCATACGATCTAGGCAGTTAAGAAAAGCATCAAACCCATCACCATAGACCGAGAAGTCATCCATGAAGACCTCTAAACAGTCACCCACCATGTCCGAGAAGATGAACAACATGCACCTTTGGAATGTCGTCGGGGCGTTACATAGACCAAAGGGCATCCGTCTAAAGGCATATGTCCCAAATGGACATTTGAATGTTGTCTTGTCCTGGTCTTCGGGCACAACGACCACTTAGTTGTAGCCGGAGTACCCGTCAAGAAAACAATAATGACTCTTCCCAGCTAGCCTCTCGATAATCTGATCAATAAATGGCAGTGGAAAATGATCCTTCTTGGTGGCCTGATTCAATCGTCTGTAGTACACACAAACCCTCCAAGAAGTGGGTACCCGGGTAGCTATCTCCTCTCCAGACTCGCTCACAATTGTAGTGATACCTGTTTTCTTGGGCACCACATGTAATGGACTAACCCACTTGGAGTCAGAGATGGGGTAGATAAAATCAGTGCTCCACCATCTTGATATTTCTTTCATGACCACATCTCGAAGGTTCGGGTTTTGCCGTCGCTGGAACTCACACGAGGGCTTGGCGTGCTCTTCGAGGTAGATATGGTGGGAGCGTAGAGCCGGACTAATCCCCTTAAGATCAGCTATACTCCATCCTATCACTTTGCGGTTTCGTTCAGGAACCTCCATCAAACGAGATTCTTTCTCTCCAGTCAAATATGGCAAGATAATGACTGGATGCATATCTGGCTCACCCGCAATAAATCTATACTTCAGCGACTGCGACAAGGGCTTCAGTTCTAGACATCTGGAGCTGGAAAATCTGGCTTCTGATATGTTTGAGTGAAGGCTACCAGGTCTGCATGCGAGAACTCTCGCTGTGCATGAAAATCTGACGAAGGGAACCCCACTGGAACATCTGTAAACTGTGCTTGCTCGCTCTCCGTCCTAGGCTGTCGGCTCAGAAGGAATCTGACATGGCAAATCATCAGTAAATTCATCCCAATCAATGTCTAAATCCGAGGGATCTGAATTAGAAGAACATGAATGAAACTTTGCTTCACCACTCATTCCGCAACTGTCGGCCTCTAATGTATCCTCGGCCAGGGGTGTGCTCTCCAAACTCTCGACCGCCAGAAGTTGTAATTATGTTGAATCTGTAGGCAAGGCGAGGGCTTGTGCTACTGGATCTGTCCAAATTGCTTCATCGTCGGTCATCACAAAGTCGCACTCTTGGTGGACATCTCGCTCAGCCTCTGTCATCTGCTCTGTGTCACTGAACTGCTCTGAGCAAGCTGAATCTCGCGCTCTGGTCTCGTCGATCGTCTCTATTTGTATACTTTCGCCCTCTATGCAAAAGTACACCTTCCCACTATCATGGTCGGTTATTGCCTTGGCAGTGGCCAAGAATGGGCGTCCAAGTATGATGGGGGTATCTGTTACTGACTCAAGTATCTCCATGTCCAGTACAACAAAGTCCACGGGGAATTTCAGGCCCTGAATGGTAATGACCACGTATTTCAACAACCCCTTCGGCCTCTTGATAGACCTATCAGTAAACTGAATGACTGTCCTACTCCGATGGAGAGGGCCAAACTTGAATCGGTCAAGTAAGGCTGCCGGAAGGAGGTTGATTGAAGAGCCACTGTCTAATATAGTACGATCGAACTGCTGCTCCTGAATCTCGCATATGACATAGGGAGCTCCTACATCAGGTCTCTTGGCTGGCAGTCAGTTCTGAATGGCAAAACATGTGGCATGGGTGAGAACATGGATGTCTCCTCTATGGTTCCTCCTCTTCCTACATACTGTACTCTTCTCTCTCAAGTTCTTTTGGAAAAGGGAGATATGCTCTAGTGCCTCCTGTAGAGTCAGCTGAATCTGAAATCTATCAATCATCTGTTGGCTGAACTCTAACTGCTATATCTTTTTTGGATTTTCTTTTTTATTCCCCTTCACCAAGTAGAGTGCTTGAGGGGAAGGGATGGCTGGACCCTCCTCAGATGGAGGGCTAGGAAGAGGTTCATGTGCCTGTGAAGGAATGGAATTCATACCAAGATCATCATGCAACACATATGGACTCTGAGAAGATGAAGAAACCTTTCCTTTATTCATATTTTTAGTCTTTTTCTTGTTGCCACAATATTGATATACAAAAAGTAGCAACACTACAGAGGGAAGCACAACTAAAGTAGAAGTGGTGGCATCAGTACCACCCACGACATCTCTCTTTGCGGCATCAGCACCGCGTTCTGGCTCAGCATCAAGTAAAATGGTGGAATCAGTACCACACTCTGGCTCAGTATCAAGTAAAATGGTGGCATCATCACCACCGTCTGTATCTGGGGTCACGACGCCCTTAGTACCATCAACTGGATCTCTACCCTTGGTGGCATCAGCACCACCGTCATCAACATCATTAGTGGCATCAGCACCGCTACTTTCCTTATCTGGTGCTTCTGGTTCTTCATGTGGTTGTCGTTCAGACGAGACGCCGTCGACTGGCATCCTGCCTCTCCTAGTTGTCACGAAATGAGCATCAAACATACAAGAAGACAAGTAACGCAAAGAGTCAATATGAGTGGTATTCTCTGTAGACTGTACCTGCTCAGATTTTCTCTTTAGGCTGTTCGGGTTGGGTTCAATTTGAGATGGTATGGCGGCCTTGCCCTTGACAATATCCCTCATCTTCTGTCGAAACTCATCCATTTCTCGCCGGAAGGATGCCTGCTGTTCGGAGAGCAAACGGGCGAGGTCGACAAGAGTTGGGTTCTCGAAGGCAGGTACCGGAGAATCGGAAGTGTTCCCATACTGGACATGAGCCTGCTGCTGTGAATAGTGAGGGGGAGGCTGGGAGTTTGGCTAGTAAGGCTGCTGACGTTGCCTCCACAGTTGTCCCTGATAAGAGGGACGTGGACCCTGCTGATACTGCTAGTAGGAGTGATAGGGTTGTTGCTGCTGACTGTTCTGCTTGCCATGAGCGGGAGGCTGCTGTTGGAAGGAGGTGCCTCCGGTGGTCCAACATAATCCGGGATGATCACGACGAATCCCGACCTATTGTGGGTACCGGTCGTACCATATCCCATTGACTTCCATCAATGGCTCCTGCTCGAAGGGTGGTGGAGGAAGAACTGCCAGCGGCTGATCCGGTTGGTAGAGCACCATCTGAGTGTTCTGAGATAGTGGCGGCGATGGGTAGTATTGTAGCTGCTGGACCGGTTCTTCCTAGATATGGTGAACCTGGCGGTGTATGGCAGAGGGCTGGGTGGAGCTGCTACTACGGGAATCATCACGTGTCCTGGGGGGCTGCTGTGTGGATGTCTGTGCTTCCTACACAAGATCTGTGTCTTCATGTCACTCATTGTCTTCGTTAACTGGTCCATCTGTGCAATCCCTTGGCTCTGCTTCTTCTCAAGGATCTCGATGCGGTACAACTTCTCGCTAATGATCCCCATTTCGGCTGCGACGGATTCAGCCTGAGCCGCTGCTGCTGACGGAGTGTGGGGACCGGCATCGATTCGTGCAATTCTCAGATATGAACCTGCCCCTTAGGGGACCTTTTACTGTGTGTAGACCTGGGCTTGGGACATCACCGTCGAGTTTTCTGCCATCTCCTCATAGATGGCCCAAACCTGGTTTTCTCCCTTGGAATAGTAGGACCTACCACAAGAGGCATTCACTAGCCCCTGTAGCTCCAGTGTCAGCCCACAAAAGAAACTCTGAATAAGGTTGGGCTTTGATATATAGTGATGTGGACACCGATCAATGAGCTCTCTAAATCAATCCCAAGCCTCATGGAACTATTCATTCGGGATCATCGTGAAGTTACTGATCATAGCTCGTGCTGCGTTGGTCCGACCGAGTGGATAGTACTTGTTCAAGTACTCGGTACAGAGCTGCTCACAAGTTGTGACATACCTCCCTAGATGCTTCAGCCCACAGGCTGCTCTATTAACCAATGAGATTGGGAAGGCAATCATCTTTATCGTTTCCCCGTCCACCAATCTATCGTGGATAGTGATACAAATAATCTCGAACTCCGACAGATGGAGATGAGGCTCCTCAGTGACCAGCGCATGAAACTTGGGCAACAATTGGATAATCTGGGGGCGAAGCTCGAAGTTCCCGATAATGGGAGGAAGATGGATCCATCGGTGAGTGAGAGTTGCACCAGGGTTGTACAACTGTCTCTTGGTCCTCGGTGGCTGGTCCTCCTGTTGTTGTTCTCCTCCTGCTCCACCTCCTGCTTCAGGTCCTGCTTTGGGTATCTCTCCACCGGCCTCAGATCTGTCTTCTCTGTCCTCTCACATCCGCGCCAGCTCTCTCATGATGTCACCCATGAAGGCTCCCTGATCTCTGATCTATCTCTGCATCGTATCCAGGGAAGCTAACAATGAATTGTTGATGGCAGTCTGATCATAAACATACGAAGGCTGTCCCTGCTCATCTGGGGATCCCTCACTGCAGGCCATGTCTTGGGTCTCTACAAAGGCAAAGGTACCCATCTTAGGTGCCGTCAAATGTCCATAAATCCGTGTTGCACTATACTCTGACACCACATGACTGATAGAAGAAGAACAATGATCAAGGGGGAACAGGGTGGACGTGAACTCAGGCTCGGAGAGTGGGTCTAAACTCCCCGAAACCGACCTAAATGAATAGGAAGGAGTGCTCGATATTGGTGCCACCAGACGTGACCTAAGGGATCTCCTTCCCATCATCTTGATCTGGTGATAAAGGCGGATGAGATCTGGAATGCAAATAAGATTGACAATCAATCCCCCAATCCACCTACGCAACTCTGAGCTGATGACCGTGAAGGTTCGATCATTTATCTTGTAAATTTTAGTTGGGTGATCAATCAATCTGTCAGAGCGATTAGGTGAGTTGTTAGGAACCCAACTCTCCTAGACGAATGTCCCGATCCCAAATGAGATCTTTCCCAGCCAGTATGAATTGCGGATCGTTTACCAGCTACCCGATCAATTCACTATGCTATGGACGTCGCGGCCCGCTTTACCGGTTGCCGGAGAGATCCTCACTAAAGAATGACTCACCAAGACTAGTAGTCAACTAGAATTTAAGGTGTGGCTCTATCCTAGTGTGCGGGTCACTCTCTCGCTGCAGATAAATAAATCAATGGGGGGGTTACTCTCCCCAAGACAAAAATTTTTATGAGGTGAGCTTTAAGGTCAAGTTTGCATTAGCAGTCCCAATTTTATTTGGTTATCTCTTTTTAGTATTTTTTTGATAAAAACAATGCCTAAACAATTTTCCGATTTCCTTGGTTATTTTGAGTCCAATAAATGGGGGAGGAAGTCGGAAAAGCCGATGCGTGATCAAATACAATGATGCATGTAAAGTTAGAAATGCGTACCTTGCTCCAGCCCGCTACATGCAAGGTGATCCGCGCATAAATTTAAAGACAGGAAATAAACTACCTATATGACGCACGAGGAAACTGTCCCTAGATGAGCAATTTCTATTAATCATGAAGCACAAGTAGCTATGACTAGGAAGAGAAATCGGAGTCCGGTCTAGGAAGCCGATTGGTGTCCACCACAATGGATCCTGCCAGCACTGTATATGACCTCTCTCGGCACGTGGTCTCTTATCCGAGTCAAATAGCTTTTTCAACGAATTATTAGCTAAGTCCAATTACGATCTATAGATGCAGGCAAGATATTAGGTGTGGGTTCTTAGCTAATTACGTCACAATCAACAAAAACTTCTAAATCTAGGGGCTAAATCCGCGTGAATCAAGCAGATAGTAAAATAAGAAAAACGACAAAAAACCATGAAAAACCGACGAGGCCCCCAAGGGAACAATCCCTCGGGCAATGGATCTCGTAAAGTGCTGAAGTGCCCAAGTCCAAATTATTACAAATAAGAGTCACTCTCTCACTTCAAATTACACAAGATATGGCAATGAAAGAAATGGAGCTAAATCTACAAAAATTCTCTAAATGTTCTTGATGCCTAGATAGCAAGCCGAAGCCGGCTTCACGTGGGTGTGTAAGCGCCTAGAGTAGAGCGCCTCCCTCGATCCACGGTAACTCGCACAAAGTCAACAAAGAGAGGAGGTTAGATAGCTCAACAAAATATATCAATATGTGACAAAATAGATGTAGAAAAACATAGAAAAATAATCACAATCAGTCATAAATAAATCCGATCTATACGTTGTTGCTCCCTGGCAACGACGCCATTTGATAATACGGATTTTGCGAGGGTCTAAAGTAATCCACACAAGGCGGGATCACATTGTCGCTGAGGCGACCGCTTCACGAAACCCGGTGAATCAACAATTAACCCACAACAGATAATTCAAGCAATGAAAGTAATTGTGGAGTTAAAATTTATTATAATTCTACAATGAATGTGTATAGTGTGCAAGCATGTAGAGGTCGAACACAAGGAACAAGCAGGTAGATCGGCAAAATAAATGCTCAAGAATGAAAGTGATCAAATATCTATCCAAGTGCTATTTTTGTGGGTTTATAATTTTATATTTTTATTTAATTTTATATTTTATATTTTTATATTTTGATTTTTAATTTACTGATTTTGTATTTTATTTTTATATTTTATATTTTTGTATTTTCTTTTTCTTTAAATAAAGATATAAACTATAAGGAGTATATATACAAGAGAGATGACAGAGATATATAAATAACTAAAAATATCCAAATTATAGTAAATAAAATGTTTTTGGGCTTTTTATATTTTTCTAATGTTTTTGTGATTTTTCAAAATTTTTACTATTTTTTGGTATTTTTGAAGTCAAATACTGAAAACAGTGAATAAAATTAATGGCTGAAATTAAAATGAAGATGAAAAATATCAAACAGTGTCAAAAATTCTCCAAAGTAATTTTAAACTAAAGATAATACATTAAATAACATGAATAGAAAACACAACTTTTAGATTTTTTATGGATTTTATAAATTTTTATGAACGTTTTTAGAGTTTTTCTATTTTCATGAGTTTTCTTTTATATTTTTTAGTGATTTTTGATCTAAAGTTAAAAGATACAAAAACACATAAAATATATTTTTTTAGAATTTTCAAAGACGTTTTATAATTTTTATGTATTTTCTAATGCAAACAGTGAAGAAAATGCATGTTTTTGAATTTTTATAGATACCGAAATCCAACCAAAATGCAAACTAAAAATATAGCATGATAGCACAATACAACATACACACAATGATATTTTTTAAGATTTTTTAGGGTCTTTTAGATGCATGAAATAATTAGAGACGATAAAGAGAAACTACACTACTCGCAAGGGCATATATGTAAATATCCAAAACATTTAGGGTCAAAGTGAAATTTATCCAGAAAGTTATAACTACTTAACAAAATTCCAAGACCAATCACAAATATGCAAACCCCTAGGGTCCTTCCTGCAAAAACACCAAGCCCCATGTGCACGAAGCACATGACCTGGCGAGGACCAACTCACAAATAACCAAAAACTCGAGGGCTAATTTGCAATTTCACCAAAATATTACAATGTTATAAAATAGTTCCCGAACTTAGTGGAAATATCAGATGTAACGAAGGCCCCCACGCAGAATACCCTGCCCCCACGTACGCGAGTCACGTGAGGTGACGTAGATAGGGACCTCAATGCAAATATAGAAACTATGGGAGCGTTTATGCAAATATTACACAAAATCTTAAACTACATATGAAAGTTTAAGGTTCAAACTTTAAATACAAAAATGGCGAGGGTATTAGGCAAAATTACCCACGCCCGGGCGCATCCAACGGTTGATTGTCCTTCACTTGAACACGTGGCGCACTCGCAACGACCGATACCCCTTCGCGGATGAGTGGCTGCGATCAGATCTCCAGCGGTGATCGAACGGTGCTGGGGTGGCAAGATTCGACAACTGCTGCACACCTGGGCCTCCGGCCTTGATCCAACAGCGGGGAATCAAGGAGGAAGAACGAGGAAGAAACACCGGTGAGGCGATCTTCCCCAACCTCAATCTCGGTCCTCCCGCGTTCCTTCGAGCTCAGAAATGGTCGGGCGGCCTCCTGGGGTCCTCCTCTTGATCCTGGTGACTCCATAAACCTCCGGTAACGGTCAGAGTTCATGCGAGGTGGCGGCTGAGCTGGGGGCTTCAGGTATCTCCGACGAGGGGTCAAAACGAGCCCCAAGATCTTCTTGATGTCCCTGGACCTGCAAAAAGGGGTGAGGGGGTCTAGAGCAAAGTGACTCAACCCCGCGGTGGCGAAGTGGAAGCGTGGGACGACGAAAACGGAACTCGGACAGAGTCATTTGAGCGATCAATTGGGCGAAACACGAAACTAAAGAGGGGACTCTATTCCTACGACTACGACAAACACGAAAATGCAAAGAAAACAAAGGAAAAATGATCCTCAAAGGTGGGGTCACCTGAGAAAGGAACCTCGACGGCGAAGCTTCACCGGAGGTGGTGGAACCGCCTCGACACCTCCTCGATCCACCTAACGTCCTCAAGAAAGAGCTGTCACCTCCTCCTAGCGATGGAGCACGAAAAGAGTGGAGAGAAACGGTCAAAAGGGGTTCAAATTCGAATGGGAAAGGTTAGAGGTGTTTTTGAAGGGTTGATGAAGTGGCTGCGAAGATCGAGGCACAACGGGTGATTCAGTGATTCAATCCTCGAGGAAAGATGTGAGCGTGAAAGGTGGATCCACGACGAGAAAAAGTCATCAAGGGCGCGACATGAAATGGTGAAAGATAGAGGCATGAAAAGTTCGAGAAATTAGGTCACAACTCGTTCTGACAACCTTCAGAACATTGGGCAGAGAGTTGACCCAGGTCAACCCTTGCCGCATCCTGGTTGGTCCACGGAAAAAACATCCTGAAAAGATTTATAAAATAAAAAAGAATTATGAAATAATTTTATTAAATTAAACTTATAAAACTAAAAAATGTTTATTTTTTTCTAAATTATATTATTATGATTTTTATTTATTTTTTAGAGGTTTAAAATTACAAGTTTATTTTTTATGAGCTATATACAGTTATACATATCTATATATTTTAATATTTTATTTTTTATTTTGTATTTTGTATTTTTTAAATTTTGTTTATGATTTTATTATTTTATATATTATTTTTATCACTTATATATATATTTTTATTTCATTTTTGTTTTGTACAATTAAATAAATAGAAGTATTAAGTATAATTATAGGTATTATACCTATGTATTTTATACATGTATTTTATTTTTGTGTTTTCTTTATATTTTTATTGATGATTTACTATTTACATATATTATAAATAACATTTACAAAATTATAAAAATATAAAATTATCAAAATAAAAAATAATAAATAAAATGAATATTTTAATCTGTACTAGTATACAAAAGGGGTCCAAAAGTCAACTTTCAAACCGTAACTCCTAAAAATATGAAATTACCTTCATTAAATAATTTATTGAAAGTTATATACAATTAAAGGTGAGTTTGATACATTTCAAGTTTTATTTGAGAGCTACAGGTCTGGGAAGTTGTGATTCTAGAAACTTATTCAGATCATAGCTTTTTATTTGTACGTTATTTTTGTATGAGATAAATTTTGTATTTTTATTTATTTAATTATCAACAACTTTCATGTAAAGAGTTTCTTATTTGAAGTATAAAAAGTGAAACTAAAAATAGGTCCCAAAATGAATAAAGAATGAATTAAATAAAAGGTATTTTATTGTATTTTGGCCCTTATCTCCCCCTACTTTATTCCTTGTTGAACTATTCATCTAGATGCCTTAGTCTCGGGGCTTCGGGTCATAAAATATTTGCAATATTTTATTCTTTTCTTTTATTTATTCTATAATTTTGGCTTTAAAAACCGCATTTTAACAATATTTACACACACATGCATGAACGCTGAAATGCATGAATTAATGGTATTTACATGTATTTGCTAGGGTTTTTGCAGCCAAAATGATAGAATAAAGATGATGAAATGGAGGTTCATCATCCACCTCATCTTTCACGCTCATAGCTTCATTTTTGGTCGAGGATCGCCCCCTCAAGCCGTGCTCTCTTCCTGTGTAGGTCACGAAGCCAACAAAGCCTTCTGGCTTGAATCGAGTCGACTTGCAGATACCTAGAGGGTCCTTCTTTTCCAGAGCTCGCCCGACCTCGTCGGGAGTCCTGTAGCCTCTTTTGACCCCCAGACGCTACGGAAGAGCTCCCCGGACGTGTAGAGACCAACGCCATCGCCAAACACCATTTGGAGGAGGAGGAATCATCGATCGAAGGAAGGGGAACCGCCTGTTCTTCCCTGTTCTTCGTCAGCAGCAGCAGCCATCTGATGGAGCATCCTGCTCTAGTCACATCAGAGCCATTGGATCATGCCACACCATCATCGTCGGATCGCCATCAGCGATTTAATCTTCACTGTTGATCCACGAATTGATATCCTCCATGGTATGAGCACTACATGTTTAAGTGAGTCAATCCCCGCCGTTCGCCAACGCCTTAGATGGGGTAAATTGCATATTCTTGCCTCGCCTTTTTTTAATTAATATTTAGCCCTGTAAATAAAAGTTAGCGTTTAAAATAATTGGACATTTTGCAAATGGGCCCTTGCATTTCTTGTGATTACACTTTGGTCCTACCCAGCTCAGCTCACTTGTCGTCCCGAATCCAACGGTTTCAAGAAATCCCTACAAAAGGACCATTTGACATGCATATTTGACTAATCAGGTGGCCCTCTCCTATATGTGAAAAGAAAGAAGCAGACAAAAACCACATAGACTCAAAGGATCGGCGGGCCGCTTCTGCCTTAAGCAATCAACGATCGGGAATTCAAAGACCTGACTTATCTTCTACCTAAAAGCAAGTCTGTGAAAGAAGCCCCTAGTCCACCTCAGAGCCTATCTGCGAATGTCAAATTTCTTTGGCACGACAAACTATGGCTTCGCACCTTGCAGGGAATTAGAGTCCTAGTGCAGAGCAGCTCGACGTCCGCGTTTTAGATTACAAATAGCGAATGCAAAGAGTGAGTGAGTGGGGTGCCAAATCAAGGAGAGTTCATATTGATAATTAGGATAAAAAGATGGGTAGATACCAAGCCTATTCCTATCAAATTGAAAGTCGCACGAAAGAGCACCTGAGGAGTCTGCTTCAGATGAAGTCTGGAATCCAACGTAAGCTAGGTATTTTGTAGGGACACCCCTGCATTGTATTTATATTTAGTCCAATAAAATGAAATGAATGTTGTGTATTGTTGTAAAAATTACTGGAATGGCTCTTGAACTTTATTGCAATTGCATATGGTTCCCTCTCAGGTCGAATCACATGTAGTCCCACGTGATGTAAAAATTGCATGGCTAGCCCTGGCATTTTTCTATTTGCTAAATAGTTTAATAAAATTTTAATCCCATTGTATATTTTAAGGCATATTTGCACAGAGCCCCCTATAGTTTATTATTATTGCAAAAATGCACCTGCTAGGACTTTGATTTTTGGATGTTTTATCTATTTATTAAATATAGCTAATGTACTCCTAAAAATATATAAAAATAGGGTTAAATGCTTCATGCCAAGTAATTTCACGTCCATATTTTATTTGGTATTTTTTACATTTATTCTATTTATTAAAAATGAAATGGAGCCTATTTATGTAATATTTGACATTAATAATACAAAAAATATAAAAAATCTTTAAAAATTCCAAAAAATTAAACATAGTATATTTTTACCTATTTTAATTACAGACGAAAAATCACTAAAAATGGCAAAACAAAAATCTAAAAAACTAAAAATCCCAAAATCATCTTATAAAAATTGAAAAAATTCTTAAAAAAATCCAAAAATATGTTTTTCTATTTTATAATTATTTTCATATAAATATTTATATATTAAAATTATTTGGATAATTATTTGGATCTATTTACTATTTTTAATATCCAAATCAATTTTGGGTATTTTATTAATCATTATTTGGGATATTTTTGACTTTAAAAATACTTAACAATTAGCAAAAAATTCCAGGAAAACAATAAAAAATCAGAAAAATACGAAAATCACAATAAATATCATTTTTATTATATTTTGAATATTTTTACATATTTATATATAGTAACTATAAATATCTTATATTGTATTTATGCATTTATACACATATATATTATATTTAAATGAAAAAAATATATAAAAATTGAAAAATATAAAAGAAAATACAAAATTAAAAAAAATAAAATAAAATAAAAAATTAAAAACCCACAAAAATAAGAATGTGGATATGAGATAAAAGACAAAGGTTTGAGCATTGTATTTTGCCTCCGTCTACCGTTTGCTCCCTATGTTTGACATCTACACATATTTACATGCTATACATATTGTTGTAGAATTATAATAAATTTTAGCTCCATATTTTTGAAATTTAATTGCTTAATTAATTATTATGGGTTATCTGTTGATAGATTGAGGTTTGTTGAGTGGTCACTGCATCGACTGGATCTCTCGCCTTGTGAGATTTCTAGACCCTCTTCGGATCTCTGTTACCAATTTCCACAGACTTTTTTGAAAAAAATAAAAAAAAGGAGAAAATGGGGTAGGGGGAGCCAAGTTAGCTCCCCCAGAGGGCAACAACATTTGACCTACATACATACATGCACACATACATACATGCATACATACATACATACATACACATATTAGGCTGAGAAGCACTACAAAAAAGACGGGATTGGGGTGCACATGATGGCTCGTAATGTACACGCCAAGTGCACGCCCGACAAGTGGGCGAGCACATGTGCTCGTTCAATGCGTGGTCGCCGATATGAGAGTCACTCCGGCAGGTGGGCGAGCACATGGAGACGCTATGTCCTCGCCCACTTCTTGGCGTGCACAAATGTGCTCGCTGAAATGATCGCCCCTATAAAATAGGGCGATCATTTACGGAGCACCTAACGAGCACATGTGCTCGCCCAAACTGATCTGCAGGAAAAAAAATTTATACAGGTTCGATGGGGTTTTGACGCCCCGTCGAACCTATATAGCCTACCAATAAACTGCTGCAGGTGCTTATCAGAGCTCGCAAAGCGTATATATAGTACACCAGTTCGTCAACTAAATTAACTAGTACTGACAATTTGAACTCACAAATATACATGAACTTAGAAACTAAACATTCAAATTTAACATCTAAATACTACAGATATATGTTCGAAGCAACAACGACAAGTAAAATTACAACAAATTATACTATCAAAGTTTATATAAATTAAAAGACGTGCTAAGAGTTTAACTACAACACAATCCAATATCAACAATTATTCACTTCTTCTTTGATCTACAAATTTTAGAAATTAAACCCTGCTTTGATTTCTTTTTTTCCTTCTCCTTCTCTTTGAACCTAGCATACATGCGTGCCTCTTCTTCATGGTCGTTCTCCTCTCTCTTCGTCATCCGATTCAATCTCCTCAGGTTTGATGCACGCCCTTGTGACCTTATTATATATGGATGATATGTACATGTTACTTGCATTTTGTAGATATAGAAATATAAAATTTACTACTCATTCTAAGTAGAATACTTATATGTACGCCGTGAAATCTTCTCAGAGCTTCGTCACCTGCTTACCATCATCGCCATCTGCGACTCCATTGGCATTGATGATTGGGACGGATGTGATTGTGTGTACGACGATTGGGAGTATGCAGAATAGGAATGACGATGTTCCTCCACATAGTATGGAGGAAGCCACCAAGCGTCGCTTCCCTGTTTGCCACAACATCCCTCTCCTCCAACACCTTATAAGATTTTCATTATTTAATATGAAATTATATATAAAAAATGAATATAGTAAGATAATATTTATCTATACCTGCTTCCAGATTGTTTTATCAAATGGCGGTTGCTCTTTTAGTTGGATCATCACCCATTTATCTGCAGACTGTGCCCAAATAACGATCTGAAATACAAAATGAAATATAGAAAAATGAGTTATAAATATATCTTTCAATTGAAAATAAATTGATAGACTTACCAACTATTCTCCTGCTTCAGGAGTGGACCATTGTGACTCTCCTTCTTCCACTCATGTGGAACCTCAACGACCACTCCTGAAAAGAGGGTTCTCTTTCCAACTTAGCTGCCTGAAAAATAATTTTAAGATGTGTTGCATTATATTAAAGCAGATTTGAAAAATTAATATTTTCTTGTAATACCATCTCCGCTCTAATATGATTGTGGCTTTTAGAGCCACTTGTCGATTTAATCCTTTGTTTTTGGCAATTTGTCCTTCCCACCGTGGATCTACTTCCAAACTCCGCATCCGCAATGAATGCATCACAGAAAACCACCCATCTGCAAGGAATATGTTATGATTATTGATTAATTTCAAAAGTTTATTATAAATTATTTAAGAAATACAATACCTATCCTACGTACACCATGATGGCAGGAACCTCTTTCATCACCTCAAAATTCATCTCCTCGCATCCCGTCTTCGCATGCGAGTCTCTCCTTGCCTTGAAAAATGTATCGCTCATTCTCTTCTCTGCTAAACGAATAAAGGCTTGATGATAAGCCTCCTTCCCCAAGACCCGAAACAAGGCGATACCTACTCTGAAAATTACACAAAATATTAGATCCAAAAAAATTGACAAAAATTTCTATATCACTTCTTAGAAAATTTTTTTACCAATGTAGGATATGGTTAGATCCTCAAGTGCATCACGGAAGCGGTGATCGTCGTATCGAATACGACGAAGAACGACTAGTCGTAGTAGTATTGTTCTATGCAACAAAAATTAAAAATTTTCATGCGACGAAACCACATGATCCAAGAACACTTCTCGGATCGTTTTGTCTAAACCACAAATAGTAATAGGATTACCTCTTGAAGGGTGGTTGCGATCGAGTCTCTAAACGAAGAGACCTCCTGCCTCAAGTCCGATCCGTCGGAGGAGACGCTGCGAGCGCGGATGAACAGCGTGCTTCTCGCAATCCATGTTGATGATCCAAGTGGTGGATCTCCTGATCTCGACACACGAGATCCATCGTCTTCTTCACGAGCGAGGCGCACCGAAGGAGACAGAGATCCACGAGCAAACGATCGGGCAGCATAACAACGATGCTGCGGCGATGGAGAACCTCTCTAGGGCATCCATGGTGGACAACCATGAGAGGGAGAGAGAGAGGGCCGACGTGTAGAGAGAAGAGAGAGAGATATGCTTCTCAAGCATTGTGTGTAGATAAAGAGCAATAGGGTGCCTCTCCTCTTATAACATTTTGGGATCCATGGATCTCAATCCATAGGACAACACAAATCCAATGGTCCTCATTGATTGTGTTTCTTTTAATGGCTAAGATTTGTGTTGGTAAAAACCAACAACAATTAATTTAATAAAAATCAAATATATATTAAATATAATTTGATTTATATCAAATCAATCTCTATTGAAGAAATAGGAAAGGAGGCAAGCTTCCTTACATGAAGGGAGTGGGCGGCCACCACATTCCATGTAGGAAATGTGGCCGTCCACCCTCCATACAAGGAAGGTGGCTTCTTCTCCTTTTATTCCATGAGATACATTATCCCATTAATTTCTCCAATATTTGCAACAACTTTTGTTGCAAATTATTTAACAAAAATAAATCCAATTTATTTTGTGAATATCGCAATCATGCCATTGAAAAATTGTGAATCACATTCACAACCCAAAATAAAATGTAAATTACATTTTCAATTTAATGTCCAATGTGAATCCAATTCACATTAACATTTAATTAACAAATATAAATTACAAACATCTCTCCCTCTTATATATTATAAATTACATTTATAATATATTTGATTAATATGGATATTGCTATCCACATTATTCATATCCATGATAATTAAATCACATTTAATCATCTTGGATCTCTATTCTCTTGTGTCCAAATAATATGAATCACATTCACATTATTTATGTCTTTGATAATTAAATCACATTTTATTATCTAAGACAACTCTCTTTATAATATGAATCGAATTCATACTAATCATGATAATTAAATCACATTTAATTATCCATTTTCTCAACGCTCGGATATATATATATATATATATCAACAATAGAATTATCCATGAACTCCTTCAAGGATAATGTGCTTTCTCCGCGAAGACTTGGAGATAAGTACATGGTGATTGTATTGTTCCACGTATAGTGACTTGGATATTGAGATTATATCTCAAATCTAGATCGCGGACCTCCCATAGATGCTTGATTAAATCAAGACCGCAAATCTAATCTTCTTATTGCATCAGAATCACATTCAGATCAATGTCCAACATTTGGACCAAGATCAGATTACTTCTCTACCGAGAGGAGTCACTAAAATCTAGACCCGTTTCATCACTCCCTAGAATGGAAGCGTCATGGTTATACAATCGTTTATGATCACATCACCCTCAGGTATTCCCAATACCTGTACATCCTACATACTGGAAGACTCAGAATAAACCCGAAGTATTTGATCAACTTTATACTGTCTACTTTAGGGTTCTATCAGTAAATTTCTCATTCGATCATTGGGAGTTGGTATCGATCATACACTTTCCAAAAGCATATATCATACCTAGTTCTTGATCATATACTTTTTAAAAGTATATATCAAACCTACAAATTCAGTCAAGCTTCCAAAGCGAGATGACCGTGCGCACGGAATTTGATTCTTCCCAACATCTCATGAGTGGGCTCATGTCTTCCGGTTCAGTAACTGAACCTGTATGATCCCTTTGAGAGATCGTATTACTCATATGCCCTTATATGCACACCAGCGCACCGGTGTATAGACCTTGGTTAGGTCATCAACCTATTGTTCTGCCAAATGTACATACTCAAACATATAGTAACACATCTGTCTCCGGTCAGAGGATGCATGCTTGTATCTTGACAGCATACGATATAGGACTTTGGTTATATCGATCTCGTTAAGTCAACTCTTTGACCTAACTAATCTGACACCTCCGAATCTCTATTCCTATGCAGAGGACCTGCATCAAGAGGTCGGTCAGATATCAACCTAAATGAGAAAGGATTTCCATCTCCTACTCAGGCTGGAGATCATCTCTTAACAATCATTTGACGGTGCTTGATGAGTCCAAATCTAACTCTTTATATATTCATCCAAGCACCAGCCTCTATGATTCAACAGTTGAATCAATAGCTGTATGATCATCAAGATGGCCATGCTACACAACCCTAATTGTACTAAGGGACCTATTATGCAAATTATTCATATTTCATTTAGACCAGGGAATGATATGTGAAATAATATTTATTGCATAATGGCTCACCGTGGGCTCGCATTTCCAACAACCAGAAACATGTCAAACAATCTCTCCTGTTCTGTAGCAGGGATGCGACACCATCTAAATTGCACGCAAGTCAAGTGTGTCTTGCTTATGTTGGTTATCTCCTTTTCCACCCTGTTGCTATTTAAAAAATGCATGCAATTGGTAAATTTTGTAAACATGATACAATTTATAAATATTTGGTAAAATTAAAATGACAAAATTTATTAAATTCTTACCTCCCATCCGTCATAACCTCCAATAAAGGATAGGATGCCGAAGTCTGTCCGGCTGCTGTAGGTAAAGGCACGGAGGTGTTCGGACATCCAGAAGAACGAGAATCAGAACCCATCGATGTCCATGCAGGCATGGGGATCTGGACCGGGAATCCAGTAGGAGCGACTGAGGTAGATGGCTCTCCATAGTCCCTTACATAAAAGGGTGGAGGAGGATAACCAAGAGACTCGTAGTAGGCTATGACCCGTCGGACCTCGTCGGACTATGAATCTAATGGTGGGCTGCCTACTGGACGAAGGTGTGTTTGAGGAAGATGGACGATTGGATCAATGTGATCCATGAGCCTCGCCACATCCAAAACCTGCCACGACTGTAATGATGATGTAATAGTTAATTACACAGTTATTACTAAAGATTTTAGCTAATTCGATTACAATAGTGTAATAAAACTTACAGATAATCTTCATCATTTATTTCGGTGGGATTAAAGGATATTTCTTCATTTTCTTCGTTTTCTGAATCATCGTTTGTGGAGTCGGTATCATCTTGTAGGTCAACACATAACACCTCATTATCAGCCAATCGAATCGATTCGATGATTGAGACTTTTTCTGTTAAGTTTATTCGTTTATGTGTCGGTGTGAATGCTTCATCTATGTCATCTTCATGATAAATGTAATCATTAGAAATACAAGGTTCTTCCTCCGAGTAAATTGTCTCATTCCTCCTAAATCTGTTGTGGATTGTCTCCACATCTTCTGGAAGATACCTAGCGCAGAATGTTGCGACTTCCTCATATATATATTGCGAACTTATTGATCCTTCAACTTTATTTTTGTTTCGGACCTTTCTTTTAAGAAAGAACATAAACTTATATGGAAATAGGTTAAAATTTTATTCAAATAGTAAAGAATGCAAGAAGATTATAATATTTTTAAATACCTTTCAAATGGATACATCCAACGATATTTTACCGACCCTCCTACCTTTGCTTCATATGGAATGTGAATCATCAGATGCTTCATTGAATCAAAAAATGACAGCGGAAATAGTTCTCCACGTTGCACATAATCACGGAAATATTTTTATAAAGATAATCCATCTCCATGCGGTGTATACGTGACAAGCATAGAACCTCGAAAAATCTGCTAACATCTGAAAGAACATCGACAATATTTTTTTGGTAACAATCCTCTGAACACACTATCGGTAGCAATCTTTCCATGAAAACATGACATTCATGACTTTTCTGTATCTTTTGATCGACCGGTTACATTCATAACAGTATAAAAGATGTTATCAAATACATTTTTCTCTATATGCATAACAAATTAAGTTGTGTCATATCAGTAACTTGCTCCAATATGATAATTCCTAAAATATACTCTTCTTAATCCAATTATGATTGTCAGCAAAACCAGGAAGATTTTTTTTATATCCATTCTCTAAGGCTGATTTCTCCAACTCTTCCAAGCTTGATAATATCGTATCACCTGTCTTGAATGGTGGGGAATCTGAAAGTTCAATTTTATTCTTTTTAAATGACTGCTTCTGTCTTTGATATGGATGATTGTTTAGAAGAAAACATCTATGACAATAAAAAAACATGGTTTCTGACCGTGTTAAAGCTGGAATGGTTTAGTACTCTCCATACAATATGGATAACTTTTACGTCCATGCGTACTCCATCCAAATAACATTCCATATGGCGGGAAGTAATTTATCGTCCAAAGCAGAGCTACTTTCATGTTAAATGTTTGACTTTTATTTGCATCATATGTATTAACTCCATCCACCCATAACATTTTCAACACATCTATAAGAGGACGTAAATAAACGTCGATGTATTTTCCCGGATGTGTAGGTCCTGATACCAACATCGAAAGAAACAAAAATTGTCGCTTATTACATAACCATGGGGGTAGATTGTATGGTGTTGTCATTACTGGCCAGCAAGAGTAATCTTTACTTCTTCCATGAGGATTAAACCCGTATGTACATAAACCTATAACACAATTTCTCTTTTCCTCATAAAATGTTGTAAATTCTGACATCAATACTTTCCAACAATAAGACTCGGATGGATGCTTCATGTACTCATCGATTTTATGTTCCGCATGCCATGTCATATGCTTCATCGTTTCTTTGCAATAATATAGCCGTTTCAATCTCGAAGTCAACAGGAAATAACGTAAAATCTTTATCGAGATTTTTGTCCCACTCTTACTAGCTTCCTGATATCTTGGCTCGTCACATTCAGGATACTGTTGTAAATGCTAGTGTTCCCCGTAATATAAAATATGGTGATTTATGCAAGAGTTTATTTTAACTTCCGTTAAACCATCTTCTGCATCATATTTTTCGTTTTGTAATAATTATCAGGCAATTCTGCATCTTCTGGTAACAGTTTCTTGATAATCCTAAGCATTGCATCAAAATTACGATCGGTCATATTATACTCCATCTTCATCGATAAAAGATCCGAAATCGTAGAGAGTTTTGAATATATCTTGCAACCCACCCACAATGGCTCTTCTGCTTTTTTCAACATCTCTAGAATCCTGCGGACTCTCCATATGGTTCCTCATCACATAAAAAAGTAGCATTAAAATCTGGACCCGCAACGTCCATAACCATATCAACAAAAGGATTACTATTATCTGCTTCTTCCGCATCATTCATCCTGTACTCGTAATCCTCACCATGCCTCCATCAAATCTGATATCCTTCCATGAAACCCTTCTTATAAAGATGTAACTGAGTTTCATCCTTGGATCTCTTCTTCATTAAACGACATTTTTGACATAGACACAATATAGTTCCATCTGAATCCACGACACGGGAACCTTGTGCGTAAGCAAATTGTATACATTCCTGAATACCTCTTTGAAAGGTATCTGCTATACGTCCATCTACTACACGATTGTACATCTACTCTCTGTTACTCATGTTGATCAACCTGAATGAAACAATTTATAGTGTCAAATGTAGGAAAATATGTGAGGATTACCTAAACCTAACCCATTATTGAGATAAAAGATGAGAAGAGGTGTCTTAATTATGTTATCACTTGAGCCCGTCCATAAGGATTCAAACTTACTAAAAGATGGTCGTTGTCACAAGCTTGTTTATTTCTGACGAAAATTCGGCAGCATAACCCTGCACCTCTCCCGTACACCTCATAAATCAATCGCAATCAACTTTCAAAATAATCATATTAGTGATTATTTCGATAGTAAACTATGATTGATTTGGTATGCCGAAGAGGAAGGGGTTATGAACCGAATTTCCATCAGAAATAAAGAGCTTGTGACAACGATCACCTTTTAAGAAGTTTGAATACTTACGGACCCCCTCAGTTCGAGATCACCGAACTAGGGAAAACTAACATAAATGTAATACTTTAAGATCACTTTACGTCATACATTTGTACGTGCTACAAATGAGACTGTAAAATAATCTTAAAATATTTATTTATTTATGTTAGCCGGACAATTACGTAAATTTGGTTGGTTAATGATGGGGATATGTATAAGTGTGATCCTAATTTAGTGCCTAAAGAGTGGAATGGCTAAATAATATTAGATGGGTACTTGCAAAAAACCGAAATTTAACCCTACAAACATCCAAATCTACGACCATTGGTCTGGGATAAACATCCCAAAGTGAGTTCAATAATGTTGTGAAACAATAAAAAAATATAACATAGTTAGAGGTGATCAAATCCTCCAATGTGTTGCACAAACCTCCCGTTGTGCAGGGCCACACACCACCTGGTGTGGAGGGACGCACTGTGTGTGAATGATTTTGTGCGATTTTATAATAATTAATGATTAGTGTTTTAGACTTATCATCAACCTAACTATAAGTTAATGTGATATACTTGATCACATTAATTAGAATTTAATGCGATAATAAAATATCACAGAAGAAATGCTTTGGTTTATATCATATATCATATCCACACTATCTGAAATTATCCAACTAATATTAAGGATGTTTATCATATCTCATATCCACACTATATCAAATTGATTAATTAAAATTATTCAGAAGTTATACCTAATGTTATTCAAAAGTTATACCTAATGTTAATTATATAAGCACAAATATACAACATCATGGCATGATATTCCTATATCGTAATTTTAATCATTATAAAAAATTAACTATACTAACATGTGTAGATATTGTAATGGACCTTCTATCCTTTATATTTTACAAAGTCTAAACCTAATGTTGGTTGAGTCATTTTATCGAACACCTACATCGCATAAAATTCTACATGTAAATGAGACAACCACAATCAAATTAACAAAAATATAATGACCCGCTATTATCCTAAACATGTAAAAAACATTTAAATACATAACCAAAAAATTGAAACCTAAAACTATCAAAACAAGACAAATGTTTAATGAAATTTTTAAAAATGAGAGAGAGGAGGAAGTATTATACTGAAGGGTAGATGTGTATCTACTCGAAACACGTAAACGGTGGGCGCCGATGGCGTAGAGCAAGGTTGGCGGGTCATCGGAGGAGAGATTTGGGGAGGGATGCGCGTGAGAATGAGGAAGAAAGGGGCACCCGACATTCTGTTTACGGATTTGGGCAAGCACACTTAAGTGCTTGCCCATCCCTCCGCATGTGCTTGCGCAAATTTCACAGGAGCTCCCGTTATCCACGCATAAAAATTCAAGTGGGCGAGCACACGTGGGCGAGCACATGTGCAAGGTAAGTGCTCGCCCAAATTGACAATCCGACCGCTCCTCAATATTCAAACCGGCGATCCACGCGGGTGAGCACATGTGGTCTTGCAGTGCTCGCCCAGAGCAGACCGAGCACATGTGCTCGTCCAGGGAACGCAAGGTTGTGCATGCCAAATGTGATTTTTTTGTAGTGAAGATTGCATCGATGTATGTGTAACTTTACATGTACCAGTGCCATAAATGTCCATATTTTTTATTTTTTTTTGAAATGAAATCATGTAGGATTTAGATCACCATATATCGCCATAAAGTCATTCAAAATCCAACTTAATTTGAGACTTCTAACCCATCCATCAAGACTGCAAAATTTTAACGGTCTCAGAATTGTTGTAATTTTTTCTTCCATATGAATATATTAAAAATATTTGTGTTAGACGAAATTCGGAATATGTATTCCACTAATAACCTTGAGTAAATCCCATCAGGTTTCATTTCAAAAAAATAAGAGTTTGTAGCACCGGTGCATGTAAAATTACATGCACTTTGGTGCAAGCTCACCAACCTCTCTCTCTATACATACATACATACATGAGCGCAAGGAGTGTGTGTCCATCGACACATACAACATTGTGAGCTCTTAAGTTTCAAATACCCAAGTCTTAGCGTGAACACAATCCAACATTAATAAACAATCAACGACTCTAATGAAATAAATCCAGCTTCGCTTGATAGATGTGGTACAAAGCTCCAAATGACCAGAAATTTTAATACAATCATCATATTATAGTATAAATTAAGATCAATGAATTTGATGTATATTTTAATTAAAAATTTATGCAAATTTTACCCATGGAAACAAACGGTTGTATGTGGTTGTGGGCATATTTTCCTTTCTCTCTACATGTATATGGAAAGATGGGTCTGCCCCGCCCTATTTTTTGACGAATTTATTTATTTATTTCAAAAATATCACAATGTATTTTCACCATTATATCTCATTAATATGTCATTCCAATTTTGTCAGAAATAGAGACTCTTATGCCTTACTTATTTTAGATGGAGGGCATAGGAGTCTCTGTTTCTGACGAAATTAGACTGACTTATTAGAAGGATATAGTGATGAAAATACATGAACATATTTTTGAAAAAAATCATCGGAAAATAGGGATGTGAAACCCCATTTTATCATATATATATGATTTTTTTCCAATAAGATGAAACTTTCTTGAGTGCATGGAAAGCCCACCATCTCAGCAGTATGTATTAATCAAACATATCCAATTAATACTATTTTATATTAAATTTTTAATGCCGAAAACTCATTTTGGTCATTTTGTCTCATTCCAAAAATAGATTTTAACCATCCAAATTATATTTTTGTTTTATTTGTTGAGAGAATCCCTGCTAGGGTTTGTACGTCGACGATGCGAGTTCCAGGCTGTGCATATGACATTGTAAGATGAGCACGTTAAGGGTGACAATGCTCTAGGATGTGCACATGGAAGGAGAGGACGACGTTGCTCGAGGATGCGCATAGAGAAGGAGAGGACGACGTTGCTCAAGGTTGTGCATGGGGAGTGAGACGATGGTGGTGCTCGAGCGTGCACACGGGTAGGGGAGGATGGATGGATTCCGTGGAGATTGCGTGAAGGGGAAGGGGGCAACCAACATTGGGGAGAAGGGGTAGGTGCGGGCTATCGTGTTGACAACAAGTAGAAGTGGGGGTGCCCGCCCCATTGTTTTGGGGAAGAAGGTGAATGACGCCCCTTCTGGGTTGATGTCAACATTTATTTTTTAGTTTTATTTGTTTGATTGATCGATTTTACATTCGTATCATTGATTTTACACATCGATTAATTATTTTTTTACAAATCGATGTACTAATTTTACAATTAATGCACATATTTTACAAATCACTTCAATGTGTTTGTAAGCTAATTCACTGATTTTCCAAATCAATTTTACAATCTCTGATCTTTTTTTGACAATATAAGATTTTTCTACAATCATAGATTGTTTCTTACAATCTCAATCATTTTTTACATGTATTGATGTTTACGCTTATTACATTCCTCTTAATAATTGATAATTTACTTACTATTGATTTTTTTCAGATCTCCATACGAATATGAGGTGAAAGGAAGTCTAAGGGCTGTAATTGAATGTTCAGTTTACCTTATCTTTAAATTTTTTGGAATCAATTGTCAAAAAAATCAAATAAATTGAATGCAAAATTGAAATATAAGATTCTAACGTTATATACAACATTATAAGATCCATACACTTGTATTATTAGTAATGCTTAATTGATCCATACATTTTTATTAGATTTTTATTATTAGTAATGCTTAATTGATCCATACATTTTTAAGAAAAACATAAGTATCTTCTAATGTTTATGATTGAATGCGGATTTTTTTCAAAGTTATATACAACATTTATATCTTCTACCTTTTTTATTAAAATATAAGATTCTACTTGTCAATAGTTATAATTGTATAAAAAAATATACAATTTGTATATGTGAAAAGATCATTTTATAAATTTATTATTATTTTCGCACAAAGATGAAATCATTTTACGATATTCTAATATATTTTAACATGCAAGTGAAGCAAGTAAGAATATCGAATTTTAGATTAACACAAGAGAAATATATTTTAATCACGGAGGATGTAATATGAGAAATGCTTATATCAATTTTTACATTGTAATTAACTTATATAGCAATCGATTTTATTAACTAATAGATATATGATTGTTTTCAATTCGTGCCCTCTCTTATATAATATCATCGCTCTGTCCTCACTTTTTCATCTGGTGCAATCTTTATATCTTATGATTTATTACTAGTTATGCATCATATAGTATCTTAAAAGGGAGAGAATTATTTTTCAAAATTAAGATTATTTTTCAAATGAAAATTTTATTTAGGGGGGGATAAATTTTCAAAATAAAATAGATGAATCTTTTTGTATTTTTGAAGGAGGGAAAGTTTAAAGATTTTTACATGAAATGTTTTTGGCATGTCAAAAGGGGTAGAAAAAGTGGAGATGTTAATCTTCATGTTTTATTTATTTGTTACCAACACAAAGGGAGAGAATGTTAGTATCTTGATTACATACTAATTGTATCATTATTTTGATGATAACAAATTATTGCGAGTACATATAGCTCTAAGATTTCATGACAAAGTCATTCCAAGTACGAAGTACAGAAGTTATGGACAAGCTGAAAGTTGCAGATAAAGTGAAGAAAAAGAAAGAAAACTTTTGTAACATGTATGTAAAAAGTCTCAAATATATATGCATATTTATCATGCATTCATATTTGGTCCAAGCCATTATGACCGATCAACCTTTTTGATTTGATCGATTGATTGCCTCTGATCGATCAACCTAATTGACGTGATCGGCCATTATTGATCAACCAACCCGCTTGACCTGATCAATCACCCTTGATCGACTGGCTGTCTTTTCTGATCAATCATAATTTGAATGGAAACATACAACATCTATATTATGATCAATCACCTTGATCTACATGATCGATCAACTTGATATGATCAATCATCTTCCTTGTATGATCAATCATGTGTATCAAATCTTGATGATTTCTTTCCGGATTTGTTTCCAATGACTATATTTTTTTGAATAGTCATCCCCCGCCACTATAAATAGGACGATAAACCCATTGTTGAGAACACACATTTAAAGACAAAGCTTCTCTCTCTCTCTCTATCTTTCTCTCTCTCTCTCTTAAAGCTCTATTCCAGGATGTTCCTCTTGCTCTCTACTTCAAGATCCTATCTTGAGTACCAACCATCTAGATACTTGGTTTGCAATTCATTACAACATGCTTTTTCTTTAGCTTCATTATTCACATTGCATATTTATATGTGAAAGTTTATAGTTTGTTGTGATCTTTGCATTACCGTTGTACTATAACATTTGCTATTTGATTCAAGGTATACAAAGGACTTGGTGTTTGATCTAAGCTGTAGGAAAACTTTGGTGTATGATCCAAAGCACTTGTAAACGGCTGAGTTATCCGTGGAAAAATAACTCGAGATAGTGGAATAGTTGATTGACTCAATCAATTGGAAAATCCCCAGTCAGGTGACTCATGCCGTGATTTTTACCCGATGGGATTTCTACGTTAAATTACTTGTCTCTTGTTGGTGTTCTTGTTCTGTGGATTAGTTGCTTATATCTGCAGAATTATTATTTGTGTTATATATTCAAATTGTTGGCCATAGCCTTTTTGTTTAGTGATCCAGAATAACAAACACATGATAGATCAACACATTCAAAGTGATCAATCAATTCGGAGACAATGAGAGACTTGATCGACAAGAACATAAGAAGTGACACAAATGTGATGCACCCTATAAAAGGATTTTTAGAAATCCTAAAACTAACATGCCCAGATCACGCGTATGCACACAATCACACAAAAATGTGATGCTTTATATGACGTTTTAGTCTTTCATATTGTTTTGCCTAACAAGATGCAAAGACGACTAAGCAAATGCCCCAATCAACACCTACATGTTGTCACCAAAACACTTGTTTTCAGTGAATAACCATTAACACAATCGTCTGCATGGGATTTACATGATCTACGCATAGAGGTTTGCCTTATGGAATATCAGTTTGGATGAGAGGCTTATGCATATCGTTACCTACTTTACCCAAGATATTCCTCTCATCTTTCGCTATGCCATATGCCAGATATATTTTACATGATTTATCAAACATGCACTGCAAATTGATGTATTATAACACTTTAGCGAAGATATGAACACATGTTGTATGGAAGAATACGACTATCACCTTTATCCCATACCATTAAGAAATCCAAATGCCACAAATAAACTTCAACAAGGTTTAAACAAATTTATCCAAATATACATATCATTCCCTTATTCAAATATCTTCGCATGTGAATTTTAGAAATATCTTACCGTGTTGTTGAAATAAACTTAGATATACAACAATGATCATAAAAAATGTATGTTTTTAGAGTTTTTATGAGTACTCTTCTTGAAATATGCAATATTAGTTATCCCCATTCTTTTTTGGAATATCAGTTGTGCTCTCATTAATGTAAAATAGGGACATAACTGATATTACAAAAAGACAGGACGATAGATTTTGTAAGAATATAGGGGCACAAATGATATTCCAAAACAAGAGGTGCAGAAATGATACTGCAGAAATTAGTCGGTTACATGGATTCTTGCTCAAATCCATGTTGAAAGATTCAACTTTTTTTACGCTGGCCTTCGACTACATAATGCAACCCCTGTAAGAGTGAGATTTGAACCCTGATCTTTTGTGTGGTAGACACACTGTATTACCACTAGACCATTAAGTGAGTTCATATAATGTATGCATGTAAACAATATCAAAAAATATAACAGAAATATATAAAATGTATTTCATAAAATTATAAATATATAAAATATGTAACTATAATTATAAGTATTAAAAATACAAAATAAAAATAAAATGTAAAAAACATAGGTAAATATACCTATAAACAAACATGCAAAAATTAACATATAAAAATTATAGAAAATAGTTTATTAAATTACAAATATTTTTTGTATTTAAAATTTTATTTAATAAAATCATTTACTAATTTATTTTCAATTTTCTTCTAAATTATTTTTTATTTTTTCATTTTGTGCATACTTGGACCAATCGGAATCCAAGGAGTGTTGACCCCTTGGTCAACACCCCCTCACCTGCCCTAACCCTCGGACGAACCTCTGACATGTCCGAGCCCTATTTCCATCATTTTCCATGCTCATAGCAATCATCTTCTTTCCTATCTCTTAGAACGAATCTTGTCGATTTGAGTCCTCTAAATCACGCGTTAGCAACGGATCCTATCGATCTTCCTCGAGCTATGAGGAGTCCTAATCGGAAGAGGACCTCTTAGCTTGATGGTATCATTCAAAATTCGATTTAAATCGAGACTTCTATCCCCTCCATCAATACTATCAAATTTTAACAGTCTCAGAATTGATAAAATGATCCCCTTTAGGAACATCTGTTTTACACAAAATTTGAAATACATATTCTACTTATTATTCTAAGTAAATATCTCTAGATTTCATTTTAAAAAATAAAAAAATTATGCAAAAAATATGAGAGCATTCTCATATATGCACCCAATGAGCCTACTCATTTAATCCTAATAAAAAACTATTTTTATATCATGTTTCTAATTCCGAACACTTAACCAATCATCCTTGGGAATCAAATGGAACAATGAAAGGACAATCCTTAACATATATCAAGCAGAGGGGTCTCCCCCGCCTCAATCGTCTTTCATATGTAACGTGCATAGGAGGAATAGTATGCAAATACTAATTAATAGGGTGGAGCATGGGTCAGGGTCGACCTGACCCAGCTCGTTCTGCGGCCTGCTCAAGTTCGACCCAAGTCCGAGCTCACTTTCTAAATGGCGGGCTTGGACCACATCTTGGGCCATTTATCAAACTGGGTCGGGCTCAGGCTTGAGCGTGCTCGAACATGAAGCCCACAGATCGGCCCGATTTAAGGCCCGAATCCATGCCCGACCCATGAGCCCAACCCGACCCAATCCCTCATTTCAAAAATCCTACCTAACCTATTCGGCCATATCCCCCACAACTCCTCCCATTTGAGAAGCGGTCAGAATATTGGAGTTACAAAATTAGATTGTGTTTGTAATAAAATATTACAAATGCTCAAAAAACCCCCTCCTATTCCAATCCTCCGAAAATTGAAGTTGTAAGTATCTAAGATAGGCTATAGCCCAACTTTTGTGGGATTCGCGAGTCGATCCAACCCATCTTGGATCGAGCTGGGCTCGGGCCTAGTTGCTGAAAAAGGAACGAGCCTAAGCTCGGCCCGTGGACCCGATTTCCTAAATGGGCCTGAGCTGGATTAGGTTGGAACCGACCCGAGCTTGACCCATGCTCCACAGTCCACCCTACTAATTAATAGAGATACAAATCCATACTTAATACCATTACTTACAAATCAGGCTTAGTTGTGAGGCAACTAGTGGGCTCTAACTTCTGACTAAACCATGGGGGCTCCTTTGGTTCCCAAACAGAAGGGTGCACATGAGGAACAGTGACTGGAATACTTTTGCATCCAAATGAGTTAAGCTGCAATGGGCCTCTCTGTACGCACCTCGACATTTTAAGTGTCAGAAGTGTCACGTTCACATTTTTTGGAGACTAGCCATTTAATTTATTATTATATATTTATGACGCCACGTCAGCCTCATCGGAGGACTTGAAAGCAACGCCAAACCCCGATCCGGTGGATCACAACTCGATTCTCACGAACAACGCGATCTACGGTCGTTTCAGTATTGTGGAAACGCAGAGATGAGAGAATCTCCGCCGTCCATCACAACGCGATCTACGGTTCCTTCACGACCGAACGGTTGCATGATGATGAAATGCCGTGTTTTGTATAATACAGGAATATGAAAATGGAAAATCATTATATGTATAATGTCAGTGTTATCTAATTTTTGTTTGAAGAAAAGCTATAAATTCTACAAGATCTTATATTCTGAGTATGACATATAAATATATCACCACAACAGATTATTCCAATAGCGAATGTAAGTGATGGTAATGAAAAATTTTAGTTACAAATATATTTTTTCAAAGAACTTTTGATTTTTCACGAGGTCAAGAAGTGAAACAAGTTTTTCATCGTCACAACAACTATAATATCACCGATTCCTTTACATGCATTACCTTTAATCGTGAAACCGTCAAAAGTAGAAAAAAATTCACGATAAAAAAATATATCTACTTTCAGTCGTGAAGCCGTTTCTATTGCAATATATAAGGGATTGACGACGCATATTGTTGCACGTCTCCCATCAATTTCTATGTAATGACTAATTGAACATCTAATCAATATCACAGTTTTTATTTTTAAAAGATTATAAAATTATTTTTTAATATTAAAATTCGCAATGAATAATGTTACAATTGTTGCATCAATAATAATGATTTATATATCAGCAGTTATCGGTTGCATTTCTAAAAAAATCGCTAGTGATACAAAAAAATGCAACTACAGAAAATTCCATTTCACTTTACATAAAAGTTTTAGAACTATAGATATCCGGTCTTTAAGACTTGTTTCAACGGGACTAAAAAATTGAGTTGATCATTATATATCAATGTTTAAAAAACCGAACCGGACATTGAACCGGTAGATTATCGATTTTGGTCCAACCGGGTCTGATCATCGGTTCGAACCGGTCGGACCGGTGATGACGTCAAGATGACATCGTCATTCATATAGATTGGAAAAAAACTGGACCGGACATAATATGTTGATGGAACCGGTTAGACCGGTTTACCTGAACAAAAAACAAGACACATATTGTAACGGCCCACGGATCCGGGTGGCCAGCGGAAGCATAGTAAATAATATTGCCACGTAGGGTCCGGGGTGTTACTTGCAATACCAATACCACAGTTCACAGTCATAGCTAAGGTCATAAAAGATATTCCTTTATTTTATTTATCAAAGTCACAGATGGTCACATTGTAGTACAATAACTAGTAAAAAGAAAGTTTATACTGCCACTACAAATTTATCCTTGATCTCTTCTTCTTAATTCTTCAGCTCCTTACTCCTCCGTTGTATCTGCGGCAGGGCAAACCACAGGAGCGGAACAAAAATGCTCGTAAGCAAATAGCTTAGTATGGTATCAAAAGATAACGAACTTCATAATAATTTGATGCAATTAAAGAAAAGATTGACAACATCAGTTAGAAGAAAAATTAATCGATCTTATCTAGAAAATCTTGCGCACTTGATAATATTGATAATGACTTCTTACTTAATAATTCATGTTTATCTTCATATATTCATGATTTATATTTCATGAATATTTTCAATATCAATATTGCATACATACCCCCATATTTTCATTATTCGATCAATAATACCCTCATATTCATATAGGGTGCATTTTACTTACCACTGGCACGGTGGTCATTCAATCACTACGATACATGATGACAACAACTGCTGAGTCAATAGTGGACTTTTATTTTCCACAAGGTTCCATTGAACCCGACACCCCCGGAAGGTGCTGCCCTTTAGGCCGATAATGTCCCTTTGGACCCGACAAATGGACTCTAGAGGTGGCTCCTGCCTTAGCGTAGCACTTAGCTCCATATGCCGTTATGGTGCCAATCCTTATTATACTGCATTTTAATTTCTTTCTTTAGATCATATCTTATCTTGACAACATTTAATTAAAACAAACCATACACTAAAATTTATAGGCACTTATCGTATACAAAATATTAAAACATACATACCCCTTCTTTAATATATTATAATATAAGAATACCCCTCTTCTCAATTGCAATAAACTATATAACATTTCCATATCTTATGTAATCAATTATATTATAGCATACTAAATCATCTACATAATAATTTAGACTTATGTTGAAATGATACAACGATGACATAGAACAATTGCCCTTTCAAGGTCGATGTTTAACGATCGTACATAATTGAAATTATGTAATTATCTAAGCATAATTACAATATCATAATATATCTGACATGATAATGATAAAATAAAACAGAGAAAGTGAATAATGATCATACAAGAAGAACCATAGAAAGAAGAGGAACCATACAAATGATGCTAATTTTAGCAATATCTCTCTCTCTCTTCCTTCTTCTTCTCAGACTCTCTCTTTCTCTCTCTTATTTCTCTCCCCTCTCTCGCACTTCCTTCCTCTCGTTTCTTGAGTTTGGAATGCTTCCTACGAATATGTTCTTCTCCTATTTATACTATTTGATAGAGGGTACGTGTCTTTCCGTTTTCATGCAAACAAGAGGGAGAACACGTATGCTCTACGTGTTTTACCACAGTAACATTTCACGCCCCTCACCATGCATATCACATTTTATCATTATTTTATGGAGAATTTGCGTTGGTACCCCTTGGTCATTCGTGCCATGCGCAATCCTTATCCCCTTTTATTATTATTTTATGGAGATTTTGTGTTGATATCCATCCTTTCCAACGACCTCATCTCATCTTTATCCTTCTTTTCTTTTGTATATTCTATGTAAACTTTATGGTGGAGTTCCTTAACATATATGTTATTACAATCTACCCTACTAAAAAGAAATTTCGTCCCGAAATTTACAAATCAAAGAACTTACCAAAAAGTTCAGGATATTTAGCCCTCATATCTTCTTCTATCTCCCAAGTAGCCTCTTCATGCCTGTGATGTTTCCATAAGACTTCGACCATAGAAATAGTACGTCTTCTTAGCTGATTTTCTTTACGATCAATAATCCTGATTGGCTTCTCTTCATAAGATAAGTTTTCTTGTACTTCAGGAATATCATACTCGATCACATGTGATGGATCAGGTATGTATTTCCTTAGCATAGAAATATGAAAAACATCATGTAAATTCTTGAACTGGGGAGGAAGATCAATCTGATAAGCGACTTCCCCAATCTTCTTGGTGATAGAGAAAGGACCTATGTATCGAGGATTTAACTTTCCTCTTTTCCCAAATCGAACTACTCCTCGCATAGGTGACACTTTAATGAAGACTTGATCTCCTATTTCAAATGTAAGATCATGCCTTCGATGATCAGCATAACTCTTCTGTCTACTTTGGGCAGCTAACAATCTTTTCTTGATAATCTCAATTTTCTTTGCAGTGTCTACCGCAATCTTTGGTCCAAGAATTTGTCTTTCACCTACATCGTTCCAACATAAGGGAGATCGACATGGTTTACCATATAACGCTTCATATGGTGCCATCCCGATACTGGCATGAAAACTATTATTATAGGCGAATTCAACCAATGGTAAATGGAAGTCCCAATTTCCAGCAAAATCTAGTGCACACGACCTAAGCATATCTTCAAGTGTTTGGATAGTTCTCTCTGACTGTCCATCTGTCTGCGGATGGAAAGATGTGCTAAACTTTAAATTTGTGCCCAAAGCATCATTCAAGCTTTTCCAGAATCTAGAAGTGAAACGTGTATCCCGATCAGAAACAATAGAGACAGGTACGCCATGTAGCTTTACAATCTCATGTACATATAATTTAGCCAGACTCTCCGTAGATTGTCCAAATCGTATGGGTAAAAAGTGTGCTGATTTTGTTAGGCGATCTACAATCACCCAAATGGCATCGTATTTGGCACCTTTTGTTGGAGGCAAACCCACTACTAGATCCATAGTGATATGCTCCCATTTCCATTCTGGAATATCCAGGGGTTGTAATTTTCCAGCTGGGTTCTGATGCTCTATCTTTACCCGTTGGCATACGAGACACTTAGAGACAAACTCTGCAATTTCCTTCTTCATATTTCTCCACCAAAAATTCCTTTGTAAGTCCTTATACATTTTTGTACTTCCTGGATGAATGGAGTACATAGAATTATGTGCCTCTTCTAGAATTTCTTTCTTGACTTCTATATTATTAGGAACCCATAATCTATTTCTAAATCTCAGTCCTCCATCCACTGCGATTGATAACTCGCTATTAGGTTTCTTCGATAATTCAACCATTTGTAATAGTTCAGGGTCATCTTTTTGTGCTAATAGTACTTTCTCCATCAATGCTGAGTGAATTTGTAATCCTGCCATGGATATACCATGGTTCTTATCAATAAAAGGCTTCCACTGGATAAAATCTTCAGCAATCTTCCATTGTAATCTTAGACTAGCAAGATTAATCTCCCATTTTCTACTGAGTGCATCAGCTACTGCATTAACTTTTCCTGGGTGATACTCTAAGGAAAAATCATAGTCTTCTAATAATTCTAACCACCGTCGTTGTCTCATATTTAGATCCTTCTGAGAGAACAAATATTTGAGACTCTTGTGGTCAGTAAATACTTGAAATTTTTCTCCATAAAGGTAATGTCTCCATAGTTTTAGAGCAAAAACAACTGCGACAAGTTCTAAATCATGAGTAGGGTAATTACGCTCATGGATTTTTAATTGCCGAGATGCATAGGCTACGACTTTATCATGCTGCATCAACACTGCACCAAGACCCGATCCTGATGCGTCAGTGTGTACTGTGAAACCTCCAGCGCCTGATGGAAGTGCTAAAATTGGAGCTGATGTCAGCATAATTTTTAATTTTTGGAAGCTCTCCTCACATTGTGGAGTCCAAGTGAACTTAGTTTCCTTCCTCATTAGTTTTGTTAATGGTAGAGCTATCTTTGAGAAATCCCGAATGAAACGTCTATAATAACCGGCCAATCCCAAGAAACTACGTACTTATGTGACTGTCTTTGGCTGATTCCATTTCTGAACTGCTTCAACCTTTGATGGATCAACCGTTATGCCATCCTTAGATATAATATGTCCAAGGAATATCACCTTATCAAGCCAAAATTCGCATTTTGAGAATTTAGCATAGAGTTGGTGACGTCTTAAAGTTTCTAATATCAATCGCAAGTGTTCCTCATGTTGCTTCTTGTCCTCAGAATAAATAAGAATGTCATCAACAAAAACAATGACAAACTTGTCAAGGTAATCCTGGAACACCCTATTCATGAGGTCCATAAATGCTGCAGGAGCATTGGTCAATCCGAATGGCATTACTCAAAACTCGTAATGTCCATATCTTGATCGAAATGCAGTCTTTGGTGTATCTTCTGTCTTTATTCTTAGCTGATGATAGCCTGATCTTAAGTCAATCTTTGAGAAGACAACAGCCCTCTGTAATTGGTCAAATAGGTCATCTATTCGAGGTAAAGGATATTTATTCTTGATGGTAATCCGGTTCAAAGCTCGATAATCAATACGTAGTCGAAGAGTCCCGTCCTTCTTCTTGACAAAGAGCACAGGAGCGTCCCATGGGGAAACACTAGGCTGAATAAAACCTTTTTCAAGAAGTTCATCTAGCTGCTTCTTAAGTTCTGCTAATTCTGCTGGAGCCATGCGGTAGGGCGGTTTGGAGATAGGAAATGAACCCGGTATAACTTCAATACTGAAGTCAATTTCTCTAGAAGGAGGTAAACCAGGAAGGTTATCTGGAAATACATCAGTATATTCCCGAACTATGGGCAGATCATCTATAGAAATATGTGATGAATCTGTCTTTACCATACTAGCTAGAAAACCCATGCAACCTTTTGACATCATCCGATGTGCCTTTATTGAGGAGATAAGAATTTGTCTAGCGGGCTTCCTCAAACATCTAATCAGAAACTCAGGTTCGTCTGGTGTGCAAAGTATAATCTTCTTGTCTCTACAAAGAACATGTGCATAGTTTTCATAGAGCCAATCCATTCCCAAAATGACATCATAATCAGTCATTTCAAGAAGTACTAGATTTGCAACTAATGGCTTATCTTCAATTTCAATAGGTACCTCATGCAGGAAAGACCCAGCCATACCGATTTTACCCGTTGGTGAAGAGACGGTCAATACAAATGACATTTCTATAGGTTGTATTTTAAGCAGTCTAGCAAATTTACTGGATATAAACGAATGTGAAGCGCCTGGATCATAAAGAACTCTGGCTATAAATCCTGAAATAGAAAGTATACCTTCTATAACTTGATTAGGATCTTCTGATTGAGCCGCGATTGAGTATACACGTCCCATAATTTTCTTTTTCGGCTCGGTTTCCCTCATTTTATCATTAGAGTCTTTTATCTGTGGACAATTACGGATAAAGTGAGAGCATATAACATTTACCAAAATGTTTTCTTGAACAATGAGGACAAACAGGAAAAGATGTTCTATCAGTAGGTTTGACTTGATTCTCGTCCCTAACATGGTATCCAGTCTTCATCTTTTTATTAGGATTTTGAAAACAATCCCTAGAACCTCCACTTGTCTTGTTTTGCCTTTTCAACTGATTTTGGGTTAGCTGGTGTTCTTCATCAATTATTACAGCCGCATTTACTGCTTTAGCAAGTGTCTCCGGCATGTTGTTTATGACCCTTCCCCGCAAGCCTATTCTTAGTCTCATCACATATTTCTTCGCCCTTTCCCATTCGTTTTGGCAGATTCCCTTTCCATACTTCTCCAAATGATAGAATTGAGCAGTATATGCTTCCACACTCAATTCCTTCTGTTGCAGGTCAATAAATTCCTGCCTCTTCTTTTCCCTAGCTCGCATAGGGATAAAATGATCCGTGAAATGCTTCACGAATTCTTTTCAGGGAACAATTTGATCATCTGGAAAAGAAATATCTTTGCAGGTCTCCCACCAATCTTTGGCTTTGTCTCGTAGTCTGAACATGGCAAATATCACCTTCTTCTCCTCGAGACAATCTAGAGCACTAAAAGCCAACTCTATTTCCTTAAGCCAGTGTTCTGCTTTCTCCGGTTCTAGTTCACCCTTATAAATAGGAGGGTCAAGTTGTAAGAATTTTCTCAGGGTGACTCCTTCTTCCTTCGACTGACAATATAGTTTACGGGTCATCTCTCTTTCTTCACGTGCTGCTTCACGTTCAATCTCAGCACGTTGTCGCTCCTCACGAAGCCATTGTCCCATATCAGCCATAAATTGCATATGTTGAGATTGGGTATTCTCAGGCTCTCCTCCAGTAGGTACGATTTCACGTCCCGATGCCATCTAGAAGTAAGAGAAAAATCTAGGTCAATTTATTATCTAAGTCAGTGAGTCCTAAGTGTTTCTATGTGAACTTCGGCTCTGATATCACCTGTAACGGTCCACGGATCCGGGTGGCCAGCGAAAGCATAGTAAATAATATTGCCACGTAGGGTCCGGGGTGTTACTTGCAATACCAATACCACAGTTCACAGTCATAGCTAAGGTCATAAAAGATATTCCTTTATTTTATTTATCAAAGTCACAGATGGTCACATTGTAGTACAATAACTAGTAAAAAGAAAGTTTATACTACCACTACAAATTTAGCCTTGATCTCTTCTTCTTAATTCTTCAGCTCCTTACTCCTCCGTTGTATCTGCGGCAGGGCAAACCACAGGAGCGGAACAAAAATGCTCGTAAGCAAATAGCTTAGTATGGTATCAAAAGATAACGAACTTCATAATAATTTGATGCAATTAAAGAAAAGATTGACAACATCAGAGAAGAAAAATTAATCGATCTTATCTAGAAAATCTTGCGCACTTGATAATATTGATAATGACTTCTTACTTAATAATTCATGTTTATCTTCATATATTCATGATTTATATTTCATGAATATTTTCAATATCAATATTGCATACATACCCCCATATTTTCATTATTCGATCAATAATACCCTCATATTCATATAGGGTGTATTTTACTTACCACTGGCACGGTGGTCATTCAATCACTACGATACATGATGACAACAGCTGCTGAGTCAATAGTGGACTTTTATTTTCCACAAGGTTCCATTGAACCCGACACCCCCGGAAGGTGCTGCCCTTTAGGCCGATAATGTCCCTTTGGACCCGACAAATGGACTCTAGAGGTGGCTCCCGCCTTAGCGTAGCACTTAGCTCCATATGCCGTTATGGTGCCAATCCTTATTATACTGCATTTTAATTTCTTTCTTTAGATCATATCTTATCTTGACAACATTTAATTAAAACAAACCATACACTAAAATTTATAGGTACTTATCGTATACAAAATATTAAAACGTACATACCCCTTCTTTAATATATTATAATATAAGAATACCCCTCTTCTCAATTGCAATAAACTATATAACATTTCCATATCTTATATAATCAATTATATTATAGCATACTAAATCATCTACATAATAATTTAGACTTATGTTGAAATGATACAACGATGACATAGAACAATTGCCCTTTCAAGGTCGATGTTTAACGATCGTACATAATTGAAATTATGTAATTATCTTAGCATAATTACAATATCATAATATATCTGACATGATAATGATAAAATAAAACAGAGAAAGTGAATAATGATCATACAAGAAGAACCATAGAAAGAAGAGGAACCATACAAATGATGCTAATTTTAGCAATATCTCTCTCTCTCTCTTCCTTCTTCTTCTCAGACTCTCTCTTTCTCTCTCTTATTTCTCTCCCCTCTCTCGCACTTCCTTCCTCTCGTTTCTTGAGTTTGGAATGCTTCCTACGAATATGTTCTTCTCCTATTTATACTATTTGATAGAGGGTACGTGTCTTTCCGTTTTCATGCAAACAAGAGGGAGTAAACACGTATGCTCTACGTGTTTTACCACAGTAACATTTCACGCCCCTCACCATGCATATCGCGTTTTATCATTATTTTATGGAGAATTTGCGTTGGTACCCCTTGGTCATTCGTGCCATGCGCAATCCTTATCCCCTTTTATTATTATTTTATGGAGCCATCCTTTCCAACGACCTCATCTCATCTTTATCCTTCTTTTCTTTTGTATATTCTATGTAAACTTTATGGTGGAGTTCCTTAACATATATGTTATTACACATATACATACACACATATATGCATATGTATGTACAAACATACATACATATACATGAAACTTCTTATACGTTCATACATATATCGTGCATGTATTTATAGAACAATGTTTTGTTGGAATGGTACCTATAACGTATTAGTTTATGCTAAATCAGTAAAGGTGTGTGCAAGCAACAACTGCAGGTGCAACACATTCTTGATGGCCCCTTTTTTGTTCATAAATACATCAACTACAAAGAGGTTCTACTTGAATCAGTTCTTATACTTCTACGGAATGTATTTAAAGATATAAAAACATATTTTTCAAAAAATATAAAAACATATAAAATCAATTAAAGCAAAAAAGAACCACAAGGACATCAAATCAAGATTTCTTTTTAAAAATAACATCAAATTTAGCCATGAACTTACAAATAAAAAATATCAGAAAAAGATTAAAAGAAGTTTTGAAATTAACGATAGTTATGACAGATAACTATTAACACTCTATGAAATAATAAAAACTTTAAAAAATAGTATGTCCGTTATACAAGAAAAATCCAATTCCTACTTGGACAAAACATCGAATACCTTGTGTGCACAATGATATCCACAAGTTTCCAAGCAATCCAGCAAATATCAGTGACACAGTCAGATCTTTGATCTTCCATCAAAGATAAAAATACTCAAAATGAAAAAAAATCCGATTGTGTCATATCAAAACAGATTTTCTAAGTTCTAACCTCATTAGACCTCCACTTCGTGTCGAAGACGAGGTGCCCTAGTGGCATCGCACTGAAGGAAAACCCTCTGCAATCGAGGCTTGATTCTCAGCCTCTCACAACAAACCATGCCGCGGTGAGGGCTATGGTTTTGGAGGAGGTTACACAGCGAAGGATGGGGTTCCCATAGGAGAGGAGGTCTCGTCGGCGAGGGGAGGGCCTGGAAGAGGAAGAGGAGCCCGAGGTTAGGGAAGTGGCACATGACCGCGTGAGGGTTTTGGATGCGAGAAAGTGCAAAACAGGAGTGGGATAAAACATGTGAACGGCTCAATTGGTCCGATCCGGTCCGGTTCAACTAGACCGGGCCACTCGGTCGAACCCGGTTTTGATTTTTTAGATATTTCTTTTGATTTTAATCATCAGACCGGCTGAACCGACCGGAATCCGTCCGGTGAGAGGAATGATTCTGGACCACATGATTCTGTTTTTTCTCTCCTGGTCTTCTCTCTCTTGTGTGAATCATGTGGTCCAGAATCATCTCTCTCATGCTCTCACAAATTTTGGCTCTCATAGGATCACTCCTATATATAGGAGTGATCATGAGAACATGAGAAGAGTTTATATCAACAGTCGGATCTTAACAATAACAAACGGCTGAGATCTGTTTTCTTTTCTCCTCTTTCCCATCCCCATCTCGATTCTCCCCTTTCTTTCTGCATTTCCACCCTCACCACCCGTTACCACGATCACTACCCTCGCCGTGGATCGAGCTCGCGACGCTGCCCCTTTTCATGGAATGGTGTACCGTTCTCTTTCCGTCCGTGCTCGGGGTATTCTAGATATGGCTATCTTTCTGCTATCCTCCCTCTGCTATGGCGCATCGTTCTCTTTCTGATATCTGAAGCCAAAGCAGTCCATCCCTTCAATTCCTTCAAGATATTTCCAAGGAAGGAATATACTGGACATATAAGGATTTGTTTTACAAATCCTCACAGATTCGCTACCGAAACAATGTTGGCAATCCATTAAACAATGCCATTTGTAGAGGCATTCAAAGTCATCGTGTACTTGTAAAGGTATAATGTACTTTAGAGTTTCAGAATATTTGTTGAGTATTTACCTTGTTCAATACTCATTTAAATAAAGTTTATATGTTGTTTATTTTCCTTGAAAGTCACCATCTGTTATAATTTTTTTTAAAGTTACCATCTGTTATAAATTTTTTTATAATGAAACTGTTTTGCTAGACATTTTTTATTTTGTTCAAATCCTTGTGAGATGTTTGTGATGTATCGTAAGGATACGATTCCTTGACCATTCCAGCTATATGCAGTACATCTATAGGAATTATTTTTTTGATTTTGTAATCTCTAGATTACATAGTATAAGCATTGGCATTAAGTGCAATTACTATCCTTCCTCTCACAATGCTAGCAAAGAGTTGCTTCCCAGCAATATAAAAGTTGGTTTCCCTTCAATCATATGTTTCTATCTGAAGATTTCAAGTTGGGAATGATAAAAAATGATCTTATTGCGTTGTTTCTATTCCCAAAATGCTTTGATCATGATTCACATGTTAAATATCTTTAGGTTTCTTACATATATTTAACAAGTTTCTCCTACCAATTCTTGTTACAGAAATCCACATGATATTTTTTCCCTGAATGACTTCCATGCAACTCTATGCTATGGTCTTAAAAAAACTTTCCAGTGTCTATTCTCCACCACAAGGTTAAAGACCTCAACTTATTAGCCTCTACATCTCGCAACTTTGCATTCCTTATTTTTCTCTCATCTCACCACTATTACTATTAGAAAATTGCATTGCCATTCTTTTTAAAGTCCATATAAATACGAACAGGGGCTCGATCTGAGATTTATTATAGAATCCTCATATAAAAATGAAGATGAAATTCCAACAGGCAAGATTTGTTTTGTGATTTCCATCCGTCCATGTATGTTTTACGATCCGCGAGGAGAACGACAAAAATAGAGCTGGCAGGTTCTATGGTATGAGGAGACCTACAGAAATCGTGTGTGCAACAACACAACCGTGAGGAGATAGTTAGTCGATGGTGCATGAAGTTGCCACAGTGGGGAAAAGATACCGGAGCACGGACGGAAAGAGAACGATACACCACCGCCTGAAAAGGGACAACGTCGCGAGCTTGATCCATGGCGAGGGTGCCGATCGTGGTAACGGGTGGTGAGGGTGGAAATGCAGAAAGAAGGGGGAGAATCGAGGTGGGGATGGGTCTTGGAAAGAGGAGAAAAGAAAACAGATCTCAGCCGCTTGTTATTGTTAAGATCTGACGGTTGATATAAACTCCTCTCATGTTCTCAAAAGTGGAATCTCTCATATGATCACTCCTCTCTCTCTCTATATATATAGGAGTGATCCTATGAGAGCCAAAATTTGTGAGAGCATGAGAGGGATGATTCTGGACCACATGATTCACACATGAGAGAGAAGATCAGGAGAGAAAAAAACAGAATCATGTGGTCCAGAATCATTCCTCCCATGCTCTCACAACTTTTTGCTCTCATAGGATCACTCCTCTCTCTCTCTCTCTATATATATATTATATATATATATATATATATATATATATATATATATATATAGGGAAAGGGGAGTGCAGCCAATTGGCTGCACCCGAGTCCACCACCGTCGGATTGATCCCAAGATGGACGGTGACGATGCCCAACTGCCCAATCCCTCTCTCATGCGTCGCACATGCCTCCTCTCCCCTGCTTCACCTCCCAAATCCCCCGTAGCCCTCGCCTTTTCCCCCGTGAGCTCTCCACTACCGCCCTTCTCCTCCTCCTAAGCTCGACCTGCCGCCGTCGACAAGACCATGGGCCTTCCTCAGCAGGTTCCTGCTCCCTCCACCTCCTCCGATACCTCCCATCTCCTTCCGCTGTCTGTAGATGTGATCATGCCCTCGTCGCGGCATGAGGTCTAGTCGCTCAGTCCCTCACGCTCCGTCATGGTACCGGCATCCTGCCCTCTTTTGAGAAGAAATCCCCTATGGCACCGCCGCTGCGGTCCCTCCATATGACTGCTCATTTGCATCAGTTTTCCCTTATGATGTCACCCTCTCTTGCAACGATTTCCCACTGTGAAATCATTTGAAGCCACATCAACCATCGATATAGTTCCTTGTACAATAGTAGATGTTGATCTAGTAACCTGGGATAGATTTCTTTTTAATGATATGCTTTAGTTCTTTATGGGACAAAAATGTAATTAATGGTTTATGAGTTTTCTAACTGGTTTCATAATGCGAATTAGGGTCCAGACATCTTATATTAATGTAGTTAGTACTCACTAACTCTATTCGATAATAAGATGTATCGATTCTCAATGTATGCTGTCAGTGTTGTTATAATGTATAGTTTTTTCATGTACTGTTATTGTGTTTGTACAGTAATGCTATGTTTGTCAGTTGATACTTATCGTTAATCGCAAAGCCCTCTGCAATGTAATTTCTGAAATGGTTATCTTTTGATACATAAAAATAGATGAATTGGTTGCCTCTGTAGATTTATGATTTTGACAAAGATAAGTAAACGACAAATGGCTGAATGTTATGGCAAGTAATAGGTCGGATTATCTATTCAGCATATTTAGTGTTGCAAACTGTCAAATGCTTTAAGTGAAAAAAAAGAATCCTATGAGTTGATTGCTCAACAGTTTCAATTCAGTAGACAACATATGAAATTTAAAGATTCATATTCGGAAACTTCATCGCTTGATGTAAAAAAATTTAGGTGAACGCATGCTAGGAACATTGCGATAAGAATCATTTCACCGACTCTTTATCAAGTCCATGCATTGATGATCGTTTATCCCATACAACGTGAGACACATATCCCGATTCTACATGTATGCAGATGTATGATTTCACAACCAAGTACTCGTGAATTATATGGTCTATTTCGACTTCAAGTTACTGAAAGATATTTGTACGCACATAGTCACCAAGTTCATCAATCTACCTTAATAGGACTTTGCTATGAAGAGAATTATTTTCACTGACAATATTAGTTTTAGAGGATCGACCAATAACCCATCAGTACATTAAGATTAACATCTTATCATATTTTTCTACTGTATGTTCAGGTGAACAATATTGTTTCCACTCACTGTCTTCTTCCTTTACGTGTTTGTGCTATCTAGATCTCTGGATTTTTTTGTTTCAATGATAAATTTGATAACTTGTCATCGGAGTTGCGTGCAAATTCTTCACATTCAAAATCATAAAATTGATAATTCTGGATCAATTAGCATTTTATACAGCTTATACAATAATGTAGCAGAGAAGGTATGAGCAGCATGAAGATTATCTATATGCTTTGTTGGCAATTCCCCCTTTTTGTTGTACTTGCTTATTTCCCAAATCATTAAAGATTAAAAAAGTCAAAAGTGGTTGAATCTAGAATCACAAGACCATCATGTAATTTGCAATCAGGTATCAACTTCGGATGGTTCATATGGTGTTATAAATGGACTATTCCGTGTAAGCATATGTCAACATAAACACCTCAATAAGTTCTACTAATCTAAATGAAGTCTGCAGTTCACAAACATAACAACGATGACCAACCTTACTATATTTATGCATTTTACCACACCCTCCAGCAATTTCACCACCGACAACCTATCTCGATTACAAAGCGAGAGAAAATAGAGAAGGAAATGGGGAGGTAAGCTCGCAACAACTTGAGGACGGCTACATTGGCACTTTGGACGCATGAACTTGTCGATGCAATTCTCCAAACTCCAGAATTAAAGGCTTTGATTTTTTCTTATAAAAGTATCGTCTATATTGTCCAACATATTGGTTGAAGTAAATCAAACATCACCGATTACGGTAATCAACGGGAAACCCAACAATGATAAGAACATAGTTCAACGGATAAAATTTTAGCAGTCTACTGTACTAATTATTCTGCAACTAGACATTTCCGTATCGTGATTCTTTCATCTATACTTTATGACATCTTGGAATTATTTTAGAGGGATGGTTGCTGCGAACAACCATAGCCTTTTGTCTCATGAAGTAAGATGACCGTCAAATTTCATTTGAGGTGGTTTTGAAAGCTAAGCAAAGAAAGACCAGTGTTGTGTTCATCCACATTTTATTCAGGAAGGAACTTTTATCACTTCATTGCTCATATAGATGTACATTATGTGTTATGTGTATAATACACATGTAATACAATGCAATCTTAGATTAAAAGGGAGTAAAGAAAGATCAATCTGCACAAACATCAGAATACGTCCAATATTACTAATTGTTCTTCCTCCACAATAATTTACATCTTGATATAGAGAAGAAAATGATTAAGTTCCACATTCAGGGACAGATCCACCGAATTCCAAATATGCAACACAGCATTTGCCATTCTGTAGGCAACATTTACTTTAAATCAATGTACTAAAATAAGCAGATTTAGATCTAAATATTCTGCATCTCCCACCGCAGATCACTTCCTGGGAGAAATCAAACATTTTGACGAATGTTGAGTTGCTGCGGTGTGAGAGGAGATGGAGAACGGGAGGTGGAGAATGAAAGACAAAGACTAGGGCTTGTAGCGAGAGAACGATCACATTAACACAGTGGAGTGCGAGAGACGGAGCGACTTGGATCGCATGGCGATGAAGATAGTCATGCATGGGCGACGGAGCGCGAGGGACTGGGCGACTAGACCTCATGCCGCGACGAGGGCATGATCACATCTACAAACAGCGGAGGGAGATGGGAGGTATCGGAGGAGGCGGAGGGAGCAGGAACCTGCTGAGGAAGGCCCATGGTCTTGTCGACGGCGGCAGGTCCAGCTTAGGAGGAGGAGAGGGGCTGTAGTGGAGAGCTCACGGGGGAAAAGGCGAGGGCTACGGGGGATTTGGGAGGTGAAGCGGGGGAGAGGAGGCATGTGCGACGCATGAGAGAGGGATTGGGCAGTTGGGCATCGTCACCGTCCATCTCTCGGGATCAATCCGACGGTGGTGGACCCGGGTGCAGCTCAGCCTCCCCTTTCAAATAAGGTGGGGGCTTTTCCGAAATTGTAAAAGTCATTGCGAATTTAGTAAAAAATCTGTAATAACTTTGTAAAATATAAACTGCACATTGTAAAAAAAATGAATTTTGTAAAATATAGCATCTAAATTTAAATTAACATTTCCATCCAATATAATAATATTTTCATAATTTTATTTCACTATACATGTTGTGTTAATATTTATTGTTATATGTATGAAATAAGAAATTGTAAAATATATTGGAAAGATGCCTAAATAGAGGGTGGTTCATCATGTATATGGTGAGACCCCGCCTCATTTCAAGTTTCTCATATATATATATATATATATATATAGAGAGAGAGAGAGAGAGAGAGAGAGAGAGAGAGGAGTGATCCTATAAGAGTCAAAATTTGTGAGAGCATGAGAGGGATGATTCTGGACCACATGATTCACCCAGGAGAGAGAAGAACATGAGAGAGAAAACAGAATCATGTGGTCCAGAATCGTTCCTCTCATGCTCTCACAACTTTTTGCTCTCATAGGATCACTCCTCTCTCTCTATATATATGGGAAAAATGGGGCTGTCCCCACCCTATTTTTAGCAAAATTTTTTAATTTTTTTGAGAAAATATCACCATGTATATTCATCCATATATCCCTCCAATATGTCATTCGAATTTCGTCATAAACAGAGACTCATACGGCCTCCATCCGGACGTTACTTTTTAACGGTCGCAGGATTTTTTAAATCGATCCTGTCTGGATGGAGGCCGTAAGAGTCTCTGTTTCTGACGAAATTCGAATGACATGTAGGAGGGATATAGGGATGAATACATATGATGATATTTTTCAAAAAAATAAAAAAAATTGCCCAAAAATAGGGCGGGGCAGCCAACATGGCTGCCCCCAGGGGGCAGCCACATCAACCCCTATATATATGAGATAAATGGGGCTGCTCCCTGGGAGGAGCCAACATGCTGCTCCCACCCCCATTTTCCCCTAAAATCTTTTATTTTTTTGAAAAATAAAAATTTGTATATTCATAACTATATCCCTATAACATTCTATTAAAATTTCATCAGAAACAGAGACTCCTACAGCCTCCATCCAAACATGGTTGATTTAAAAAATCCTGCGATCGTTAAAAAAATAACGTCTGGATGGAGGGTTTAGGAGTCTCTGTTTCTGACGAAATTTTAACAGAATGTTAGAGGGATATAGTGATGAATATATAAACTTTTTATTTTCCAAAAAAATAAAAAAATGAGGGAAAAATAAGGGTGAGAGTAGCCTCGTTGGCTACTCCCTGGGAGCATATTCCTTTTTCCCTATATATATATATATATGAGTGATCCTATGAGAGAAAAAAAATGTGAGAGCATGAGAGCATGCTTTCTGGACCACATGATTCTGTTTTCTCTCTCCTGATCTTCTCTCTCATGGTTGGATCATGTGATCAAGAATGCATGCTCCCATGCTCTCATAGGTTTTGGCTCTCATTGGATCACTCCTCTCTCTCTCCGTGTGTGTGTGTCTATATATATATATATATATATATATATATATATATATATATAGGGTAAAATGTGTATGCCCCCTAGGGGGAGCTAACTTAGCTCCCCCCGCCCCTTTTTGACATAATTTTTTTATTTTTTTTAAATCTAAAACCGTGTAAATTCATTATTAAATCCCTATATTATGCTATTAAAATTTCGTGAGAAACAGAGACTCCTACGACCTCCATCCAAACGGGGTCGATTTAAAAAATCCTGTTACCGTTAAAAAATGACTGTCTGGATGGAGGCCATAGGAGTCTCTGTTTCGCACGAAATTTTAATGACATAATATAGGGATATAGTGATGAAATTCTACGGAAGAAAATTTCAAAAATAAAATAAAAACCGGGTGAAATGAGGCGGGGGGAGCCAAGTTAGCTCCCCCCAGGGGGCAGCCCCATTTATCCCATATATATATATATATATAGATAGAGAGAGAGAGAGAGAGAGAGAGAGAGGAGGAAAATGGGGCTGCCCCCTAGGGGGAGCTAACTTAGCTCCCCCCGCCCTATTTTCTTCAAATTTTTTTATTTTTTTGAATTTTTTTCCGTGAATATTCATCACTATATCCCTATATTATGTCATAAAAATTTCATGTGAAACAGAGACTCCTACGGCCTCCATCCAGACAGTCATTTTTTTAACGGTAACAGGATTTTTTAAATCGACCCCGTTTGGATGGAGGTCGTACAAGTCTCTGTTTCGCATGAAATTTGAATGACATAATATAGTGATTTAATAATGAATTTACACGGTTTTAGATTTCAAAAAAAATAAAAAAATTTTGTGAAAAAAGGACGGGGGGAGCTAAGTTAGCTCCCCCAGGGGGCATACACATTTTACCCAATATATATATATATATATATATATATATATATATGATGGAGATCGAGGGTATCAAATGGGTATTAAGATAAAACAATAATACACCACCAGACAAAGTCAAATGATACGTATTGTATCTGATACAAAGATCCGCACTTGAATATGATATCTTTTTTTAATAATTCAGCAAGTACCATGTATGCTGTGTCCTTTGCTACTTACGTTAATTATAGATTAATTGACACTCGTCGTCGTCGATTTGATATATTTCCAATACCATCCAAACATATGTATAAATGTTAATTATCGACTATTGTTCAAGGCATTTCTGCATACTCTTTTAGAAGGCAGGACTACTGACGAAGACCAATAATTTATCCAGGGCACCTATGTAAAAGTTCATCGACAATTTGGTCCATTTTTATTTTTTTAAAAGCTTGAGCTGACATCTCGGTCATTGACGTTACCCCAAACTTAATTAATGTCAAATTAATTCTATGAGATTGATGCCCCGGTTTTAATAAACATATGCAATTAATATCTCATTTTTCGAGAATCATTTTGTAATAATTCCGATTTATTACATAGTGCCTTTTTTTGAGTAATTTCTACAGTAAATTATATATCCAAAAAAGCAATGGTTAAATCAGCTAAGATAAACGATAGAGATAAGGAGTAAAAACCCTAACAATGTCCCTTCCCCCGACCCTCCAAACCTAACAACCCAAAACCCTAGCATTGTCGGCCACCCCCATCTGCCGTCAAAGACCACCACCACCTCCTTCCCAACACCTGTTCTCCCCCGGTGGAGGAGAGGGTGGTGCCTTCCCGGCCCCCTTTTCGACCTCCGCTCGAAACACCTCCCACAATCCCTTATCAACACCCCCTCTGAAGGATACGGGAAAAATCCTCAAGCGCATCACGGAAGTGTGATGATCGCATCGAATGCGATCGAGAGTGATTAGTCGCACTAGTTGCTCGATGCAGCGGAAATTAAAAAATTTTTATGTGATGAAACCACATGATCCAAGAACACTTCTCGGATCATTTCATCTAAACCATAAACAACTAATAGGATTACCTCTTGAAGCGTGGTTGCGATCGAGTCTCTAAACCAAGAGACCTCCAGTCTCAAGTCCGATCCGACGGAGGAGACGCTTGAGAGCGCGGGGATGAATTGCGTGCTCCTCGCAATCCTTGTTGATGATCCAAGTGACATATCTCCTGATCTCGTCACACGAGATCCAACATCTTCTTCACGAGCGAGACGCACCAAAGGATATGGAGATCCACGAGTAAGAACTCCAGCAACATAAGACGATGCTGCAACGATGTCGATTCTCTCAAAGGCTCCATGGTGGATGACCATAAGAGAGAGATGGAGAGAGGCGCATGACATGTAGAGAGAGAGGAGAGCATTCATTATAATCATCTAACATATATCTTGAAGAGCAAGGGTGCCTCTTCTTATATAGGGTTTTGGGAGTCCATGGATCTCAATCCATGGACAACACACAATCAATGGTTGAGATTCATTTGTGTTTCTTTCAATGGCCATGATCTTGTTGTGAAAAACACAACAACAATAAATTTCATTTAATTTAATATATATCGATAAATCTATATATTTAAATTCAAATCAAATCAATTAATTATCTTTGGAGATAATAGGGAGATAAACCATAACCCTTAAAAATAGGGAACGACCACTCTTCTCATGAGATTTCATTTATCTCATGAGATCTCATTGTCTCATGAGATATCATTATCTCATGATATATCTCCAAAATTTACAACAACAATTGTTGTAAATTATTTCACAAATATAATTCACAATTATCTTGTGAAATATTGCAATCATGCCACTAAAAAATGTGAATCACATTCACATCCCAAAATAAAATGTAAATTATATTTTCAATTAATCATCTAATGTGAATCCAATTCATATTAAAAATTAATTAACAAATATAAATCACAATATGCTCTCTCTTATATATTATAAATCACATTTATAATATATATGATTAATATGGATAGTGCTATCCACATTATTGATGAATCTTGTATTCATCATGCTAAATATGGTCATTTAAGCTTTGTTCTCCATCATTCACATGTAATTAATCATTAATAGAGCATTATTAGCCACCATGCATGTGTGAATAATAGCTGCATTTCATCATGCATAATTGCATTAAAAATCCCAAGTGTAAATTAGCCCAAAAAGTCGCTAACTTCTCTTGTTTTTAGATAATTCATCCTAACTCCAATTGACCCAAAATTATCTCCATTGTGTAGATATTACTAATCTTATTAAACAAAAAATACAAAAAAATACTAACCCCAATAAGCGTCAAATAATCCCAAAGTCAAATTTCACATCTGACAGACTAAATTGAGCATATCTCCCACATACAGTGTCCGATTTTGGTCTACTCACTTTTAAAGTACTCCATTTTCAAATACCTTCAAAACAAGACCAATTTCGTAAAATTCGGAGCTCATTTGTGAAAGTTGGGTTTTGGGCCTCTTTTGCGCATTTTGACTTTTTGCTATTTTTGACCTGAGTTTTTATGTACTTAATTAACCCTTTTAATTTTATTTCTTCTTCATTTGTGTTCTTTGATGAAAGTTTTATTAAGCGACGTAAAAATTCAAATCCAGATCAAAACTGAGATCAAAGAAACTGACTGAGTCCAAGCATCCGTTGTCGGTCTGTACAAAAGTTGTGTGTTTCTTCTATTTTATTTTCCTATCTATTAAAAATGAAAAAATTAGATTAGTGTGTAAATAATTTCTTATATTTTATCGTATTTTTTCTATATTTTTTATGCTATCTAAAACAACAAAAAATCGGTTTTCTATACACATGGAGAACCATAAAAAATACCACTTCACTCAGATGACCTCTTTTGCTCACGGATCCTTCATGAAAGTTGTAGATCTCGTCGAGATGAACAATTTTTGTGAGGAAATTTTTCGATCCAAGGTCTCTTGCTATTTCTTTTCTAATTTTATTCATCTTTAATTTTGAAAATTTTTTAGGGCGCCACGTGGCAGCCCCTGGGCGTGCCACGTGGCCCACCACTCTCTCTCCACTGCCCCCCAGGTCACGTGCCCATCACGTGACCCACCATCTTCCCTCCTCCAACAACGGCTCCACAACCCTGCCGCCGTTAACCCTTCCATAACCGCCACCACCGCCATCAATTCCTCCATAACCACCAGCGTTTTGCAACGCCCCACGACCCGCTAGCCGTTACATCCTCCAGCTCCCTACAAAAACCTTGCGACACCCACCTTCGCCATCAACCGCCCTTCCTCCATTTTGGCCGGTGACAGCGGCTCACGGCGTGATCCAACCACCACCTGGTGTGCTGCTCCGAGCTTCCACGCTCGCGTTCGCTCCGACAGCCTCTAGTAGCCGCTGTGACCCCAGCACAGGTACCCCTCTCCATCGCTCTCCTTCACCCGAACCCACACCATCTCCGCTGGCTTTGCACAAGCCGGAACCTGTCCCCCCTCGACGCACACCTCCCCCACCCCCTTCCTTTTTGGACTAACCTTGTAGGTTTGCTCAACACCGCCGCCGGTCGAGTTCCTCCGCCACCATCGCCCCAAAGCCTCGCCTTCACCAGCTCGCGGCCGACCACCACCTTCGCCCAGCCGCGTCTCCGCCCCGCGCCTCGGCGCATCTCCGCCCACCGCCTCCTGGGCCTCCGCCGGTCGTGTGTCGCCCGACCGAGGCGTCGGAGGCCAAGCACCACTGCGCTCCGTCGCGCCTCCGCCGCGAAGCTCGTGCCTCCGCCTTGACCTCTGTCGCGCAGCCGCACCTCGGCCTTGCCGCCCGCACCGCGCGCCTCCGCTTCCTCCGCACGCACAGGCGCCGTTGGATCGGGCAGGAGGCCCTTGATCCAACGGCCTCGATTCCGCCATGTGCCCCCCCCCCCACGAGCCTCAGCCCAGCCTCGAGGCTCGGGGCCCCCCGAAGCTCCATTCGCCGCCACGTAGGCTCGGGCATCCGAGCTTGAGCTCCACTGCCCGAACCTCGGGATCGGGGCTCCCGAGCCGCAGCCTCCACATACAAGCCTCGGCACACGTGCTTTGCACGTGCATTTGGGGGTAAATTGCATCAAGGCCCTCGGAACTTTCTGGATTTGCATTTATACCCCTGCCTGGGGTAAATTGCAAAGGAGCCCCTCCGACTTTCAAAAATTACAAATAAGCCCCTCTAGGGACCATTTTGAAAGATAAACTTTATTTTATTTATATTTTAGTCCCTGAAACTTCATTTTATCATATCTTTTTAATAAGAACTCCGTTTTGAGCATATAATATGTCATTTTGAAGCTCTTTTCGTGCTCTATCACTTGGCATAATTTGTGGACAGACTTGAGGCTGTTTATCGATAATTATTATTGAAGACATCTGTTGACTCTTGCAGGCTGAATTGTGACATATTTGTACCCTATTAATAGATTCATGAGTTATTTTGCAGGGTTTTGAATTAGAAAATGATGGAATCAATTTCATATCGGAGGACTTAATTTTTGCATGGTTTAAATCAAGGAGATTTATATGTTTATTGACTTGTGAATTGCAAACATTTCTTGAGAATAAATTTGAAGTATTTTGGAGAAAAATCTGATATCTATACGTGCATCAGGGATTAATTTGATACATCTTACTGGATTTGACTATATTTGATCTGTGATTTTATTTCATGGATATTGATTAATCTTATTTGGATTAAACATAACTAAATCACAGATCCTGGACTTCATTCTCTCTATTTCATTTTCTTGCATAGCATTTTCATCATTGCATTGTATATATTTCTTAACACAAAAATTGTCCGCGCATTAATTAATTATTTAATTTGATTTAAAACTGTGCAACTAAAAATATCCGTTCCCTGTGTTCGACCTTGGTAGACTTGCCAAGTAAAAATTTTCCACAACATTTAAAGATTGTGGTATTTTGATCGACCGAAATTTACTTCCTATACTACAATTGTCGATTATTAAAGAGGTGAATTTCGCGCTCATCAAATGGCGTCGTTGCTGGGGAATGGTGAATTTTTAGGGTTTTAAATCATTTTTTGTGATTAATTTTTGTAAGATTAATTTTTGTGTGATTTTTTTCTTCTGTATTTTATTTTACATTTCTCCCTTACTTCTGCTACTAACCGCAAATTCTCTCTTCGCAGACTTCTGGGAGCTGGATTTTGATATTATATTAAAGATCTACGAGGAAGACTGAATTTTAATTTTGTGAGAGAGAGCTAGTATAGATTTAATTTTCTGCATTATTCTCAGGGTCCCTCTCTTTGAACCCTTGTAATAATTCAGACTGAACATTTCTGTGGTGTGTCGGGTCTGTTTCAACCCGTCCCGTGTGGTTGGAACCCAACTTGAGTGGCGTAGGACTTAGGCACATATACACTTGTTTTTCTATCATTAATTGTGCTCGTAATCTTTAGGCCACACTTTTCACTTATTAAACGCATTGTAGATCGTTCAACATTAGCCAAAAATTTCAATCAATTCTTCCCGCTAATAGAACTATCTGTTTAGGGTGTTTTCCATCTGTGCATACCATTTAGTGTAAATTTAAATTCCTTGTCTTGCATCCCGCATGAAGAATGCGAAGATTCACTGTAAGTCTTTCTCTTAAGCATGCATCATTGATTTACGTTTGCATTGGCTTTTCCGATTCCCCTTTCTCAAGTTTTACAACCTAGGATTTAAAGGAATTGGGACTGCTCGTTAGGCGTGAATTTCTGTGCTCACATAAACTACAATGATAACCCTAATCTAAAATTGGGACTGCTAATTAAGGTGATTGTAAATAAACTAACCTAAAATTAACCTGTGTCTGGTGGAGAGAAACCCACTCATTGTTTGTAAGGACTAGAACACACACTTTGGATAGAGCCAAAACTGAGGAATTTCACAAAGACTACCGTTTTTAAAAACAATTAGCTACTTTTCAGTGAGGGTCTCGGGTAGCCATTTTACGGTCCGACTTCCCTTAGCAGAGTGGGTGGTTTAGAGGACACCGCAGAAGGCTCCGTCCTCAAGTAACACGGGTAGCCATTTAACGGTCCGTACTTACACCTATACTGGCTGAGAGTAGGTGCAACTAGTTGTACGAACTCGGGATAGTTTTTGTGGAATATTTCAGTTCCTAACAGCTCCGCTTAAATTGCAAGATTGTCTTGTCATTATATTAAAATTGAAAAGATAAGCGGTCGAACCCTGACGTACCTTCATCTGTGTTGAGTGGTGAACTTGAGATTTGTCTTGTGTTTGCTTGTGTCTGCTTCGTCGTAGGGACTCTCTCTATCCTCCTTGTCTTAGAAGTTTCATCTTTTTACTCCTCCGCTAAGGAATCTCTTACCCTTAGCAAAATCCTCTTTTAATCACAACACTTATCTCTAAACTCTTCCTTTCTGAAGGTGAATCATAATGCCTCCAACGAAGAACTCTGAGGACGATGAGAACGACAATGACCCTATCCCGGCATTGTTGGCTAGGATAACAGCCGCTGAACAAACCAATGAACTACTTAGGACACAGTTGGCAATAATACAACAAGGTGAGGCTGCTATGGAAGACACGTATCTCCCGGAATTAGATGAAGACTATAATTGGTTGAGACCTGCCCCCCCTGAGGATGCGTTCGAACACAAACGGTATTTCCTTGCACTGTTGCCAAAGTTCGGAGGAAATAATCACAAAGAATCATATATCTTCCTCCGTGACTTCGAGTTAGTCTGTGCTAACCTCTGCCACCCTAGGGTTATCCAGGACTACATAAGGTTGGGAGTTGTCCCCTTCGCCTTGACTGATAAGGCGGCTTACTGGCTGAAAAATCTAGGGGAAATAGTTACTACTTGGGCTACATTCAAGACTTTATTCTTAAAGAAATTCTACCCAGTGAGTAGAATTAATCAGTTGAGGATTAAGCTCACAAGTTTTACCCAACACCGAGCGAACCATTTCATGAAACCTGGGAGAGATTCACAGACTTAGTACAAAAATGCCCAGGACACGGGATAAGTAAAATGATGCTGGTCCAAAGTCTTGTCAGCGGGCTGAACCCTGAGACTCAAGGGTTGGTTAGTGCATCTTGCGGAGGAAGCTACATGGGACGTCACGAGGACACCGTCTACAAGGTGTTCGAGAGACTTGCTGAATCCAGTCGTGCACAAACCACCAGCCGGGCTTACATAGCCGACTCCAAAAAGATGGTGAATAATCTGACGACCGATCACAGTGCTGACATGGGAATAATAGCTGATAAGCTAACTATGGTTGAGCAGATTTATAAGAAGGTGGATGAGCTCCACAAATCATCTGACATGGAGAAATTGGCTAAATTGTCTAAACAAATGGAGGAATTGGCTGATAGGGTATCAAAGATACTAGCCCTGACTGCACCCCCTGCACCCATACACCAAATTCACTACATTCAAGGTCAAGGGGTAGGGCAACAAAGCCACTGGGGTGGAGACCAAGTCTTGTCCCATCAAACTGAAGAAACCTCTGCTCAAACTGTTTACGAGGAACCTCCACAAGTCATGGAGATAAACGTAGTCTGGTATAACCTGGAACCGGTCAACCATCCAGACCAAAACTCTACTCCAAACCCTCGTCCACCAGAAGCCAGGCCCACCTACCAGCCTCAACCGCAGCAGAGGCAGCAATATCGCACGGGTTATCAGATCTCACAACCTCAACCACAACAGAACCAACGCCAAAGCCAACAAGGCCAATATCAGCGACCTCAGGCCAAGCAGGGCCAAGGGTCCTCCTCTTCTGCTATCTCTCCAGAACTCCAGCGAGTGTTGGATGAACTTCATGATATGAGAGTCGACATAAATCGACTCTCTCGTTGGAGAGATGAGGTGACTGCACCCCGGACCGTGATTCTAGCCTAAGTCCAGACTAACACAAATAACCTTGGACACAATCAGGTATTAATCTCTGACTATTCCGTACCTGAACTTGAGCCCTCCTCAAATAATAACTCTTATCATATCTCTCTTAGGAGCGGAAGGACCGTAACCATGCCTGATAGAGCAAAGGAACACGAAGACATAGCCTCAGTCTCTACAAATTCACACAACCCTGGGGGAATTAACAAAGTAAGACAGGAGGAGAAAGAACAAGTCCCACCCACACCACCCAGATATAATGGAGAGTCTGAGTCTGAGTCATACAGAGAAATGACACCAAGACACCAGCCACAGCTGCCCACAAATTTCCCTGTTTTTAGTCCGAGACCGAGTCATGTAAAAAAATTTGGTCATTTAAGCTCTGTTCCCCATCATTCACTTGTAAATAATCATTAATAGAGCATTATTAGCCACCATGCATGTGTGAATAATATATGCATTTCATCATTGCATTAAAAATCCCAAGTGTAAATTAGCCCAAAAAGCCGCTAACTTCTCTTATTTTTAGATAATTAATCCTAACTCCGATTGACCCAAAACCACCTCCATTGTGTATATATTACTAACCTTATTAAATAAAAAATACAAAAAAATTTACTAACCCCAATAAGTGTCAAATAATCCCAAAGTCAAATTTCACATCTGACAGCCTAAATTGAGCATATCTCCCACAAATAGTGTCCGATTTTGATCTACTCACTTTTAAAGTACTCTATTTTCAAATACCTTCAAAACAAGACCAATTTCGTAAAATTCGGAGCTCATTAGTGAAAGTTGGGTTTTGGGCCTCTTTTGCACATTTTGACTTTTTGCTACTTTTGACCTGAGTTTTTATGTACTTAATTAACCCTTTTAATTTTATTTCCTCTTAATTGTGTTCTTTGATGAAAGTTTTATTAAGACGCAAAAATCCAAATCCAGATCAAAACTGAGATCAAAGAAACTGACTGAGTCCAAGCGTCCGTTGTCGGTCTGTACAAAAGTTGTGTGTTTCTTACTTCTATTTTATTTTCCTATAAATTAAAAATAAAAAAAATAAATTAGCATGTAAATAATTTTCTTATATTTTATAGTATATTTTCTATATTTTTTCCTCTCTAAAACCACCAAAAAATAACAAAATCCCAAAAAATCGGTTTTCTATACACATGGAGAACCACCAAAAATACCACTTCGCTCAGATGACCTCTTTTGCTCACGAATCCTTCATGAAAATTGTAGATCTCGTCGAGACGAATAACTTTTGTGAAGGAAATTTTTCGATCCGAGGTCTCCGACTATTTCTTTTATAATTTCTTCATCTTTAATTTTGAAATTTTTTTGGGGCGCCACGTGGCAGCCCCTGGGCATGCCATGTGGCACCCCACTCTCTCTCCACTGCCCCCAGGTCACGTGCCCAGCACGTGACCCACCTTCTTCCTCCTCCAACAACGACTCCACACCCCCGCCGCCGTTACCCATTCCATAAACGCCAGCACCGCCATCAATTCCTCCATAACCACCGATGTTTTGCAACACCCCCACGACCCGCTAGCCGTTACACCCTCCAACTCCCTACAAAAACCCCGTGACACCCACCTTCGCCATCATCTGCCCTTCCTCCATTTTGCCGGTGACAGCGGCTCACGGCGTGATCCAGCCACCGCCTGGTGTGCTGCTCCGAGCTTCCACGCTCGCGTTCGCTTCGGCAGCCTCTAGTAGCCGCCGTGTCCCCAACACAGGTACCCCTCTCCATCGCTCTCCTTCACCCGAACCCACGCCATCTCCGCTGGCTTTGCACAAGCCGGAACCCATTCCCCCTCGACGCACACCCCCCCGCCCCCTTCCTTTTTGGACTAACCTTGCAGATTTGCTCAACACCGCCGTCGGCCGAGTTCCTCCCCCACCATCGCCCTAAAGCCTCGCCTTCACCAGCTCGCGACCGACCACCAACTTCGCCCAGCCGTGTCTCCGCCCCGCGCCTCGACGCACCTTCGCCCACCGCCTCCTGGGCCTCCGCCGGTCGTGTGTCGACCGGCCGAAGCGTCGGAGGCCGAGCACCACCGCGCCTCCGCCGCGAAGCTCGTTCCTCCGCCTCGACCTCCGTCGCGCAACCGCACCTCGACCTCGCTGCCCGCCGCGCGCCTCCGCCCGCCCCACTACGACGCACAGGCACCGTTGGATCGGGCTGGAGGCCCTTGATCCAACGGCCTCGATTCCGCCACGTTCCCCCCCACGATCCTCGGCCCCAGCCTCGAGGCTCGGGGCCCCCGAAGCTCCATTCACTGCCACGTAGGCTCGGGCATCCGATCCTGAGCTCCGCTGCCTGAACCTTAGGATCGGGACTCCCGAGCTGCAACCTCCACATCCAAGCCTCGGCGCACGTGCTTTGCACGTGCATTTGGGGGAAAATTGCATCAAAGCCCTCAGAACTTTCAGGATTTACATTTATACTCCCGCATGAGGTAAATTGCAGAGGAGCCCCTCTAACTTTCAAAAATTACAGATAAGCCCCTCTAGAGACCATTTTGAAAGAGAAACTTTATTTTATTTACATTTCAGTCCCTGAAACTTCATTTTATCATATCTTTTTCATAAGAACTCCGTTTTGAGCGTATAATATGTCATTTTGAAGCTCTTTTCATGCTCTATCACTTGGCATAATTTGTGGACAGATTTGATGCTGTTTATCGATAATTATTATTGAAGACATCTGTTGACTCTTGCAGACTGAATTGTGACATATTTGTACCCTATCAAGAGATTCATGAGTTATTTTGCAGGATTTTGAATTAGAAAATGATGGAATCAATTTCATATCGTAGGACTTAGTTTTTGCAGGGTTTTAATCAAGGAGATTTATAGGTTTATTGACTTGTGGACTGCAAACATTTCTTGAGAATAAAATTTGAAGTATTTTGGAGATAAATCTGATATCTATACGTGCATCAGGGATTAATTTGATACATCTTACTGGATTTGACTTTATTTGATCTGTGATTTTATTTCATGGATATTGATTAATCTTATTTGGATTAAACATCACTAAATCACAGATGCTAGGCTTCATTCTCTCTGTTTCATTTCTTGCATAGCATTTTCATCATTACATTGTATATATTTCTTAACACAAAAATTGACCGAGCATTAATTAATTATTTAATTTGATTAAAACTGTGCAACTAAAAATATCCGTCCCTTGTGTTCGACCTTGTTAGACTTGCCAAGTAAAAATTTTCCACAACATTCAAAGATTGTGGTATTTTGATCGACCAAAATTCGCTTCCTATACTACAATTGTCGATTATTAAAGAGGTGAATTTCGCGCTCATCAATTATTCATATCCATGATAATTAAATCACATTTAATCACTTAGATCTCTTTATTCATGTGCCCAAATAACATGAATCACATTCACATTATTCATATCTTTGATAATTAAATCACATTTAATTATCTTAGATATCTCTCCTTATAATATGAATCAAATTCATATTATCCATGATAATTAAATCACATTTAATTATCAATTTTCTTGATGCTTGGATACTTATATCAACAATGAAATTATCCATGAACTCTTTCAAGGATAATGCACTTTCTCTGCGGATACTTGGAGATAAGGATAGGGCGATTGTATTGTTCCACATATAGTGACTTGGATATTGAGATCACATCTCAAATCCAGATCTCGGGCCTCCCATAGATGCTTGATTAAATCAAGACCGCAAATCTAATCTTCTCATTGCATCTGAATCACATTCAGATCAATGTCCAACATTTAGACCAAGATCAGATTACTTCTCTACTGAGAGGAGTCACTAAAATCCAGATCCGTTTCATCACTCCCTAGGAATGGAAGCATCATGGTTAAATCATTTATGATCACATCACCCTCAGGTATTCCCAACACATGTACATCCTGCATATTGAAAGACCCAGAATAAATCCGAAGTAATAGATCAACTTTATACTGAAGTACAATAAGTTTCTCATTTGATCATTGGAATTTTGTATCGATCATATACTTTCCAAAAAGCATATATCATACCTAGGTCTTGATCATATACTTTCCAAAAGTATATATCAAACCTATAAATTCAGTCAAGCTTCCAAAGCGAGACGATCGTACACAGAATTTATTTCTTCTCAATATCTCATGAGTGAGCTCATGTCTTCCGGTTCAGTAGTGAACCTGTATAATCCCTTTGAGAGATCGTATTACTCATATGCCCTTATATGCACACCAGTGCGCCGGTGTATAGACCTTGGTTAGGTCATCAACCTATTGGTCTGCCAAATGTACATACTCAGACATATAGTAACACATCTGTCTCCGATCAGAGGATGCGTGTCTATACCGTGACAGCATACGATATAGGTCTTTGGTTATCTCGATCTCGTTAAGTCAACTCTTTGACCTAACTAATCTGACACATACGAATCTCTATTCCTATGCAGAAGACCCGCATCAAGAATTCGGTCAGATATCAACCTATGTGAGAAAAGATTGCCATCTCCTACTCAGGCTAGAGATCATCTCTTAACAATCATTTGACGGTACTTGATGAGTCCTCAATCTAACTCTTTAGATATTCATCCAAGCACCAATCTCTTTGGTTCAATAGTTGAATCAACAACTGTATGATTATTAAGATGGCCGTGGTACATAACCCTAATTGTACTAAGGGACCTATTATGCAAATTAGTTATTCTTCATTTCAGATCAGGGAATGATATTCACAATAACATTTATTGCACAATGGCTTGCCGTGGGATCGCATGTCCAACACCCTCGTCATCCACTCCCGTTACCCCCAAAACCCCCTTAGTCTTCCAGAGAGTATCAAGCCTTCCTGGAGAGACATCTGCGATGTTACCAAGATCCAACCACCACCTTCTCGGAGAATGGCTTTCACACCCCCGGTACTCATGAACGGGGAGGAGGTTGCTTTCGTTGACAAAGCCGATGCTGACATCCTTGATCGCATGTGGGAACATGCGATTGTATTCTATGTCCTCGGTAAGAGGCCATTTCTTAAGCACCTTTGGTGCTTCATCAACAAGGTTTGGAAGCCCTCATGAGAGGCGAAACTTTTCCCATGACGAAATGGTTTCTTCTATCTCAAACTCTCGTGCAAGGAGGACTGCCAGCAAATTCTATCCGACGGGCCGTAGTTGTTCTAGGGGAGATTCATGCCAACCAGGCATTAGGAGGCTGGTGCTTGCCTGGAACGGGACCTACTGGCAGAAGTCCCCGTATGTGTCCGCTTCCATGCGCTTAGTCTAGGATACTCGACATACCTCGTCCTCAACAAGATTGCAAGTATCATTGGTACCCCCCCTCTTCATGGACGCAGCTACGACAGTGGGCCAACGTGATGGGTATGCACGATGCTGCATATCCATCCATGCCGCAAAAGCCATCCCGGATGCGGTACCCCTGGTTTTCTTCTCTGGAAAGCGGGAGATTATAGAGCGGAGGTTGAATGGCAGCCCCCAAAGTGTACCCATTGTGTCTCCTTCAGCCACACCTTGACTACCTGCCCTTTCTTCAACGAGCCCAAGATCATTTTACCCACCAGTAGGGGGGTTTCCTCAATGAATGTAGATGGAATACCATTTGTGGACGTCCATTCCCATTTGGTGGCATCCATTAATCATCAAGAGAGCCCCACTCAGGGTGCATACTATGGATCATTCTGAAGAAAATCGTGCAACAGTTGTTGACTGTTGTGAAGGGGGGGAGATTGGCCGGCCCCAACAGGAGGGCTTCCCTACCAAACCCCCAGGAAGAGAACAACCCATGGTAAGACTTTCACCGCCTTCCCATATGGCCACATGTCCTTACTCCATAGAAAAATTGTGGCGCCTCGCAAGCAGGGGCAGACCTTGGATTCGGGGTCGGATAAGCACAAGATAGACCTCAACAGCCCCTTCACGAATTGTGCGGGAGAGGATACTTGCTCTACGCCTGAAATCCCAACGGCTGAGAGCGGCTACACCCCGAACGCCATGGTGATGACCAACCTGGACTGGTCGATTGCGACCCACAAGAAGAGGAGGCCCCAAGCGGCACGCCCAACGAACAATGGGCCCCGACCCCTACAAATTTACTGTTGTAATGTTGGTGGCGGTCTGTAATGCCCGCGGCCTAAACAGACCCCATAAACTGAAGTCCCTCTTGAGGGAACTCGTGAACAAGAAGGCCTCTATCATCGGGCTGGTGGAGACTAAAATCAGGCCGCAAGAGAGAACGTGCTTCGCGACTCAAATTCCAATCGGGTGGCCTTTCTTACACAACGATACTCCGTTGGGATGGGTCTATGTCCTATGGGACGCCTCTAACTGGAGTTACACTCCCCTGGGAGTATGCCCCCAATCCGTTACTCTCAGGTGCTCCAATCTTGGGGGAATGTCCATTGCCATCTCTGTTATTTATGGCTCCAACGTCTTAGCAGAACGTAGGGAGCTTTGGACACATCTACACCAAACCTCTTCCCTATTAAGCACTTTGTGGCTCTTGTTGGGTGACTATAACGTGGTCAGGTACTCCAATGAGAAAGTGGGAGGCCGCCCTCCACAGCAAGAAGCAATGGAGGATTTCAATGCTTGCATTGACCGTTGTAGCCTCCTCGATCTGAGTTCCTGTGGGAACATGTGGTCCTGGCCTAACTCATCTATTGGCCCAGCTAGAATCGCAGCTAGGATGGATCGCGCCCTTGTCAATGAAGCTTGGCTCGTCGCCTTCCCAAACTCGAAGTGATCCTACTCTTCCCTTCACTCGAGCGACCACCACCTGCTCTCCTTCGAGCTTGCCAGACCCCCGTCCCGACCGAAGCCTTTTCGGTTCTTTGATTATTGGCTGGAGCACCCAGGTTATGAAGACATCTTCACCAATGCCTGGAGCTCGCCAGTTTCGGGTAAACTGCTTTATCGCTTGGCCGAAAACTTAAAAATGTGAAGCTCGGGCTGAAGGTCTGGGCTGCGATTGAAGGCAATGTCCTCGCGGACTCCAACTCTACCAAGGCCTTTCTTAGCAACATTGATGCAACCTTGGGTGTTGACCCCGAGGACGACATCATTGCGTGACTGGTCAAAGTAACAAAGGACTATCTTCAAGGCTTAGAGAGGGACATTGAATCGGCTTGGAAGCAGAAGAGTCGGGTTGACTAGATAAAGCTCGGGGATAGGAACACAAAGTTTTTCCATCTGTCAACTAGGGTCCGCAACAACATGAACAATATCTCCTCCCTCATTGATGGGCTCGGGAGAGTCATCGACAAGCCATTGAAGATTGCCAACAATGCACTATCTTACTTCAAGAACCTCCTTGGCCTGGACTTGCCCCGCCCCTCTATGGAGGCACCACCACCATCAAAGCACATCCTTACTGTGCTAGCTAACGACTGGCTCACGAGGCCGTTCATGGAAGATGAAATACAAGGAGCTTTAAAGTCGATCCATTCTAATAAGGCACCAGGCCCTGATGGTTTCAACTCTCGATTCTTCAAAAGGTATTGACATTTGGTAAAAGGGGATATCTGTAATGCGCTGGCTTTCCTCCATAGCGGTGGGAGCATGGTCATGCAGTTCAACCACACCTTCCTTACCCTGGTGCCAAAGTCCTCCTCACCTATGGGGATGGGCGATTACCGCCCCATAACTTCTTGCAATGTTGTTTACAAAATCTTCTCTAAGGTGCTTGCATCTCGCTTGGCTGAGGTCCTACCCCTCATCATCTCCCTCAACCAGTCAACGTTTATCAGGGGACGGGTGATTGGGGACAATATCAAGCTGGCCCAGGAACTCTTGTGGGGATTTAACAAAAGACAGTGCATTAACAAGGCATGCCTAAAGGTTGACTTAACTAAAGCTTTTAATTCCATAGAACACTCCTCCCTTCTAGAGGCTATGAAGGCGACGAGATTCAACGATAATTGGATCGACTGGATCGAAAACTGTATTGACACCACCTCCTATTCCATCCTCCTTAATGGGTCTCCTCATGGTTTCTTCAGGGGAACTCGGGGGCTAAGGCAGGGGGACCCTCTGAGCCCACTACTATTTGTTATTGGTCTGGAATCCTTGTCTTCCTTGATCGAGATTGTTGTTCACGAGGGTACATTCAGGCCCTGGGGTAGGGTAAGGACCAACGCTCCAACCCACCTCATATACACGGATGATTTACTGATCTTCTCAAAGGGCTCCATGACCGCCCTCCTTGAGGTCAAACGTATTCTCAATGGTTTTTACATCATCTCGGGTCTCCAGATGAACGCCTCGAAGAGCAAGATTTTTCGCCCCAAGTGCTTCCACGACTGCTTCTCCTTCTCTCTGCAGCTTGTACTGCTTAGCCAACCCCTCCCTGCCTCATATTTGGGCATCCCTATCGCCCCTTGCTCGTGGAGGTTGCTTATCCATGGTGCCTTGGTGGACCGTGTTAGGGTCCTGCTTGGTGGCTAGAAAGTAGCGACCCTATCGATGGCCGACCGTGCGCAACTCCTAAGGTCTGTGGTATCTGGTGTGCTTCTTTACTGGTCTGTTGCCACCCTCATCCCTCTTTCCACTGTTAGAAAGATTGACATGTGTTGCGCCGACTTCCTGTGGGGTAGGAAGAGGCATGATATATCGTGGTCTACTCTTTGCCTCCCAAAGATGGAGGGGGGCATCGGGATCCGTTCTCTTGCCACGCTCCGTGATGCTATGATTGTCTCATGGACTTGGAGGTTACTTACTACAGATACTTCCATCTGGGCCTCTTTCGTGAGCGAAAAACATCTCCACAACCACTCACTTTGGGATGTCCAACCCTCCTCCTTCGATAGCCGTGCTTGGAGGGCCATTTTGAGGGGTAGGGAAGCCTTCACCAGGGCAGTCATCCCTTCCGCCTCACTCCCGATTCGCTGGACCCTTTCTGCTAAGGGTTACTCTTAGCTCTCCCGTCCCTCGTCTCCTCCTCAGGCCTGGGCTCCTTACGTTTGGGCTAAGGGCATCCCGCCGTGAATGTCCTTCTCTCTTTACAGAGCGGTGCTGGAGCGACTTTGTACCACTGATCGACTGGCCCGGTTTGCTATCTGCCCCCACTCAACCTGCTACCTCTGCCTCGAGGATCAGGAGTCCTATGAACACTTATTCTTTAACTGCAACTACTCAAGAAGGGTCCTCTTATCCTCGTCCAGTTCACTTGGCCTAGCGCATCAATGGGATGCCCCTCTGTGCAATCTCTTGACTGACACTGCTAATATCAACGACTCCCAGCTATGGGAGCGAACGTCCCTTACCCTTGCTATGGTGGTCACATTGTTATGGGAAGAAAGGAACAATAGGTGGTCCTCGGGGTCCCAGTGCTCTCCTGAGGCGATCGTCTCAATCAACATTCATACCTATGAACTGATACTTTAAACGTTTGCAGCGGAGATTTTTGGTTCTCTTGGTTCGTTTGTCAACGATATACTATTTTTTCCTTTTAATTTGGGATCCCTTCATCTGGTCTCAGCAAAGCTGGGCCGGTCTGTGCCTCCTGTAAAGGTCCATTTTTTGAAATAGAGAACTTACTTACCTATCAAAAAAAAGTAATGGTTACATTTGAGCTTGCAACAGAGCAAACTACTTTTTACAAAATGGTAAGTGTAGTATCAGCAAAATGATGTTTCAATTCGCTGCTATGCTATCATCTAGTAGCTATCGTCACCATATGATGATTTTCCGCATCAATGCGTTGGCCAAAGATATCCTCTCAGAATTCCATCTAGCATTCCGTTCATCCCAAATGGTCCATGTGGTAGCAACAAGGGCAGTTGATGCCTTCCTTTTTACAGAGTCACCGCATAGGTTATCACAAAGAACCAATAAGCTAGACAAAGCCGCTCTCGCATGGGTTGGCAATTCGAGGGCACAACAGACCTCCTCCCAAATCTTGGAGGAGAAATCACAGCCGTAGAATAAGTGATCCCGATCTTCAGGATGTCGATCACAGAGGTAGCACCCCATGTTCACCACAGTTCCATGCCTTGCCAGTCTGTCCAAGGTTCAGTAGCCGATCCAGGATTGCGCGATATAGGGTGCACACATGCTTGGGCACCACACTATTATTCCATAGGAGGTGAGCCCAGTGCACGAGCTAGGCTCGATTCCTGACCAGTTCAAAGGCCTCCTTAAAGGAAAGGGGTCCGCAAGGGGGATTACAAGCCACACCGGTCACCACTCGAGCACGAGCATCAAGGATGGCCTTCCAAACAAGTGAATCCCCACGTAACTTGGGGCATTCTGAAATGTCACGCCCTCTTAAGTATCTTGCTCTCATGAAGTTTGCCCAAATAGAATTTCTAGCATTAATGATGTTCCAACCCCATTTCAAGATCATTACCTCACGTATGTGGGCGAGAGAGCGAAGGCCAAGAGCCCCCTCTGCCTTAGGGAGGCACATGACATCCCATTTAATGTGGTGAGCACCATACGCCTAAAGGAAGTACGTACATAGAGCCTCCACCTTCTTAATAGTCCTTGTGGGGATGAGGAAACTGGAGACCCAGAAGAGAAACACACTAAATAAGACACAAAGCAAGGTCCTCAGCCGATTAGTAAGCGACATGGCTGCGACCGTCCTACCCGTAGCAGGTGAGAGTGGGATTCCCAAGTATTTGGCTGGGAGAGGTTGGTGTAGTAGTCCCGCCTCTAGACAGAGCCAAAAGTCAACAGTGGCAGACCCATCCACTACAGCTGTGAATATAATCTTACTTTTCCGAGGGTTTATCGCCAATCCTTACATACGCTTAAATTCCTCCAGGATACACATGACCTCCATGGGATGACCACCGCCAGCCTGCTAGCCAGAAGCTTCAAGAAGATTTTATAAAAGCACGTTGCAGCATATGATTGGCCTAAAGTCACCTAGCCCAGTTGGAGCCGTCACTTTTGGCATGAGAGTGAGAAATGTATGGTTCGTGTCTCTTAAGATTGCCCCACCTTGAAAGAGAAAAGCCATGTCCCCCGCAAGGTCATTCTTAATTAGAGACCAATGCCTCTTGAAGAAACCGAAGTTGAAACCATCCAACCTAGGTGCTTTGTTGGAATTGATGCATTTGAGAGATTCCCAGATTTTCATGTCCGAGAACGGCCTGGAAAGCCACTGCTTGGCCTCCAAGGAGAGAAGGTACTTTTGCTTCGGAGGCATGAGCCTTTCTGCCTCCGGCAACGTCAGTGCAAGTAGCCCAGCAAAAAAACTTACAGCTTCGACGCCGACCTTTGAGCGCTTGTCTAAAAGGTTTCGTGATTCATTTATAAGGCAAGGGATATTGTTCCTGGTTCGCCGAGAACATGCCTCGAGATGGAAGAACCGCGTGTTTCTATCACCCATCCTTAGCCAATCAACTCAACTTTTATGCTTCCACTTGATACCTCATCTGCATCAAGCTTCTCTGCAAATTCTCTAGCATCGCTCTCCAATCTCACAAGAATGGGACCAAGGGGATCCACGCCAAGCCTTCATTTAGAATGCCCAACACACGCAACAACTCTCTTTGATCCTTCCTCATGTCCCCATGAGTTGCAACCTTTATTTTAAGGGCACTCTTCACTGCCCTATGCTTATATTGAACCCTCTCCACCGTATTTACCTAGACATGGGTGACCAAAGCGCTAGAAATGACACCATCGTATCTCTCTCTCATAGCCCAGTAGTCAAAGAAGTGAAACGACTTGATCCTAAACGGAGGGACGACAAGCACGAGAGACATGATGAGGCAGTTTGATCAGGGAAAAGGTGAGTACCTCATCTTGATATAAGGTATACTTGTCCTCCATAAACCATTAACCAAAGCATGATCAAGGCGAGCCGTGATTCTACCCGGCCCAATAGCTGAATTGGTCCAAGTCTAGTGGTTTCTTGAGGCTTCAAGATCGTCAAGCCTGGCTCTGTTAATACAATCATTGAACTCATTCATTGCAGTTTCTTTGGGCGGCCGTCCAGCAACCTTCTCACTGTGGTAGCGCACGGCGTTAAAGTCCCCCACCACTAGCCAAGGGGAGTTGGCTCTGTCACTACATGAAATGAGCTGACTCCACATCTCCCTTCTCAAAGCAGGGGAGTTGGATCCGTAAACTACAAATAGCATGAAAGTGAATCCCCCGTATTCACACAACTGAGCGTTACTACTTGGTCAGAAATGGCTAGAGTATTACAAGACAAGATAGCCTCTTTCCACATCACATAAATGCATCCCAATGCAGTGTTGTTGTGCAGGATTGTCCATCCTTGGGGGACAAGGTTGGCGAATTTACTCCTGCTGTCAGGCTGGATTTTTGTTTCTACAAGCCCCACAATTTCCGAGTTGATCCTCTACAATTCAAGTAACAAATTTTTTGTCTTCCTCAGCCTGTTCAGGTCCCAAGTATTGCAAATTGTGATCATCATTACACAATTTATTGTAGGGCGAACCTTGGTTGGTGGGCAACTGGGCCTTGCTGAGCCTTTTGGAGCCCCTTCTTTTTCTTTTTGTGCGATATAACCTCCCAGTTTGGGTTCAGAACAGAGGTAGTCAATGGGAAGTTGATAAAGTGTTCTGAGGAAGATTGCCCCAGATCTGTTTCCCTGACCTGCCGTGGGTTTGCTCCACCCACCTCCTCAGGGGGTCGGTTCAAGTCCCAAATATTTCTTGTTGAGGGCGATCCTCCAGGCGTCCTCAGCGGGTGAGGGGGGCATTGGGGATGGTTGTAAACGACGTAAGTATCTACCTCCGGGGGGATTTAACCTGCACAACTGGAGGTTGGGGTCGAGTAGCGATAGTTGCAGTCTACGGCGTATTCGAGTCTGACAGACCGAATTTGGCAAGGCTGTTATCCTGATGGACGTTTTCGTCAAGGCTGACCCGCTATTCAGGCACCTCCCCCTCCCTAATAGAGTCCAAGGAGGGGTCCAATACATGATTTGGTTTCAGCGGAGGAGGACACTCCAATCCTGTAGCAGGCACCATGACAGTAGTGGGCTCATGGGTAGGAGACGCCCCATGAGGGTGAACAGGGATGAACGGACAATGTTGACGGTCGTGGCCAAAGGTCACACAATGCTCACACTTCGGAGGCTTCCACTCTAGGTGGATGCCAATTTGGATGCGACGATCTGAGTTGAAAACGAGTGGCAAGGAACCATGGACAATGGTCGATGCTTTGACGGAAATGCAACACCGAGCATGGCCTTCCTCGCATCCCGAAGGAGGGGCAACACCCATAAAAAGTGGAGCGCCAATCAAGCTATCCAATTTGTTTAAGACAAGTGCATTGAAGAGCCCCAATGACAGCCCCTGGAAGGTGACTGACAAGGGGATTTCCAAGAGGAGAGCCCGTTCCAGGAAGGAACCATTGACCACCCAACGCCTGAGCACAATTAGCCGCCCCTGGAAGAGCCATGGTCCATCATCCAGGATGCGTTGGCATTCTGCATCAGAAGTGAGTTGTATGTAGAAGAAGCCCCCCGATCGAGAGATTAGCTTGTGCCCCCAGAAGGCCTCCATACTCTCTCAATGAACATTGATAGATGTTTGAGGAAAGGCTTTTTGCCTAGAACATAGAAAACTAACGTAATGGCCCATACCTCCTCCAGATGGCAAATGTCGTCATCCGAAAGAAGGGCTACCTACTGGCTGTCGATAAATGCAGGCTCCACGAACTGGAGTTTACGGAGGAGCTTGCACAAAAGCACAAACGTCCCGCCAAGAAGGTCGGGCGCTTTGGGGGTGGTTCGGAAGGAGCGCACACTCAGGTGGTGTTCGGCTGCCGGGTTATCCAGGGGTGGATAACCCGGATTTGAGTTTGTGTGTTTGGTTGGTGGGTTAAAGGTTGGGAGGGTTTGTGTGATGTGATTGTATTGGAATTTGAAAAAGTTGGTAGTTATTATTGTATGATTGTATTGAAATTTGAAAAAGTGGGTAGTTGTTGTGATGTGACTATATTGAAGTTTGGAATAGTGAGTAGAAGTTGAGTATTTTATGATTTTTAGATGATATGATGGTATAATATATATTTTTTTTGATGGGAAGAGAGTGGGCCCCACAAGTGGGTTAGAAGTGTGGGTTTTGGGGGTTTACCCACCCAAAGTGGGGGGTAAACCCCCAACCGAACGGGGCCTCAGGGATTGAGATGTTTGTATTTAGCGTGCAAGATGCGGCGGACTGGGGGGGGAGGTGGGGGTAGTGTTTGGCAGCGGCAGGGGGAGGGTCGGGAGTAAGGTTTTAAAAACCGGACCGGACATTGAACCGGTTAGTCTTTGGTTTGGTCCAACTGGGTCGGACCGTCAGTCCAAACCGGTCGGACCGACGGTGATGTCAACATGACATCATCATTCATATCGACTCGAAAAAAATCGGACCGAGCTTAATTTACTGGTCCGACCGGTCGTACCGGGTTTTTGAATTGATAAAACTGGATAGATATATGTAAATATGTATTTATATATCAATGAAATATTCATTTAAAATGTCAAATCTTTCAACATAAAAACATGATTGTCTATTTCAAATAAAACTCTACAAAAGGTAGTCATATTTTATAGCATTATATATGAATATAATATTGTAATAATTTATTTATAGTTGCTTTTAGAAATTACCCCAAGAAAGTAGTGGCACAAGTTATATTCCAAAAAAAGAGGGACGTAACTGAAAATGTAGAATTTAAGAAGGTTACAAGTGATAAAAAACATATTATTTCATTATTTAAACCTTTATTTTTTTAAAATATACTAAACCATCAAATCCGGGTCAATCCGGTCCAACCGCCCGAGTCAACCGGGTCCGACCTTCGGTCTGACCCGATTTTTTATTTTCTTTTTTTAAAATTAATTATCTAAAACCGGCCGAACCGATCGGGTCGAGGCCGGTTCCCGGTCCAACTGGTCCGACCGGTCGTCCGATCCGATTTTTTAAACCCTGGTCATAAGACATTTTCTCTGAGTTTTCCGTACGGGCATATTAATAGATGGGGGGGGGGGGTTATTATAGAGTAGGAAAGAATTTTTGATCGCGGGATCTGGACTTGACGGTTGGAAAACGATAACAGAGCGGGCACCATCAGCGCCACCATTATTCTAGAGAGAGAAACAAAAGAGGTCAAAATAAAGGGTAAATGCACTTTCTCTCTCCTCTATTTATCTTATGTCTCACCGACACACGCCCCACCTTCAGATCCAATCCTAGATCATCATGTATTCTTTTTAATTGAAATTTGCATTCATAACCGATTTTGTACAAGAATTGCAAGAGGGTCCTCAAATAACGGAGCTTTGTCTCTCATCATAATCGAAACAAATCCTACTGAACCCTCTTGCGTGCAATCCGACCGCGGCAAAATGTGAACCCATGATTACATGACAATTAACCGACACTTAATCCCTCTAAATCAAATTGTAACCCCATCTAGTATACTTCTATCTTTGAACATGTATTGTCTTTCCGACTATGTCCGCTTATCTAACTAACTTTTATAAACTATAGAAAAGACCCCAATTATGTGTCAAAATTCCAATTACAGGTCTCATTTTTCCCTGTAATATATGCTAATGTAAGCTTCCTCCATCCTTTTATGTAGATGTTAAACTTGTTAAGTTGAACGTTTGGGCTCTTCTTCGTTATATTTGAGTGAAACGAAGTTTTTATTTGGGAGGCGATGCATAGTTGAGTCCAAGAAGTTGTATCTGTAAGTTTCCCCTCTATTTTTTTGTTGGGTAAATTAAATTTGGCTCCTCATCTATGGGTTTGATCTCAGAATGGGTCCCGATCTTTAAATTGTAACGATTCGGGTCCCAGAGCCAATTAATGTAAGGAACTTTTTAGGACTAATGACGGATATGTTATTGTTTAAAAGTTAGAATCCAACCCCCATTCCCTTCCCAATAAGGGCATATTCATCATGAACCCCAAAATTTTCATTTCTTAAATGATTCTGGAGTCCGAATCAATACAATTTAAAGATCGGACCCATTTTAAGATTGGACCCATAGATGGAGATCCAAATTGTTTACCCTTTTTTTTAATTTTCACACCCCAGTACAATCCCAACTCCGCCTCTCAGCTCCGCTCTCCAGATCCACCCCACCTCGCCGCTATCCACGCCGCTATCCCTCCTATCTATGGTCGCCGACGCCCCCGCTTCCGGCGGCGCCGCCCAGCTCCCTACCTTCTCCTCCCGCCGCTCCTCCACAGCCGCCGGCCACCCCGACGCCGACCTCCTCGACCTCCCCCCGACCCCTCCCCCGAAGCCCTCCCCCTACTCCCCAACCTCCTCCTTCCTATCCCTGTTCCTGCCTCTATCCACGTCCGCCCCCTCGCCAGCGCTCACCACCGCCTTCTTCATCGCCGCGTGGTACCTATCAAACATTGGCATCCTCATCCTCAACAAGTACCTCCTCAGCTTCTACGGCTTCCGCTACCCCATCTTCCTCACGATGCTCCACATGGTGGCGTGCTCCGCCTACAGCGCCGCCGCCGTCCACTTCCTCGCTCTGGTGCCGCCGCAACGCGTATCGTCGCGATGGCAGCTTGCGAAGATCGCAGCTTTGTCTGCGATCTTCTGCTTCTCCGTCGTCTGCGGCAACACCTCGCTGCGGTACATACCGGTGTCGTTCAACCAGGCCATAGGCGCCACCACCCCGTTCTTCACCGCCGTCTTCGCCTTCGCCATCACCTGCAAGTAAGATCGAATATATTGGCATCCGATCAACCGCCGAAGTTCTTCATAACCCGAACCTTCTTTCCGACATGCTTCTTTCCAACATACATAATACCAAATTATAAAAAACGACATAGATTTTCCAAGTTTTTCATAATTTGCATTTTCTTACTATAAAGTACACTATAACAGATTATAAAATAAATTATTCGGGCAAAACCATTTATTTGTGCTAATTTATGATCAATTTTATTAACTAGACGGTTTTATTATATTAAAATGTTCAAAAAAAATAAAAAAGTGCTGTGAATGCTTGGGAGGTAGTTGGGGTGTCGGATATTTGATGTTATTTGTAGGCATTTGGGATATTAATATTTTTATCTTATTGGTTATTTATTGTCGGTTTGGATGTAATTTTCATAGATTTTTTTCGTCGTTAAGAAATTATGCTATCTTTTACTTAAATTGTCGGAATTTATTTTTGGTATTTTTACATTATTACCCCTATCATTTTGTAATTACACAACCCGGTAATATTAGGAAGTGGACCTATGTAAGATTATTGGGCCGTGGTAAGGGTCATGGTGTATATATATCGGAATCATTTGATCAACATGATATAAATTGGGAAATTACTTCTAAAAAGATCATTTTCTGATATTGAGAGTTCAAAAACTTGCAATCGTTCAATCACTTGACCATCTTGACTTAAGTATCTTTCATATCAACTTGTTGAATTTTTGTATATATGTATGTGTATCCGACCCGTGTTCTGTGAAACAATGCATGCGAGAATCTGCATCAGTGTACTGTGCCCTCTTGCCAATCGTCCTAGGCATCGCCCTTGCCTCCAACAGCGAGCCCCTCTTCCACCTCTTTGGCTTCATCGTCTGTGTCGGCTCCACCGCAGGTCGAGCCCTCAAGTCGGTCGTTCAGGGTATCCTGTTGACGTCAGAAGCGGAGAAGCTCAACTCGATGAACCTCCTCATGTACATGGCCCCAATCGCCGCCGTGATCCTCCTCCCCGTCTCACTGTACCTGGAGGGCAATGTCGCAGCAAGGATGATGGCGCTGGCGGTGGAGGATCCCAACATGATCCTCCTCCTTGTTGCCAACGCGACGGTCGCGTACCTTGTGAACCTGACCAATTTCCTGGTGACCAAGCACACGAGCGCGCTCACGTTGCAGGTGCTCGGGAATGCGAAGGCAGCGGTGGCGGCGGTTGTGAGCGTGCTCATCTTCCGCAACCCGGTGACCGCAATGGGGATGGTAGGGTTTGGGATCACCATAATGGGGGTGGTGCTACATAGCGAGGCCAAGAAGAGGAGCCCCTCCAAGTCAGCCTCTTGATTGATTAATTAATTTGCAGTTGTACAATTGTATTACGCTTAAAAAAGGGGTCAGATTATTTTTTTTATGAAGGATAAAATTTGAACCCTAATACGGTCTCAAAGGGTAAGCCATCTAGGACTTGTTGAGTTTTTTTGTTGGTGGGGTTTCCCAATGTGAAATAATTGTTTTACTTACAGCAACATCAACAAATTGTGAAATAATTTGACGACTTCTTTTTTTCTTTTTCAACGTTTGTTTGAAGCTATTTCTGAGAGGTGAAGGAGCTAGCTATCCAAGAGTTCTTTGAAAGCGAGTCGTCCTAATAGGCTTGCACACGATGAGCTTGCCTATGCCACTTGAGGAGTGGACTGTCGTTTAGCTAGAGGATGCACATCATTTTCCAAGAGTGTCTAAGGGCCGACCGCAGCGGTTACCATCCAAACAGAGTGACCAGAGCCGACCGCCAGAAGCTTGCCTTTGTCATTTGCTCAAGGGTATCGTAGGCCTTTCTACTACCTGGTTTGTTCTCAAGGGTTTCTGTCTAATTTTTCCAATAACTTAAATATTAATAGAAACATCTATGGATGGTTGCGAATAAAGTGAAGGAATAAGGCAGATATTGCTTTTGTCCTTTTTGGTGCATCTTTTTCTATGACTTGGAATGGAGTCATTTGCACATTTTATATTGGGATTCTTACATTATGCCCACTGTAATCGTGATTCATTTGCACCTCTATGCTTTTGCTACTGCGCCACAATTTTGGTAAATTACATCATGACACATATAATCATACTTATTGTTAAATATAGCTGGAAAAGAGCGTCGGACCGCCTCCTTCGGGCCCGAGGTGACCCGAGCGAAAACCCATTTAAATTAATGGGTCATTGGCTGACTTGCGACCCATAATTTCTTGTCCTAGTCTGCCTTTGATTCGGCCTGATCCAATTAACATAGACTCGAGTTCGAGTCGAACCGGTCTATTTAAAGAATTTTTACACCTATAATCTTGAGAAATTTTGTAATTACATTCATAATCCCACAAAATCTTGAATTACACCCAAGATTTAGAATAAGTGTGTCGTTTTACATTCATAACCCTCTGTTACCTTACTTGTTAAGTCAACCACTATTAAGTTAATCTAACCAATCCAAGATCTAATGACTGAAATTAACCAAAACTAAAAAAGAAAAAGAAAAAATACCCATCCCTTCCCCTTCCACAAGCCCCTCCCAATCGTTGACCCACCTTGCCCCTCCCCCCGCGCGAGTTGCCCTTGCTCCCCCACCGACCCCCCTCTTCCTCCTCTACTCACGTCGCCGACCACCTCCCCTCCCGTGAGCAGAGCCCCCCACCCCCTCTCCAGCTCACAACCCCTTCCTCCTCCCATTTCGCGAGTAGCCGACCAACTACACCATCTTCGGACGCGCCTCCCTCGCTTCCACTGCTGCTTCCACCGCCCGCTCGAGGTCCAACTACGGCGGCCCTTGACTAGGGATGTCAATCTGGATCTACCCATTGGGTACTCGACCCGAACCCGCCCCATTTAAGGTTCTGAAACTCATCTCATTTACTTTTGAACTGGTTTGGATTTTGAATTGACTACCCATGGGGGTATGGGTATGGATTAGGGATTGCCTTATGGGTACCCGAACTCGAACCCGTCCCAAACCCTAAAAAATATATATAAAGATAGATGTGTATGCTGCATTTTAATCAAACTAGATCCAAATCTATTTCATATCTAATACGTATTGATCTACATGTATAAATATCGAACTCAATTTTCTCATGTCCATCCATTTTTTCTTATTTAACTAACTTTTTGCATTTTTAATAAATAAAAACTATCAATACAATACAAAAGAGTTAAACACTTAAAGTATATAAACATTTAATATTCTCTATATATTCCACATTTTTATGAATCACCATATTACACAATCTCACTCTATTTCGTCTATCTGTGAAAATCTTGTATGCATTTACAAACAACTTAAGATTTACCATGTCGAATATATGGGTACCCATTGGGTACACGGTATCCGACGGGTATATGGGTACCTGTTAGAAACAACCCTTTTAATAAATGGACGGGTATGGGTAGTGATATTATAAATGAGTATGGGTTTGGGAATAGTAATACCCGCCCCAAACCCGACCCGCTGACATCCCTACCCTTGACCTCCGTAATCCAACAGAAGCGGCTACATCCCTCTCCACTACCACCGACATTCCTTGACGAACCCTCGAGCTCCAACAACGCCTCGTTCAAATCGCCTACACACACCACATCTCAAGAAGCACCGTGATGTGACCACGAATCGAGCGAGCGAGGCAAATCAGGTATATCTCATGCGGTCGTTGCGACCTCAATCACTCGGGTGATCAATCGAGAAAAATAGACCAACAAAATCGGACAAAAATCAAATAAGCTCAAGTAGCGGTCTCGCTATTATATTAACCTGGTATAGCGACCAGTGTCGAACACAAGGAGCACGTAATGGCCTTGCGGCCTACGAAGTAGTATAAAAAGAAATAAAATAAAAGAAATGTATTTTTGGTGGATTTTCAATTTTTATGTATTTTTTTGGATTTTTGATTAATGAAGAAAATAAAGAAACCAATAAAACAACCAATTACACACAATTATTTATCTACTCAAAAATCACCCAAAAATTCAAATAAAAATATTTTTATGTGTTTTATATTTTTTACTGTTTTTGGTTAATTTTTGGTAATTTTCTGATTTTTATTGAATTTTCTAAAAATCAAACAACACAAGAAAAAAAGAGGTACTGTCCAGCTAGGTGTCAAGGGCCAATTTAAAATGCAAAATGGCCCTATTAACACCTGGAGGTAATTTTTCTGTAAAGAAGAAGAAACAAGGAAAATTTAGGCATCAGAATTATTGTTTTTGGTTTTTTCAAGTAATTATTAGAATTTTTATGGGTTTTTCAATTTTTATGAGTTTTATAAATCCAAAAATGACCAAAATTAGTCAGAAAATCAAACAAGGCAAAACAAACACTATCTAATTTTTTTTAATTTTTAGAGGTGTTTTAATATTTTTTTGCGATTTTTAAAGCTAGACAGTAAAGAAAAAGCGTGTTTTTGAATTTTTAAAAATAATAAATGCAATACAAAATGTCTCCTAAAATTGGAGAAAATTTTACACTATGGCAGGAGCCATGTTTCCAATTTTCATCGCATTTGGAGTTGGTTTGATATTTTATTAAAAATCAAAACTAAGGTACAGTGCACAGGGACCTGTACGCAATTAGTAGAAGTTCCAGGGGGTCCGGTGCAAATTTTCTAAGAAAACACATGCGAGGCGCGTGACTTGAGCACTCAAGGACCTAATTGCAAAGAAAATAAGGTTCCCGGACTAATTAGTAACAAGTACCAAAAGTCCGGGGACCTTACTGTAAAATACCCACTAAATAACGCACATGCTCATTAAATCCATTCACAGGGGTATATCTGCAATTAATAAAACTCTAAAATCATTCATTAACACCCTAGAACTGGAGAAACTACTAAAATATTTACAGGACTACAGTAGAACTACTAAGAAACTAAGGGCCTAAGGTGATATTTACCCTTTATTAAGTCGACCGTCGGATGCACGCCACGTGGTGATCCATCGGCTTAGATGCGCTGGGGCTAACCCTCGACGATCAACGGTCACGATCACTCCTCCACGGATCAAATGGTGGTGGCGGCTCCTGGCATGGACGGATAGGAAGCGAACTGGAGCTGAAGAACGATCGGACGGCTGCGGAGGATGGAGGACGAACTGATCGCCGGTGAAGTTCGTCGAGCCGTGTGTGCGCTGAAGTCCTCCTCGCGGGCCACGGATGATCGGAGAAGATGCGTGGGGGCCTTCTGCGTCGAATGGCACCCTCCGATGACTCGACGAATCTCTGGGGAGCTCAGGCGAGGCCGGCGGAGGTCGAGCTGCTACACCTGGATGTCGAACCCCTCAGATGGGCTTCCTGGTACCTGCAAAGATGTGCAACGAACTCGCGGGTCGAGGGCAAAGTGCCTCGACCCTGTAAGTGGGGGTGTAGGTGATCGGTGCGGCGAGGCGTGCGAGTTCCGGCGATGCGACGGCGGAGGAACTCGACTCCCAGCTCCTGTGCGAGCTGGGTTGGATGAAGGGGTGGAGAACATGCGCGGGAAGAAGGCGAACGTGATGGGGTGGTCCGATGATCGAGACGAAGGCGGAGATGGCCGAAATCGAAGGTGAATGACGATGGGTCGATTTGGGGCAAAATGGAAATTTGAGAAATAGAGAGGGAACGAGAGCTACCTACTGGGCGTAGTCGACTGTGGAGGAGCTGGCGATGCTCCTGGTCCTTGCCTCGAGGACCGTCGGTGTCCGAGGCTCTAGCGCTGTTAGACTTGTGAGCCCTGGGCGAACCATTCTTACAATAAATGTTATTGTAATATTTAAAGTTTATCAATAAAAGTTATTGATGTTTCACTCCCTTTCTGAAATTATATGAATGAATGCACTATAAGGTCCCTCTGTACAATTAGGGTTATGTACCATGGCCAGCTTGATGATCATATAGCTGTTGTTTCATTAAATGAATCATAGAGGCTGGTGTTTGGATGAATATCTAAGGAGTTAGATGGAGGACTCATCAAACACCGTCAAATGATTGTCAAGTGGAGATCTCCAGCCTGAGTAGGAGATGGCAATCCTTTCTCACATAGGCTGATATCTGACCGACCTTCTGATGCAGGTCCTCTGCATGGGAATAGTGATTCGGAGGTGTCAGATTAGTTAGGTCAATGGGTTGACCTAACGAGATCGAGATAACTTAAGTCCTATGTTGAATGCTGTCACAGCATAGGCATGCATCCTCTGACCGGAGACAGATATATTGCTATATATCTAAGTATGTACATTTGGCAGACCAATAGGTTGATGACCTAACCAAGGTCTATACACCGGCGAGCTGGTGTGCATATAAGGGTATATGAGCAATATGATCTCTCAAAGGGATCATACAGGTTCACTTGTGAACCGGAAGACATGAGCTCACTCATGAGGTATTGGGACCGATCAAATTCCATGCATGGTTGTCATGCTTTGGAAGCATGACATGAATTTGAAGGTATGATATATGCTTTGGGAAAGCATATGATCGATACCAAATCCAAATAACCAAGATTGAGAAACTTAATGATTAAACCCTGAAGAAGACAGTATAAAATGATCTTGATCTTCGGGTTGATCATGGGTCTTCCAGTATGCAGGATGTACAGGTATTGGGAATACCTGAAGGGTGATGTGATCATAAACGATTGTATATCCATGACGCTTCCATTCCGAGGGAGTGATGAAACAGGTCTGGATTTTAGTGACTCCTTTCAGTAGAGAAGCAATCCGATCTTAGTTCAAGTATTGGACATTGATCTGAATGGGATTCAGATTCAATGAGAAGATTGGATTTGCGGCCTTGATTTAATCAAGCATCTGTGAGAGGTCCGTAAGATCTGGATTTGAGATGAGATCTCAACATCCAAGTCACTATACGTGGAATAATACAATCGCCCTATCCTTGTCTCCAAGCATCTGCGGAGAAAGCACATTATTCTTGAAAGGGTTCAAGAATAGTTCTTTTGATGAAATATCCAAGCAAGGACTTGATGATTAAATGTGATTTAATTATCAAGCTTAAATATGAATATGATTCATATTGAGAAAATGATTATCTAAGATAATTAAATGAGATTTAATTATCAAAGATTATGAGAATGTGGATAGTACTATCCATAATATATGTATGTTATAAATATGATTTATAATATACATATATATAAGAGAGAGAATTTATGTAAATAGCATTTGTTAATTAATAATGTGAATTGGATTCACATTTGTTAATTAATTGGAAATGCAATTTACTAACTAGTTTGGGTTGTGAATATGATTCACATAATTTTCAATGGCAAGATTGAAATATTCACAAATTAATTTTGGAATTATTTTGGTGGATATTTATTGTAATTAATTGAGGAATAATATAATAAATAAAATGGAGAGAACAACCACCCTCATGGGTGGCGTCACCCATGAAGAGTTCATGGGTGACGCCCCCCCCTTTTTAGGGGTTGGTTAACTCCACTTCATTTGTTATATTATCTCTTGATTAATTGTTGTTATTGAACAACAAATCCTAGCCATTGATTTATCATGGACCAAGCATATCCCTTGGATCCATGAGTCCCATGGATTGAGATCCATTGGATCCTAAACTAGTATATAAGGAGGGCTAGGGTAGCCTCTCCATGGTACATAATCTAGAGTTGTGAAAGACAACTTCTCTCTCTCTCTCTCTCTCTCTCTCTCTAATTTTCGTGTGAGGTCTCTCTCTCAATTTCTAAGTGGCCGTCCACTTTGATCATTGAAGAAGAGAGGATCTTGCTTCGCCTTCGACGCTTGGATCTTCATCAAGGATTGCGGGAAGGACGCGACTCATCATCGTGCCCGCAAGCGCATTCTCCGTGGGTCGGACTCAAGATAGGAGGATCTCTACTTTGGGATCTCGCGATTACAACCACGCTTCAAGAGGTATTTCTTGTGCTTTGTGGTTTGATGAAACGATCCGAGAAGTGTTCTCGTGATCATGTGGTTTCATCATTATGTTAAATTTTTTTTTAATTTCCGCTGCATCTAGCATCTAGTACGACTAGTTGCTCCGATCGTATTCGATACGATCAACACGCTTCCGTGATGCGCTTAAGGATTCACAATATCCTTCAAGTGGTATCAGAGCCAGGTTGAATAAGGTTTTGGATATGATCCATACACCTTAGACGATTTGGTTCTTGAAAGGGTTGCGAAATTTTTACTGCATTTCAATTTTCGCACCTCCGTCTAATTGAATTTTTCCGTACTGTTTAAAATGTTTAAACACGAAAATTTCAATTGGATTTTGTTCCCCATTAAACAAGGAAACCATAGGACTTGAGTTTACTAAATTTGGACTTTATTTGCTCAAGATATGGCTTTTTGAATATGACTATATCCACTGTTGCGGGAACTGCGGATTTGAACGTAATTAATGAGATGATTACGGTTTTAATCCACCTTGAAATGCGTGAATTATCACTTGGGTTCTTTAATAAATCAAATAAGCAATCTTTGGAAACTGAGTTTGCATTTTTTGGATTTAAATTGATCAAGATAAGTTAATTTTAGTGATTGGGGGTCACTGCTGGAAATTAACAATTTTGATCTTGAACCTTGTGATATGTCATTCAATAATCATGATGAAAATTAATTGTTAATTTTCTGGAATAATTAGTGATAAATATTTGTGAAATATTTAAAGAAATAATTATTTCATTGAATGACACTTGCCTAAACCACAATGATGAGATGTTAGATCTTGATCATTGTTTCATCAACAAACATTGCTTTCATGAAAACTATAGTTTATCCTACAATAGTTGTGGGACAACTTTTACATGAAAAACCCTTTCTTTTGCTTGAATAGGATTGGGGATTTGTCTAGCAAATCTCCTTATAATCAAAAATGTTTTGATTTGTACTATATGGTATAACTTTCGGTTGAAGAACCGATGAACATCTCAAAGTACATGATGGTCTATTTGGTATTATCCTTTCCCGAGGCGGATGTGGTGCCTAGTCGGAGAGCATTGGGGTCGCGGGTTGCAACGTATGTGGTCCGTCCCACTCTCGTCGGTACTGGCCATGACAGCGGGTAGGGATTGTATAATACCGGAGACAGACAATATGTATTTTTCTAATTATTAAAATTCGAATAATACGTATTTTGAGATTATACCTACTATTCAAGTAAAAGACATGTTTCTTGATGATTGGGCTAAATGATTAATTTAATATGATTAAATTAATCATACCTAATAAACACACTATTTTGAATAGATGTGTATTTCCCTTGGAAGAATTAATTTTGTGAATATGATTCACAATAATTAATTATACAATTTGAATATGAGGTGGAGGATCACATAAGTGACATCCATGGTCTCCCGTCAAGGCAAAGGATTTCGTCGCCAGTTGTTGTGTATGGGAGACGCCTGTCCGAAGTGACAGATCCTGTGCATGATTTAATTGGATCGGGTTCTTTGCTTCTCGAAAGAGTAAGGCCGTATACGTAGTGACCCCAATATCGGGTCCTCATATTATTGGGGCGATATTGGATTGCGTATAGCGAGTATTAAGCCTGTTGACGGTTGGTTCAATTAACAACGGGTCAACATCACCTTAGGGGTGGTGGGCCCGGGTGTTAAAGACCGAATTGGGAAATGCAAGTTGGACTTGCAAGGCGGAATGTGTTCCCGCTTCTCTTATTCGAGTCACAGGTTCTCATATTATTGGGATGTGATAAGAATAGAGAGGAGATCCCAGATCTTGCTTGAGATATAGCGGTAAGTATATCTCTTACTTTGAAAGAAAAAATAAGGGAATAATCTTTCAAAGTCGACATGGCAGGACAAATTTGATTTAAAATGCCTTAATCAAATTATTCTTAAAATGAATATATATTTAATCTATGTATTCTAATATAGTGCATTCTTAATTTCAGAAAATAAAGTCCATGAACCCACTTAGCAAGCTTCTAGAGGTCAACCAGTTGACCGGACCAAATTATTCGGATTGGATCCGAAATTTGGATCTTGTTCTCTGTGCAGAGCGCATCTCCTACGTGCTTAGCAAGGACAAGATAGCAGACCCTGTGACTGATGAAGATAAATCATATAATGAAAAATATGATGAAGATAATAATCTGGCAAGATGTTACATCCTTGGGTCATTGTCCAATGTGCTTCAGAAGCAACATGTGGAAATGAACCATTGCCAGGAAATTATGCTGAGTCTGAAAGAAATGTTCGGTGACATAAACCGCACACAGCGTTATAATGTGATGAAAGAGCTTATTCGCTGCAAGATGCAGGAAGGGACCTCTGTCAGAGAACATGTACTCAAAATGTTTGGGTACCTCTCTGAGCTGGAAACCCTGGGAGCGTACTTGGACTCTGAAATGCAAGCTGATTTCATTCTCCTGTCGCTCCCTAAGTCTTTCAACAACTTTGTTGTGTCTTACCACATGAACAAAGGTGATTTCACAAACGCTGGGCTGTTGGCTGCTTTGAAGTCTGCAGAAGACGTCTTGAAGAAGGACGGCCCCTCTGCTAGTGCAATGGTTGCACATGCGAGAGGAAAGCGCGGGCGGAAGCAAGGTTCTCAGAAGGGCCCAGCCTCGAAGAGAAAGAAGAAGAATCAAGGATTTGGTTCATCTTCTAGTGCTTCCACACTGATGACATCGAAAAAGACCGATGTCTGTCACCACTGCAAGAAGCCGGGGCATTGGCGGCGTAACTGCCCGGATTACCTGAAGTCTACCGACAAAGGTAAAGCCCCAGCAGGTATGAAATCTACTTTCATCATTGAAACTAGCTTTCTCGTTGGACGAGAAGGAAGTTGGGTTATAGATTCTGGTGCTTCTGTTCATGTATGCAATTCGTTGCATTTGTTTCAGGAAACTAGGAATCTGGAGCATGGGGAGATAGTTATCCAGATGGGATCTGATGCAAGTGTTGCAGCAGTCGCCATCGGGACTTGCAGACTGTCGTTATCTAGTGGTCGAGTCCTAGTACTTAAAGAGTGTCTTTATGTACCTGAGGTCAGGAGGAACTTGATATCTGTGTCTAAGCTTGTTAGACATGGGTACTATTTCCTGTTCTGTAATAAATTAGTCATTAATAAATATGATAAATTTGTTGCGGAAGGTGTTCTGACTTCTAGTGGACTCTATGAATTGTGCATTGATGAATGTGTCATAAATGTCACTACCACTAATAATAAAAACCCCAAGAGATCCAGGGAAAATGGAAATCATTCAAATATGATTTGGCATCAAAGGCTCGGTCATTTTTCTGTTGATAGGATCAATAGATTGATAAAGGATGGACCTTTAGATTTTCTGCAGGTTCAAACTTTACCTACCTGTGAACATTGTATTCGAGGTAAAATGACCAGGATGCCTTTCCGTAACAAGGTTACGAGATGCGAGGGTATTCTCGACCTAATACATACTGATGTATGTGGTCCCTTCAATACCGCGACTAGAAATGGATATCGATATTATTTGACGTTTATCGATGACCATTCGCGATATGGGTTTATCTTCCTGCTTCGTCATAAATCTGAAACCTTTGAAAAGTTCAAAGAGTTTAAGGCTTTGGTTGAGAACCAAGCCGACAGGAAGATTAAACGGATTCGATCTGACCGAGGTGGTGAGTACCTCTCAGATGAATTCAAGGAATACCTTAAAGAGAGTGGAATTGTCTCCAATCTCACTCCTCCTGGAACTCCCCAACTTAATGGTGTTGCTGAAAGACGCAACAGGACCATCATGGACATGGTCCGTTCAATGATGAGTAAAGCACATTTACCTCTTAGTTTCTGGGGATATGCAGTAGAGACTGCAATATATATCCTAAACAAGATTCCTAGCAAGTCTATACCAAAGACTCCTCATGAGCTCTGGTATGGAACCAAACCTAGTGTCAATCACTTGAGGGTTTGGGGATGCTTGGTTCATGCGAAGAACGTGGACGCAAGTAAGCTAGAATCTCGCACTCGTGAGTGCTACTTCATTGGGTATGTTAAAGATGGTATTGGATACCGGCTTTATGACCCTGAGACCCAAAAGGTTTTTGTCTCTAGGGATGTGAAATTTCTGGAGGATGATTTCCTTAAAGGTCAAGACAAGAATGAAGTTGAGGAACTCATTGAATCCCCTGAGGATTCTGAGATTCCTGAACCAGAAACTGAAGAAATAAATGAAGATGAAACACCCATACCTCTTCGAAGGAGTTCGAGGGTGGTTGCACCACCTGAAAGGTATGGATTCCATGTGTCAGGTGAGACTGACAGTGATCCTTCTTCATATGATGAAGCACTTGCGGATCATGACATGGATAGATGGATGTTAGCAATGAAGTCAGAGATTGACTCCATGCATAAGAATGGTGTATGGACCCTAGAGGATCCACCTAGAGGGGTAAAACCCATTGGGTGTAAATGGATCTTCAAGAGAAAGAGGGGACCTGATGGGAAAGTAGAGACTTTCAAGGCACGGCTCGTAGCCAAGGGCTACACACAGAGAGAAGGCATCGACTACGATGAGACATTCTCTCCTGTGGCCATGCTTAAATCCATCAGGACACTGCTAGCTATAGCTGCATATCTTGACTACGACATCTGGCAGATGGACGTCAAGACGGCTTTCCTCAATGGATACCTTGAGGAGGATATCTATATGGAGCAGCCCCAGGGCTTCATAGCTGAGGACGGTAAAGTATGCAAGCTGAAGAAATCCATCTATGGGCTCAAACAAGCTTCTCGTAGCTGGAACATCAGATTTGATGAAACCATAAAGAGTTATGATTTTGTGCAGAACCCTGATGAACCTTGTGTGTACAAGAAGCTTAGTGGGAGCGCCATTGTGTTCATCGTGCTTTATGTAGATGATATCCTTATCATTGGGAATGATACAGGAATGATGACCAGTGTGAAGATTTGGCTATCCCATACCTTCGAGATGAAAGATCTTGGAGAAGCCTCTTACATCTTAGGCCTGAAGTTGTTCAGAAACCGAGAAAAGAGAATATTGGGATTATCACAACATGGATACATCAAGAAGATTCTTGAACGATTCCGTATGGATAGTTCGAAGAAAGGATTCCTCCCCTTAGGACATGGTATTTATCTGTCCAAAGGGATGGCTCCTCAAAGTGTTGAGGAAAAGAAGGCCATGGCTGGATGCCCTTATGCATCAGCCGTAGGAAGCTTGATGTATGCCATGATGTGTACTAGGCCAGACATCTGCCATGCAGTGGGAGTGGTAAGTCGTTACCAATCCTGCTATGGAGAAAAACACTGGAATGCAGTAAAGAACATATTCAAATATTTAAGACGGACGCAAGATTACATCTTGGTCTATGGGGATGGTGATCTCCAAGTCTTGGGATATACAGATTCAGACTTCCAGTCAGATATTGATGATCGAAAGTCGACATCAGGGTTTGTATTCCTGTTGAACGGTGGTGCTGTGAGCTGGAGAAGCAAGAAGCAGGACACTACGGCGGATTCAACAACAGAAGCCGAATACATTGCCGCATCGGATGCTGCAAAGGAGGCGGTGTGGTTGCGCAAGTTCATCTTGGAACTTGGCGTAGTTTCCTCTGATACTCCCGTCCCGTTACTCTGCGATAACACTGGAGCCATTGCCCAAGCAAAGGAACCCAGGTGCCATCAGAAGAGCAAACACGTGGAAAGGAAATACCACATCATTCGGGAGATTCAAAAGCGTGGTGATATCATCATCACCAAGGTGGCCTCTGCCGACAACATTGCTGATCCTCTTACCAAACCTCTGACACAGAAGGTTTTTGACCAGCATGTAATGAGTATGGGTTTACGGATTGTACCTGAATGGTTCTGAGGGCTAGTGGGAGATTGTTAGACTTGTGAGCCCTGGGCGAACCATTCTTACAATAAATGTTATTGTAATATTTAAAGTTTATCAATAAAAGTTATTGATGTTTCACTCCCTTTCTGAAATTATATGAATGAATGCACTATAAGGTCCCTCTGTACAATTAGGGTTAGGTACCATGGCCAGCTTGATGATCATATAGCTGTTGTTTCATTAAATGAATCATAGAGGCTGGTGTTTGGATGAATATCTAAGGAGTTAGATGGAGGACTCATCAAACACCGTCAAATGATTGTCAAGTGGAGATCTCCAGCCTGAGTAGGAGATGGCAATCCTTTCTCACATAGGCTGATATCTGACCGACCTTCTGATGCAGGTCCTCTGCATGGGAATAGTGATTCGGAGGTGTCAGATTAGTTAGGTCAATGGGTTGACCTAACGAGATCGAGATAACTTAAGTCCTATGTTGAATGCTGTCACAGCATAGGCATGCATCCTCTGACCGGAGACAGATATATTGCTATATATCTAAGTATGTACATTTGGCAGACCAATAGGTTGATGACCTAACCAAGGTCTATACACCGGCGAGCTGGTGTGCATATAAGGGTATATGAGCAATATGATCTCTCAAAGGGATCATACAGGTTCACTTGTGAACCGGAAGACATGAGCTTACTCATGAGGTATTGGGACCGATCAAATTCCATGCATGGTCGTCATGCTTTGGAAGCATGACATGAATTTGAAGGTATGATATATGCTTTGGGAAAGCATATGATCGATACCAAATCCAAATAACCAAGATTGAGAAACTTAATGATTAAACCCTGAAGAAGACAGTATAAAATGATCTTGATCTTCGGGTTGATCATGGGTCTTCCAGTATGCAGGATGTACAGGTATTGGGAATACCTGAAGGGTGATGTGATCATAAACGATTGTATATCCATGACGCTTCCATTCCGAGGGAGTGATGAAACAGGTCTGGATTTTAGTGACTCCTTTCAGTAGAGAAGCAATCCGATCTTAGTTCAAGTATTGGACATTGATCTGAATGGGATTCAGATTCAATGAGAAGATTGGATTTGAGGCCTTGATTTAATCAAGCATCTGTGAGAGGTCCGTAAGATCTGGATTTGAGATGAGATCTCAACATCCAAGTCACTATACGTGGAATAATACAATCGCCCTATCCTTGTCTCCAAGCATCTGCGGAGAAAGCACATTATTCTTGAAAGGGTTCAAGAATAGTTCTTTTGATGAAATATCCAAGCAAGGACTTGATGATTAAATGTGATTTAATTATCAAGCTTAAATATGAATATGATTCATATTGAGAAAATGATTATCTAAGATAATTAAATGAGATTTAATTATCAAAGATTATGAGAATGTGGATAGCACTATCCATAATATATGTATGTTATAAATATGATTTATAATATACATATATATAAGAGAGAGAATTTATGTAAATAGCATTTGTTAATTAATAATGTGAATTGGATTCACATTTGTTAATTAATTGGAAATGCAATTTACTAACTAGTTTGGGTTGTGAATATGATTCACATAATTTTCAATGGCAAGATTGAAATATTCACAAATTAATTTTGGAATTATTTTGGTGGATATTTATTGTAATTAATTGAGGAATAATATAATAAATAAAATGGAGAGAACAACCACCCTCATGGGTGGCGTCACCCATGAAGAGTTCATGGGTGACGCCCCCCCCCTTTTTAGGGGTTGGTTAACTCCACTTCATTTGTTATATTATCTCTTGATTAGTTGTTGTTATTGAACAACAAATCCTAGCCATTGATTTATCATGGACCAAGCATATCCCTTGGATCCATGAGTCCCATGGATTGAGATCCATTGGATCCTAAACTAGTATATAAGGAGGGCTAGGGTAGCCTCTCCATGGTACATAATCTAGAGTTGTGAAAGACAACTTCTCTCTCTCTCTCTCTCTCTCTAATTTTCGTGTGAGGTCTCTCTCTCAATTTCTAAGTGGCCGTCCACTTTGATCATTGAAGAAGAGAGGATCTTGCTTCGCCTTCGACGCTTGGATCTTCATCAAGGATTGCGGGAAGGACGCGACTCATCATCGTGCCCGCAAGCGCATTCTCCGTGGGTCGGACTCAAGATAGGAGGATCTCTACTTTGGGATCTCGCGATTACAACCACGCTTCAAGAGGTATTTCTTGTGCTTTGTGGTTTGATGAAACGATCCGAGAAGTGTTCTCGTGATCATGTGGTTTCATCATTATGTTAAAATTTTTTTTTTTAATTTCCGCTGCATCTAGCATCTAGTACGACTAGTTGCTCCGATCGTATTCGATACGATCAACACGCTTCCGTGATGCGCTTAAGGATTCACAATATCCTTCAAGCGCTACCTGCAGGCGGCGCACGGCGGCGCAAGCTCGCCGGATCGATGGTCGAGACGTCCCCTCCTCGCTGCAACAATGCCCGGAGCGAGCTGTCTCTCTCGCGGAGGCACTGGAGGTCACTGGGTGGAGTGCGAATGAGCCAAAGATGAGGAACAGGGAGGCGGAGCTGGGACTTTATACAGCTAGGGGTCCGAGAAGAATGGGTCAGGCACGGTTGTCGGAGCTCGGACCCCGAGGCAAAACCATCGGACGTGGGTCTCGGATGTGCGTGGAGTAAAGGGAGCCCGGGTTTGCGGATTCAGGTATCGAGTCATGACGCGAAAAATCGGGGAAGTCGGGTTGGGCGTCACGAACCCGTGGGAAGTGGTCCTGGAAGGGAGTTGACCGGGGGGTCAACGTCCCCGTGGACCAATGGGGACAAGCCACGTGGAAAAGATTTGAATATTCATTTAAAAATAGCAAATGGTCGAATTATTAAAAACTCAAAATATAAAAAAATGTTTATTTTATTTTTTTCTATTTTTTTGGTGATTTTTAATTAATTTTTCAAAATAAAAATAAGGTATGTTCACTATAGTACTATACATAGGTATATATACAATATTAATATTTGATTATTAATTTTTAATTAGTTATTTTTATACATTTTTATCCCCATTTTATATTTTATTTATTTATAGCATAAAATTAGAAATAAAAAGATATTTTTATTTTATTTTTATTATTTATATATAAGGGTGAAATAAATAACTATATACATATATATACATGGTATATGTACAATATTCTTTTTGATTTTTATTTTTCTTCTTTTTAGTTTGGTTTTTTTTGTGGTTTTTATTTTATTTATTTACACCATCAAAGATAGAATATATACAAATTTTATGGAAATTAATTTATTTATTTATAGGGTGAAATAAATAGTGATGAGGTGTCTATGTACAAGGGAGTCATTTCTATTTTCTTTTTGATTTTTTCAATCTTTGTTTTGATTTTATATTTACAAATATTTACAAATATCTACAAACCACTTTTATTCTATTTTAGAGGAAAATATATCTATTGTATTTACAGGTATATTTACACACACGAGCTCCCTATCTCTCTCTACTCTGGCTTTTATGTAGTCAGGCCCATACTGAGCCCTCCCTTGGGATTAGGTTGCTCAATATTTATTCTAAATATTTCCCTCTTTTTCTTTTGTCTCTTTATTATTTTATTTTTGCACAAAAATTTGCTAATTATTAAACTTTATACAATGCATGCTTTTGGTAATTATTTGTATTTACATGAATATACATGTATTTGCAAAGGTTTTTGTAGCTAAAATATAAGAATAAAGAGTGATGAATGGGTATTCATCACCCCCTATGCTTAACTTTGCTAGTCCCTTAGCAAACACTTATTTGAAAAAGAAGTGAAAAAGAGAAAGAAAAAGAAAAAGAAGAGAATATACATGGATTAAGGCTGATTATTACACTCGCCTTCATTAAATTGAAATATGGAGCTCGATCAGATCTTTGGATTATTAATGTGTCGGGACCTTATTTGGACTTAAGCTTAAAAATTAACAGCCTCTAAGTTCCACCAATCTATGGACAAGACTCCTCAATAAACCAGATCAGAACAAGTCTACATACACAAACTCTAATGACCATGAATCTTTCCATGCAGTGTAAGTGATATGTAGCTCCTCACCTCAGAAGTAACAAAGAAACAACCTCCCCCAACCTGGTAACTCTAATGCCTCGGTCTAGCAACTCTTTCCTCGAGAAGCGGGGTATTCCCTTCTAAGTTCAATTGCAATCGGCTCAAGAAGAGGGGGAAGAAGATGAAGAATGGACCATGGCCAGTGTAGCCATGTATCCCTGGGAGCCCAACCAGTGTAGCTAAGTCTCCCGCTGCAAGCTTCATGAGATGTAACATGGATACCATAAGCTTTTGCTTTATTTGACTATATACACTCCGGTGGGGTTATTAAATTTTCAATCCGACCCACCACCTTTTTTTGGAGTTCTTTTTCTTTTTGCACACTTTTTTTTCATGTGCAACTGTACAACATATCTACATGGTGCATCGTATATACAAGGAGTTTTTCCTCTTGAGCTAGTAGACTATCCCTCTTTTGAAGCTTTATTGCAACCCACGGCTTCTGTCTTTAGCCTTCATCACCACTAGACCAAGTTGAGGCGCACTTCCTTCACTAGAAAAAGAAGAGAGGTTCCGCCTAGAAGTACTACCCTCATATGCTACCCCAAGCCAAAGGAAACTGCCTCCTCACCACCTCATCCGTGGAGAGCTATGTGTAAAGTGTTGGTGCAAGTCAAGCCATTGTCTCTAAGAGTCATGCGTGTGTTGTTAAGTGCTCTACTTAGGATCATCAAGATGACATATGCTCATAGCCTTGTGGACTCAAAGAATTAAGTCCCAATGGACCTGAAAATCCTTAACCCTAAGCCCTATAAGGTTCCTCTTAGAATTAGGTGGATTAAGATCTTAATCAAGCTCTATTTCCCAATTTAATTCCAAGCTAGTTTAAATGTCAGCTATGATCCACGAAAAACTATACACATATATACAAAGATGCTATTTACAAATATTTACAATCATGCACAATTTTTGAAAAATGTTTTGAAACCATGGATATATGCATGAATGCAAGTTTTGCAAAATATTTACAAACAATTACACAAGGTTTTAGCAAACTTTTTGTTTTCAAAACATTTTGGAAAAATTTTGTACTGTATACATAATTTTGATATGAAAATATTTACAAATCCTTTACACAAATCATTTTTCAATCATTTGTACAAAAATAATTTGTATAAATAAATAGGTATGTGCAAGATGAATTTTATATACAAGGAAAAATTTTAAATTTTATGGGTTTTTAGCCACTTTTATTTATTAACACACTCACACAAAGTACGAGTTATGGCTAAAGTATATATGAAATATATACACACCCCCTATACTTAGCTCGAACGATGTCCTCAGAGTGATTAAGAGCGATGAAGAAGACATAACTCGTGCTTAGTATAGGGACGTGAAAAGGAATGGCTAGATACAGAGATGAAAGAATAGAATGAATAGAAGATCAAGAGAGTCCCGGCTTTTCCCCCTATACTTAGGATCAAGTAATCCTAAGTATAGCAAGCTGTACATGAAGGGAAATCCGAGTGAAGGATGTACAGAATCTGCCCCCCCTATACTTAGGGTGAAATATCCCTAAGTATAGGCATCAAAACAGGGGTAGAAAGGATAAAAAGAATACCCGAAGGTCCTACATCCCCCCTATACTTAGGGTAAAGTACACCCTAAGTATAACATAATCATAAGATGAGAAAAAGGGATGTGGGACTAAAGAATAGAGTGATATAGACAACTGGATCTATTCAGGTCGGAAGAACAGTGATAATCATGCGTAAGATGCAATAGATGTGAGTCAAGAGACCACATCTCACGCAAAATGAATAGGGGCAACATCAACGACCCGCGGCTCATGATCTAAAAATGGCTTGAGCCGCTGGCCGTTCACTCGAAAGGTAATCTCAGAAGAAAACTCAGATATATCAATGCTCCTGTTGTCGTGTACCTTTCTCACAAGATAAGGTCCCTTCCATTTGCTCTGTACTTTCCCTGGAAATAGACGAAGCCTAGCATCAAACAGCCATACTCTCTGTCCAGGCTCAAAATGCTTGTGACTGATATGAGAATCATGCCACTCTTTCACTCTCTCCTTATACTGTAGGCTGTTTGAGAAGGCGGTATCACGAAGCTCCTCCAGGGCTGCTAACTCTGCCCTCCTCTGGTCTCCTACACTATCTGGATCTAAAAGAATATCTGTGACTGCCCAAAGTGACTTGTGCCTCAACTCAACAGGTAAATGGCACAGCTTTCCATAAATGAGGCGAAAGGGAGATGCGCCCAATGGTGTCTTGAAAGACATCATATATGCCCACAAGATCGAGTCCAAAAGCTGTGACCAATCCTTTCGGTCAGGGCGGACGACTTTCTGCAAAATAGTCTTGATCTCCCTGTTCGACACCTCGGCTAGATCATTCGTCTGTGGATGGTATGGAGTGGCAACTCGATGGTCTATGCCGAACTCGCTAGCAAGTTCCTTCACCTGGTCGTTGATGAAATGATACCCCCCATCTGAAATCAATACTCGAGGTACCCCGAACCGCGTGATGATGTGCTTCCTCAAAAATCTGCAAACTGTCCTCGCATCAGCGGCTCGGGCAGGGATGGCCTCAACCCAACGACTCACATAGTCTACGGCCAACAGAATGTACTCGAATCCCTGACTCTTAGGGAATGGACCCATGAAATCGATGCCCCATGCGTCAAAAACCTCACAGAAGTGAATGGGCTGCATCGGCATCATATCACGCTGTCCACAAGTGCCCATCCTCTGACAGTCAGTACACCTCTTCAGGAACTCATGAGAGTCCTTGAAGAGGGTAGGCCACCACAAGCCGGATTGGAGCACTTTCTGTGCCGTTCTCCTCACAGAATGATGTCCTCCTGCCTCAAGCTTGTGGCAGTAAGTGAGGACGCTATGGTGTTCCTCCTAAGGAATGCACCTACGCCAGACGCTATCTCCTCCTTCGTGGTAAAGGATGGGATCCTCCCAGTGGTAAGACTTGGCCTTCGCGAGGAAGGTCTCAAGCCTCTGCCTGGGCCAACCTTGTGGGACTTTCTTAGCAACAAGAAAGTTCACAATGTCGGCATACCACGGGAGAGAGGCGATAGCAAGGATCGCCTCATCTGGGAAGGTCTCACAAATGGGATCAATCTGCTCAGAAGCCTCAGGATGCTCTAAACGGGAGAGATGATACGCCACCACATTCTTGACTCCAGGCTTATCCTTGATCTCAATGTCGAACTCCTGGAGTAGAAGGATCCATCTAGTCAGTCTGACCTTGGCATCCTTCTTTGCCATGATGTATCGGATGGCGGTATTATCAATATACAAGGTCACTCTAGATCCAATAATGTACGATCTGAACTTATCTAGGGCGAACACTACGGCTAGCATCTCCTTCTCTTTGACTGTATAATTCTGCTGCACGGAATCCAATGTGCGGCTAGCGTAGTGAATAGCAAAGGGGACTCCATCCCTCCTCTGTCCCAGCACAACCCCCACAACAAAATCAGAGGCGTCCGTCATGATCTCGAATGGGAGAGACCAATCTGGTGGCTGAAGTACATGAGCCTCAACAACACAATCCTTGAGAGTCTCAAACGACGAAAGACACTTGTCATCGACAAGGAACTCGGTGTCTTTCGTTAGCAGATCAGTCAACGGTCGGGCAACCCTACTGAAATCACGAATGAATCGCCGGTAGAAACCGACGTGCCCAAGGAAAGACCATAACTACAGCAAGTTGGATGGTGGTGTGAGTTTTCTAATGACATCAACCTTGGCCGGATCAACCTCCATGCCCATGTTGGAGATGATGTGGCCAAGCACCGTCCCTTGAGTCACCATAAAGTGACTCTTCTCCCAAGATAGAACCAAGCAAACCTCTATACATCACTGAAGTACTCGGTCTAGGCAGTCAAGACATGAGTCGAATCCGTCGCCGTAAATCGAGAAATCATCCATGAAGACCTCCAAGCACTCCCCTACCATGTCCGAAAAGATCGACAGCATGCATCTCTGAAAAGTCGCAGGGGCATTGCATAGCCCAAATGGCATGCGTCGGAAGGCGTATGTACCGAAGGGACAGGTAAAGGTGGTCTTCTCCTGGTCCTCAGGAGCGATGGCCACCTGGTTGTAGCCAGAGTACCCATCCAGAAAACAATTGGCATGCGTCGGAAGGCGTATGTACCGAAGGGACAGGTAAAGGTGGTCTTCTCCTGGTCCTCAGGAGCGATGGCCACCTGGTTGTAGCCAGAGTACCCATCCAGAAAACAATAATGGCTCTTCCCTGCCAGTCTCTCAATGATCTGATCAATAAAGGGCAGGGGGAAATGATCCTTCTTGGTGGCCTGGTTGAGTCTCCTGTAGTCAACACAAACCCACCAAGAAGTGGGTACTCGTGTAGCAATCTCCTCTCCAGACTCGCTGATAACTGTAGTAATGCCCGTCTTCTTGGGCACCACATGCAAAGGGCTGACCCACTTGGAGTCGGAGATGGGATAGATAAAATCGGTGCTCCACCACTTCGAAATTTCCTTCATGGCAACCTCTCTCAGATTCGGGTTCAACCGCCGCTGGAACTCACACGACGGCTTCGCCTCATCCTCGAGATAGATATGGTGGGAGCACATGGCCGGACTAATCCCCTGGAGATCTGCTACACTCCATCCTATCGCCTTGCGGTTCTTTTCAAGAACCCCCATCAGACGGGATTCTTGCTCTCCAGTCAAATCGGCTGAGATAATGACTGGGTACATCTCATGCTCACCCGCAAGGAACCTATACTTCAATGACGCAGGTAGTGGCTTCAGCTCTGGACAAACTGGTGCTGGCAAATCTGGCTTCTGAAGAATCCGAGTGTATGCGGCCAAATCTGCCCGGGAGAATGAGAACTCTCTCTCACATACTGGATCTGGAGAAGGCTGCTCAACTAAACTGTCTCTGCTGTGCTCGGCATCTACCTCCTCCTCAGCTGTAGGCTTTGTGGAACTCAGGTCTTGCATGTGATCCTCACAATCTGCCCAATCAGACTCTGACTCCGAGGGATCTGTATCCTCTAAGGTGGCATCAGCACCACCATCATCACAAGAATCTGTGTCGCGGTCGAGAACTGGCTCTGCTGCCTCTGAAGTATCCTGGACCATGAATGTGCTCTCCAGGCTCTCCTCTGCCGTCGTCTCTGCATCAGAGGAATCTGAAAATGAGAGGATGGCCTGTGCGGCTGGGTCTGCCCAAACTGCCTCATCATCTGTGATCACAAAGTCACAGTCCTGGTGGATGTCTAGCCCTGCATTTATCAGCAGCTCTGTATCTGAAGTGGTCTCTGAGCATGATCTGTCTCTGGCTCTGCTGTCCTTGACCGTCTATATTTGTACACTTTCGCCCTCGATGTGAAAGTATACCTTCCCGCTATCATGGTCAGTCACCGCCTTGGCTGTGGCCAAGAATGGACGACCGAGAATGATGGGGGTATCGGTCACGGACTCAGGGTTCTCCATGTCCAACACTACGAAGTCCACGGGGAATTGCAGGCCCTGAATCATGATGACAACGTCTCGCAACAACCCCTTCGGCCTCTTGACAGATCGATCAGCAAACTGAAGGACTGTCCTGCTCTATCTAAGAGTGCCCAACTCGAAGCGGTCGAGAAGGGCTGCCGGAAGGAGGTTGATCGACGATCCGCTATCTAATAGAGTACGGTCGAACCTCTGCTCTTTGATGTGGCATCTGACATAAGAGGCTCCTGAATCTGGCCTCTTGGCCGGTAGACGGTTCTGGATTGCGAAACACGTGGCTTTCGTCAGCACATGGATCTCTGAGTGGTGGTTCATCCTCTTCCTCCTGACAGTGGTTCTGTCTCTAAGGGAACGCTGAAGAAGGGGGATGTGCTGCAAGGCCTCCTGAAGAGTCAGTTGTATGTGGAATCGATCTATCATCTGTGGGATGAACTCTTCCTGATCTCTCTTTTTTGGATTTTCTTTTTTCTTCCCCTTCCCCATCTGAAGGGCTCTGGGGAAGGGGATCACATGTTCCTTCTTAGATGGACTAGGAAAAGGTCTAGAGGGCTCGACGGCCGGATCCGCACATACATCAAGCATCACAGTGGGACCGGAAAAAACCAAACCTTTTCCTTTATTAACAACAGAGTTCCGAGATACATCAGAAGTAGAAAAAACAACAGGTCTCTTAGAATGAACACGGGTGGCCTCAGCACCACCATCGGCTGGATCAACTGGACGACTCGCGACCTCAGTACCGCGCTCTGGCTCGGCATCAGAGGTGGCCTCAGTACCACCTCCTCGAACCGGTGAGACCGCAGCCTCAGCACCGCCTATGGAATCAGCATCCTTGGTGGCATCAGTACCACCGTCATCGTCTCTAGCGGACTTAGTACCGCTCTCCTCCTCCTCGTCGGGCGCTCTGGGTGGATCCTCATGATGTGGCTCAGACGAGGCGCCGCCTGCTGGCATCCTACCGTTCCTAAGTGTGACAAAATCAGTATCAAATAGATATCCAGTCATATCACCAAATGCATCACTAAGAGTGGTATACTCAGTACAAGCTACCTGCTCAGATTTCCGCTTCAGGCTATTGGGGTTCGGCTCAATCTGGGCAGGTATGGATGCCTTCCCTCTCACGATGTCCCGCATCTCCTGGCGGAACTCGTCCATCTCCCGTTGAAAAGTAGCCTGCTGATCTGTGAGAATGCATGCTATATCATCCAAGATAGGGTTCTCATGGGAACCCGACGGGTAGCCTCTCTGGTAGTGAGGCTGGTGGATCTGCTGCTGTGGCTGAGAGGGGTATGAGTGATGCTGCTGCTGCTGGTGAGGCTGCTCACGCCTCCACGACTGTCCCTGCTGATAGGGACGAGGACCATAGGACGACTGCTGCTGCTGCTGTGATGGGTACACTGGGGGCTGCTGCTGCGGCTGGTGCTCTCTCTGATGGCTGTACTGGCCACCCTGTCCTGATGGCTGCTGCTGGGGCTAGGTACCTCCGGTCCCCCACCGGAATCCGGGATGGTCTCGTCAGATACTGGGCTGAGGGCGGTCATACCAAATCCCGTTGACATCCATCAACGGCTCTGTGTCGTACTGGGGTGGCGGGAGCACTGCCAGAGGCTGATCCGGCTCGTATACCACCATTTGCAAGTTTGGAGATGGTGGTGACTGGTAGGTGGGCTGCGGCTGCTGGTACGGCTCCGCCTGTACAAGGTGAACCTGTCTAGGCTGCTGGTGTGAGCTGGAGTGTTGGGACGAGCTGCTGCTGCTGCCGATATCGCCTCGTGACTGAAGACGTGACTGGGAAGCCGTCTGTGTCTCCTGAAGACACATGAGTTGTGTCTTCAAGTCACTCAAAGTCTGTGCCATCTGCTCCATCTGAGTGATGCCCTGGCACTGCTTCTTCTCAATAATATCCATCCGGTCCACTTCTCGCTGATGATCCCCATGTCCGCGACTGATGACTCGGCCTGTGCTGCTGCTAGTGCGGACGAACTGGAAGGACCGGCGTCGACCCATGCTATCCTCTGGTACTGCACGGTCTGTGGCTGCTGGGGTCTGCCCTGAGTGTACAACCGGGTCTGGGACATCACCATGTAGTTCTCGGCCATCTCCTCGTAGATGGCCCAGACCTGGTCGTGATCCTTGACGAAGTAAGACCCGCCACAAGAAGCGTTCACCAAGCCCTGAAGCTCTGGTGTCAGCCCGCTGAAAAAGTTCTGCACGAGGTTCGGCTTGGAAATGTCGTGGTGCGGGCATCTATCAGTCAGCTCTCTGAACCTCTCCCATGCCTCATGGAACTGCTCGTTGGGGAGCATGGAGAAGTTGCTTATCAGGGCTCTCGCGGCATTGGTCTGCCCGAGTGGATAGTACTTGTGCAAGTACTCGGCACGGAGCTGCTCCCAAGTGTAGACAAACTTCCCCAGATGTTTCAGCCAGGTGGCTGCTCTGTCTGCCAAAGAGAAGGGGAACGCAATCATCTTGATGGTATCCTGGTCCACCTGACGATCGTGGACAGTACCGCAAATCATCTCAAACTCCTGAAGGTGGAGATGAGGCTCCTCAGTGGCCAACCCATGGAACCGGGGTAGAAGCTGCAAAGTGTTCGGGGGGAACTCGAAGTCCCCCACGATCGCTGGTATCACTACCCAACGATGCGTCAGAGTCGATCCGGAATTGTGGTTCTCCCGCATCGGTCTCGGTGGTCCTCCTGCTGCTGCGGCAGCTGCCGCATCGTCGGGTCCTCCTCCGCGGTTCTCGCGGTCGGCTCTCATCTGCTCAAGCTCTCGCCTCATCTCTATCATGAATGCCCTTTGATCTCTCAACTGCTGCTGCACTGACTCAAGGGAGGCGATCAGGGTGGAGTTGATCGAACCCTGGTCCAGAATGAAATGCTCCTCCTGCGGACCTCTGGAGCGATCATCACTAGCGCCGACCATGGTCTCTAAAAAAGCAAAAGACCCAAACTCAGGTGCCGAAAAATCATCTGTCTATCTCTCCTCTGGCACTAGTATCTCGGTATCAGAAGAAGAAGGGTGGTCGAGGGGGAACAGGGCAGAGTCATACTCGGGTTCGGAGAGCGGGTATGAGCTCCCACGAACCGACCTAGATGAATGGGCCGGAGTGCTAAAAAGCGGTGTAGCCAGAGGCTGCCTAAGAGACCTCCTGCCCATCATCGTGATCTGGCGAGTAAGGCGGATGAGATCTGGAAAAACTATGATTACAAGCAAACCCCCGGTTCATCAACACAACACGAGCTGAAGACCGTAAAGGCTCGGTCAATTATCTTGTCAATTTTATTTTAGTGAACAATCAAGATATCAGAGCGATTACGTGACCTGTTGGGATACCCGATACTTTCCCAACCGACTGTCCCGCACAGAAGAAGTCGGTAATCAGTCGAGAATAGTACCGGAGGGCTCTACCTAGTGTTCGGGTCACTCTCTCGCACAATCAAACCAAGCAATGAGGGGGTTGTTCTCGCCAAGACAAGTTTTTAAATCAAGTGTCTTTTAGTGATCAATAGTTTTAGCAGTCCCAAATTTATGGTTTTTCTTTTTAGGTCTTTTTCAATGAAAGCAAAAACGCCTAATGAATTTTTCGGTTCTCCTGGTTATTAAGTCCAAAATAGGGGGGAGAAGTCAAAAAAGCCAATGCGTGAAAATCAATGATGCATGCAGAGTAAGAGATGCGTACCTGACTCCAACAGTCTACATGCAGGATGATCCGCGCAGAATTGAAAGACAGAAATAAAACTACCTATATGGTGCAGCGGGAAAAGCCGAGTCCTAAGCATGCAATTTCTACTCGATAGAACCGTCTAGCTGGTCACCAGCCTTCGATCCAGAGAGTCCGGTCTAGACCCACCCCTCCTCTTCTCGACAGGTCGAGCTCAGGAGTAGCGCTTAACGGGGCAGGCTCGCGGCGCGTAGGCTCGAAGGAAAATGAATCAGCTATTTTTATTAATCTTTTATTAGTGGGTCCAATTATCGATCTATAGGCACAAGTAGTCTATTAGGTGTGTGGATCCTACTAATTATGGCACAGTCAAACAGAAAGTCCTAGATCTAGGGGCTCGATAAAAACTGCGTAAAACCGTAAAAGGCAGCGAAAAATGAAAACCGCGAAAAAGCCGCAAAAAGTCTAAGGGTCCCCCGAGCACACCGGTGCTCAGCGAAACAGACCCGAGAAAAGTCTCAGTCCAAGTCTTGCTACTGTCCCTGTATTATTACAACAATTCTGATAGCAAAAATTAAAACTAAGCTACTCTACACTAAGCTGCTCCTCACGCTCTCCTGCGGCTCCGTGCAGAAGGGAGCCGCCTCCGAATCCTGCGGTTACGCCGGCTACTCGAGAGTCGCCGCCTCGGTCCTCGGGCCCTCGCAAGAAACAAACAAAGTGTTATCAACCAAATTATTATATAAACAATGTTAGAAATATATACATACATACATATATATATATATATATATGCAAAAATCTATACAGAAAACCGCAAAAAAGAAAACTGCGGAAAAAGACGACTACTAAGCCGTGCTCCCCGACAACGATACCATTCTGATGTGACCATGAAAACCGAGCGAGCGAGGCACATCAGGTATATCTCATGCGATCGTTGCGACCTCAATCACTCGGGTGATCAATCGAGAAAAATAGACCACCAAAATCGGACAAAAATCAAATAAGCTCAAGTAGCGGTCTCGTTATTATATTAACCTGGTATAGCGATCATGGTCGAACACAAGGAGCACGTAATGGCCTTGCGGCCTACGAAGTAGTCTAAAAAGTAATAAAATAAAAGAAATGTATTTTTGATGGATTTTCAATTTTTATGTATTTTTTTGGATTTTTGATTAATGAAGAAAATAAAGAAACCAATAAAACAACCAATTACACACAATTATTTATCTACTCAAAAATCACCCAAAAATTCAAATAAAAATATTTTTATGTGTTTTATATTTTTTACTATTTTTGATTAATTTTTGGTAATTTTTTGATTTTTATTGAATTTTCTAAAAATCAAACAACACAAGAAAAAAAGAGGTACTGTCCAGCCAGGTGTCAAGGGCCAATTTAAAATGCAAAATGGCCCTATTAACACATGGAGGTAATTTTCCTGTAAAGAAGAATAAACAAGGAAAATTTAGGCACGAGAATTATTGTTTTTGTTTTTTTCAATTAATTATTAGAATTTTTATGGGTTTTTAGGGGTTTTTCAATTTTTATGAGTTTTATATAACCAAAAATGTCCAAAATTGGTCAGAAAATCAAACAAGTCAAAACAAACACTACCTAATTTTTTTAATTTTTAGAGGTGTTTTAATATTTTTTTGCGATTTTTAAAGCTAGACAGTAAAGAAAAAGCGTGTTTTTGAATATTTAAAAATAATAAATGCAATAAAAAATATCTCCAAAAATTGAAGAAAATTTTACACTATGGCAGGAGCCATGTATCCAATTTTCATCGCATTTGGAGTTGTTTTGATATTTTATTAAAAATCAAAACTAAGGTACAATGCATAGGGACCTGTACGCAATTAGTAGAAGTTCCAGAGGATCCGGTGCAAATTTTCCAAGAAAACACGCGTGAGGCGCGTGACTTGGGCACTCAGGGACCTAATTTCAAAGAAAATAAGGTTCCCGGACTAATTAGTAATATGTACCAAAAGTCTGGGGGACCTTATTGTAAAATACCCACTAAATAACACACATGCTCATTAAATCCATTCATAGGGGTATATATGCAATTAATAAAACTCTAAAATCATTCATTAACACCCTAGAATTGGAGGTCCATACATGCAATTAACCCAACAAAACACGTGTCGATGCACGTGATCCTCTACAGGCAGGGGCATACATGTAAATACAGGAAACGACAGGGTCCACAGTGTAAATTACCTAACTAAATAAAATACCTAAAATATTTACAGGACTACAGTAGAACTACTAAGAAACTAAGGGCCTAAGGTGATATTTACCCTTTATTAAGTCGACCGTCGGATGCGCGCCACGTGGTGATCCATCGGCTCAGATGCGCGAGGGCTAACCCTCGACGATCAACGGTCACGATCATTCCTCCATGGATCAAATGGTGGTGGTGGCTCCTGGCATGGATGGATAGGATGCGAACTGGAGCTGAAGAGCGATCGGACGGATGCGGAGGATGGAGGACGAACTGATCGCCGACGAAGTTCGCCGAGCTCGTGTGTGCGCTGAAGTCCTCCTCGCGGGCCACGGATGATCGGAGAAGATGCGTGTGGGCCTTCCACGTCGAATGGCACCCTCCGATGACTCGACAGAGCTCTGGGGAGCTCAGGCGAGGCCAGCGGAGGTCGAGCTGCTGCACCTGGATGTCGAACCCCTCAGATGGGCTTCCTGTTACCTGCAAAGATGTGCAACGAACTCGCGGGTCGAGGGCAAAGTGCCTCGACCCTATAAGCAGGGGTGAAGGTGGTCGGTGAGGCGAGGCGTGCGAGTTACGGCGATGCGACGGCGGAGGAACTCGACTCCCAACTCCTGTGCGAGCTGGGTTGGATGAAGGGGTGGAGAACGTGCGCGAGAAGAAGGCGAACGTGATGGGGTGGTCCGATGATCGAGACGAAGGCGGAGATGGCCGGAATCGAAGGTGAACGACGATGGGTCGATTTGGGGCAAAATGGAAATTCGAGAAATAGAGAGGGAACGAGAGCTACCTACTGGGCGTAGTCGACTGTGGAGGAGCTGGCGATGCTCCTGGTCCTTGCCTCGAGGACCGTCAGTGTCCGAGGCTCTGGCGCTACCTCCAGGCGACGCACGGCGGTGCGAGCTCGTCGGTACGATGGTCGAGACGTCCCCTCCTCGCAGCAACAATGCACGGAGCGAGCTGTCACTCTCGCGGAGGCACTGGAGGTCACTGGGTGGAGTGCAAATGAGCCAAAGATGAGGAACATGGAGGCGGAGCTGGGACTTTATGCAGCTAGGGGTCCGAGAAGAATGGGTCGGGCACGATTGCCGGAGCTCGGACCCCGAGGCAAAACCACCGGGCGTGGGTCTCGGATGTGCGTGGAGTAAAGGGAGCCCGGGGTTTGCGGATTCAGGTGTCGGGTCGTGACGCGAAAAATCGGGGAAGTCGGGTTGGGCGTCACGAACCCGTGGGAAGTGGTCCTGGAGGGGAGTTGACCGGGGGGTCAACGTCTCCGTGGACCAATGGGGACAAGCCACGTGGAAAAGATTTGAATATTCGTTTAAAAATAGCAAATGGTCGAATTATTAAAAACTCAAAATGTAAAAAAAATGTTTATTTTATTTTTTTCTATTTTTTTGGTGATTTTTGATTAATTTTTCAAAATAAAAATAAGGTATGTACACTATAGTACTATACATAGGTATATATACTATATTAATATTTGATTATTAATTTTTAATTAGTTATTTTTATACATTTTTATCCCCATTTTATATTTTATTTATTTATAGCATAAAATTAGGAATAAAAAGATATTTTTATTTTATTTTTATTATTTATATATAAGGGTGAAATAAATAACTATATACATATATATACATGGTATATGTACAATATTCTTTTTGATTTTTATTTTTGTTCTTTTAGTTTGGTTTTTTTTGTGGTTTTTATTTTATTTATTTACACCATCAAAGATAGAATATATACAAATTTTATGGAAATTTATTTATTTATTTATAGGGTGAAATAAATAGTGATGAGGTGTCTATGTACAAGGTGAATATGTACAAGGGAGTCATTTCTATTTTCTTTTTGATTTTTTTAATCTTTGTTTTGATTTTATATTTGAAATATTTACAAATATGTACAAACCACTTTTATTCTATTTTAGAGGAAAATATATTTATTGTATTTACAAGTATATTTACACACATGAGCTCCCTATCTCTCTCTACTCTGGCTTTTATGCGGTCAGGCCCATACTGAGCCCTCCCTTGGGATTAGGTTGCTCAATATTTATTCTAAATATTTCCCTCTTTTTCTTTTGTCTCTTTATTATTTTATTTTTACACAAAAATATGTTAATTATTAAACTTTATACAATGCATGCTTTTGGTAATTATTTGTATTTACATGAATATACATGTATTTGCAAAGGTTTTTTAGCTAAAATATAAGAATAAAGAGTGATGAATGGGTATTCATCACACCGTCCGTCGCCCCATCCTCTAGCAACAAACAGGTGCCACACCTCCACCTTGGTACTGCTCCCAAACATTGTGAGCTCAGCCCAGTCGCCCTCCCTTGACCGTCCACCAGCACCTTTCAGCGACTGCCTCATCATTGCTGCGTGCGAGCCCCCTTCCCGCCTCGAGCGGCAGAACTCCATCACCGCCACGACTGACCCCCTCCTCTAGGCAACCCCATCGATCCGCACAGTCATGTGGCACTCCGACCTGATCTCGCCGCCTCCAAACCGCCAACCTCCGTCAGCCCCTTCGCACAGCTCTCTAGGAGGGGCAGCTCAGGAGGGTTAAAAGGGTCCTCACCGATCTCACGATTACAGTGCTTGACGAAAAGGAGGAAAATTCCATCGTTTCTCACTGCAACCGTTCCTTCGGGAATCCTGCAACCCCTTTGCACCACTCCACCCGGAACTTCAAGTCACTCTCGTGGAGCGTCTCGTGCTCGTGGTCTATCGCTCGACAATTGCAGGCGATTGCGAGCAATTTAAGCGTGCCTGATGTGATTGCCACGGGTGGGCTTGCGGCTGTCATGTTCGCGATGAATTACGTTGTGCCACAGTCCAACAACCTCTGCCCCTCTTTTACCTGTAGATCTTGTTTTCTTAGATTTTTTATACCAATGGAATACTTTATAAATGTGATATGATTTTAAGGGTAAAGTCGACAACATGTAACTTTTTTCATGAGAGTTAATGGGTAAAATACATGGCAACTAACATAGGATTATGCCATGTAAGAGTTAAGCATTTTTCGAGGTCTTATGTTTTATCCGTGATTTCATGAGGTTATGAATGTAATTACAAAATTACTCAATATTATGGGTGTAAAAATCCCTCTATTTAATATAGTGTAGGGTGGGAATGTAGAGATGGATAAGGGAATTACATGGACATTACGAGGATTATTGGTATAAGAAGATCAATTTAAAACTCAAACATATTGAAACAGAGTGGATTGTGCTAGACATACATAAAGGCGAATCAAGAAGTGAAGTAATATTCATCATGTAGTAAGAAAAGTGATGTTACGATGAAGATGAAGATAAAAGTTTACCCATGAGTTTGATGTGAGAAAAGAGAGTGGACAATTGCTTTGCGTAGGTAGTAAAGATTGGTTGGAATGTCAAAAAACTGCTGATAATAAATCAGGCGGTCGTGTATTCTACACAAGGCGAGAACACAGTCGATGCGTTGACTGCTCAGAAATCCGGATTTAATCAACAATTAACCCACAAATAATATCAAGCAATGGAAATCAAAGTGTGGAGTTAAAATTCATTATAACTCTACAAAATATGTGTATAGGGTAAGTAATGTAGAGTGTCGAACACTGGGAGCAAACAGGTAGATCGGGGCAATAATGCGCAGAAAATGAATGTGTTACTTGTCTATATTTTTGGGTGTGGGTTTTTGTGTTTTTATACTTTTTTTATTTTTATTTTTATTTTTCTTTTTATAGTTTTTGGTTTTGTTTTTGATTTTTTGTTTAAAATAAATAATATAGCAATATATAGAGTATACATACAATATATGAAGGAGAGAGGTAGAATATATATAAAAATATGTAAAAATATACAAAATACATGAAATAAAATGTTTTTGTACTTTTTATATTTTTCTAATGTTTTGGTGATTTTTTTTGCATTTTTGTGAATTTGTTGGTAATTTTAAAGTAAAAAATACTCAAAATAGGGAAAAATATATATCGGAAACTAAATTGAAGATGAAAAATAGTAAACAGTAGCAAAATTTCTCCAATTTTTTTAATATAAAGATAATAATATATAGAAAATTCAGAAACAGAAAGTTTTTTTTTAAATTTTATGGTTTTATATATTTTTATAAAGTTTTTTAGAGTTTTTTTGGTGTTTTCTTTTACATTTTTTAGTGATTTTTGGTCTGAAGGTTGAACATATGTAAATACATAAAATATATTTTTTGGGAATTTTTCAAAACATTTTTTTAATTTCTATATATTTTCTATTGCAAACAAGGACAAAAAGTGATGTTTTTGATTTTTTTACAAATAGTAAATATCTCCAAAATGAAAAATAGAAAATATGGCGTGAAAGAGAAGTGCAGCATGAAGCTATGTCTATTTTTTGGGATTTTTTGAGTTAATTTGCTATTTAAAATAAATAGAGAAAGTATGCAAAAATACATGGCCAAACAAGGGTATATATATGCAAATATCTCAAAGTTTAGGGGCCAATATGAAATTTTACCAAAATGTTCTCACTTAATATTAAAAAAATCCAACTAAACAATAAATAACGGGTTTGGTTGCAAATATTCCAAGTTTTGTCGGTTGACCTTGACAAGGACCTTAATGCAAATAAACTAAGTACGTGGTCCATTTTGCAGATAGTATAAAGATAAATAAATGACAGATGAAAGTTTAAGTTTTAATAATTAAATAAAAAATACCCCAGGGTGAGATCAAAAAATGCCCAAGGTAAGGGCACTGACGGATGGCGGATGTTAATCAACTTGACACGCGTCGTGCCCTGGAGCTCCGATGCCGGTTCACGGATGAATGACCAAGGATTAGATCCTGGATCTTGATCGTGCGGTGATGGTTGGTGAGTTGGGGAAACGGTAGCTGTAACTCTGGGGCTCGTCCTTGATCTGACGGCAACGAGGAGATAGGGAAGAACTCTGGCAAGCCGAACTTCTCCGACCCCAATCCTCCTCCTCTGTGGTCTTTTGAAGCTCCAAGATGGTCGAATCGACTCCTGCGGTGGTCCTCAAAATCGCCTCTAGGCGTTTCCTTAAACTCCTGGACCTTCAAAAAGATGGTGAAAGGGTCGAGGGCAAACTGCATCGACCCTGTAGCGGGGAAGAATGAGGCGAAGTGGCATGTGTGGAGCTCCTCCGGTGAGGTGATGGAGGTGGAGGTGCTGATCACCAGATCCACGAAGGATCTGGGTAAGTGGGCTGGCGCGGAGCATTGGGAAATGAATGGGGAAGAAGTGAGGGTGGTTGGCGAGTCGGGGAAACGATCGGACACAGTGGAAACAGTTCGTCGGAGTAGAGCTCCGACTAGTGAATGCGATTAAAAGTTGATCTAATGAAGAAATCAAATCTAAGGCTATATTTACACTACAAAATGCAATAAAAAAGGGGGGCATCTCACTGGTGGAACTAGGAGGAAGAACCTCGACGGTGGCGATGGCCGGAGGTGGTGGAGACCGCTCTGAAACAACCTAACCACGCCTCCGAGGAGCGGGGGAACGTGCTGTCACCTTGCTCAGCCTTGGAGCTCGAATTAGGAGGGCTAGATTTGGTCAAAGAGGGTTCAAAAAACGAATGCGAAGAAGATGGGTTGTTTTGTACATGTGAGGTGGGCGACTCCAAAGAATGATGGAGATCAAGAGAATCATTGATCCAATCCTCCAAGCAATCTATGGGCGTGTATGAGGGTACATCGAGGAGAAAAAGTCATGAAGGAAGCTCAGCTATTGGGTTAAAGGATTGGCCTTGAAAAATCGAAGAACCTGACAAAAACGAGGCTCTGACAGGAGTGGCAGGGGCTGGTTAGAGAGTTGATGAGGTGCAAGAAGATCGGTGTGTATCCAGCGAATTGACAAATCAATCCTCGAGCTAATGCTTGGGCGTGTATGAGGGTTCTTTGAGGAGAAAAATTCGTGAAGGAAACTTTGTGATTGGGTAAAAGAGCTGGCCTCTAAAAATTCAAGAAAATCGGCGAAAACCAATGTTCTGACGCACAACAGAGGGGGATCAGACAACATGAAGGATTGAAGAAAAATAGAGCGAATCCATGATCCATTCCCCAAGATATACCCTGGGCATGTAAGAGGGAGATAAGGGGAGAAAAAGTCAAGAAGACCTCATCGCGAAACAATGCAAGATGCGTCCTCTAAAAATCGGCGAAAATGACCAAAAACGCAGTTTTAACAAAGTGCATACTCCTGCTTGGTCCACGTGGACCAACTAGAAAAATCCTGGAGAAATTAATTAAAAAATCAATTAAAAATAGAAATCAATTTTATTAATTACAAGTTACCTTTTAGATGCTATATATAAATATAATTGTCTATTCATTTTAATGTTTTATTTTTGTACTTTTTTATTTTATTAATTAAATTTATTATTTTATATATTTATAACTTTATTTTATACATTTAAATATTCTTTTATTTTATTTTTCTGAAGTAATATATACAATTAATTAAATGGTTGTATTATCTATATAGATATGCTTATTAGTAATTCATCTATGTATTTTATACACATATTTTATTTTGATGTTTTATTTATCATTTTATTCCAGTTCTAATATGTACATATATTATAAATAATATTTAGAAAATAATTTAAAATAATAAAATGAATGAATAATAAATACAATGAATATTTTAATTAGTATAGCTATACAATAGGGGTCCAAAACTCAACTTTCACATCATAACTCCAAAAAATATGAAACCACCTTCATTAAATAGTTTATTAAAAGTTATATACAATTAAAGTGAATTTAATAGATTCTGAGTTTTTATTTGGGAGATATGGGTCTCTGAAGTTGGGATTTTGGAATCTTATTCAGATCATATCTTTTTATCTGTACATTATTTTTGTATGAAATAAATGTTGTATTTTTCTATATTTTATTATCTACAACTCTCATGTACAACATTTATTTATTTGAAGTATAAAAAGGAAACTAAAAATAGGACCCAAAATTGAATAAAGAATGAATAAAAAAAAGAATTTTTATTGTATTTTGGCCCTTATCTTCCCCTACTTTATTCCTTGTCGACTTATTGATCGAGATGCCTAGGTCTCAGGGTTTGAGGTCATAAAATATTTGCAATATTTTATTCTTTTTCTTTTCTTTATTCTATTATTTTGGCTTTGAAAACCGTATTTTATACATTATTTACATAAATATGCATGGATGATAAAATGCATGAATTAGGGGTATTTACATGTATTTACTAGGGTTTTTAGGCCAAAATGATAGAATAAAGGTAATGAAATATAGATTCATCATCCCCCTATACTTGCCTTTACTAGTCCCTAGCAAACACTTATGCAATAAGTGCATAAAAAGAAAAACAAAGAAAAAAAGGAAGAAAATTGGATTAAATTTAACTATCAAACTTGTCCTCACAAAATCAAAGTTTGGAGATTAAGTCGGACCTTTTGACTTATAGTGCGGGCGGAACCTTAATGAGAGACAGATTTGAAATCCAACAGACTTCAAGAATCCCAAAACTCTGCTCAAGTCTCCTCAATAGCCTGGTCAGAAATATTTCAACTCATACGCAAACCCTTACGACTATGAAGCTGACTTGTATAGTGTATGTGATGGTGGCTCTCCCCAACTGAAATGACAAAGTGACTGACTTCTCTAACAGGACAATCCAATGATTCCCAAATCCAATAACTTCTTCCTTGTGGAGCGGGATATTCTCTTCTAAGTTCTAGTGGTAACCAACTCAAGAGGAGGGGGTGAAGAGAAGAATGGATGGTAGCTAGTATAGCTACCTATCCTAGGATGCAAGACCAGTATAGCCAAGTCATCCAGCTACATGCTCACATGATTTGACTTTGATGCTCAAGCTTGCTTATTTTCTATACAACATATGTACACACTCCGGCAGGCATTTTTATTATTTATTTATTTATTTTTTAAAGCCTGTCCACTTTTTTGGAGTTTTTGCCTTTTGCTTTTTTTCCTTGAAATACTATATACAACAACGTTTACATAAGGAGGTTTTCCTCTTGAACCAGTAGACTATCCCTCTTTTGAAGCTTTATTGCAACCCACACTCTTTTATCTTCAAAACTCATCATCAACAGATGGGATGGGGTGCACTTCCCTCCCTAGAGGAGGACAAATGTTTCCACTTGTGTGTATCTCATACCGGCAAATCCAACCCTCTCACCACTTCAACTGAGTTGAGCCATGTGAAAGGCGTAGGTGTCCAAGTTAGGTCATTATCGACAAGAGTCGTGCGTGTGCTCCGAAATACTCTACTTAGAAAGTCAAGAATCCATTGAACCAAGTCTCGTGGTCCTCAAAGAATTAAGTCAACTAGACATGAAGTACCTCAATTCCAACTCCTATAAGGTTCCTGTTAATTAGGTAGATTTTAAGGTCCAACCAAGCTCCAATCTTCGGATTTCACTTAGACTTGTTCAACCATCAAACTCAATCCGAAAACTGCTAATGCTATGCAAATACTATGCAGGATGCATAAAATATTTTTGTGATGCAATTTTTCACGATTTTGAACTTTTTATGGATTTTTGAAAAGGATGGTGCATATGATTTTTTTTGTATTTTTCAAAAAGATTTTTCAGATAGTTTTGGATTTTAGTTTTGCAAACATTTTGGGATTTTTGAAAACAAAAAGATTTTGGATGAAAACTAGGTACACATATTTACAAGGAGATGCATCTTATATTTACAAGAAGTGGATTTTAAGAATTTACAAGGGTAAGTGGTCAATTTTATATATAATGGATTTTTGATGTGATGTACAAATTCCTCAAACTTATTTGAAAAAGGTTTTTCAAACAATTTTGAAAACTATAGTCCAAAATAATTTTTACAAACATGCACACACATTTAAAAATCATTTTGCAAAGGTTTTTCAAACAATATAGATAGATTTTTCAAAATATTTTTGCAACCATTTTCAAACCATTTGCAAATCGTTTTTCAAATATTTTTATTCCACACAAAGAAAAAATTTTCAAACTAAACTGTTTTTACAAAGGTTGAAAATATTGAACAAAATTTTTTCCAAAGAGTTTTCAAAATATTTTTCAAACGGATTTTCAAACTATTTTTCAAACATTTTGCAAAAAACATTTTCTCTTGATTTATTAATCAGTAAGTACAAAAAGAATTTGAGAAATAATCGACATCTTTTGATTGATGAATTTAATGAATTTAATTAGTGTTATTATCTATATTTATTAATAAAAATACAAAAGTACGAATTATGGCTAAAGTATATATGCAATATATACGACCCCCCTATACTTAGCTTGAGCTATGTCCTCATAGATCAGAGAGGAAAAACGAAGACATAACTCATACTGATTATAGATTTGTCTAAAGAATAAATGAATAAGAAATGGATGAATAAATAAGCTAATGAGAAGTCGACCGTCCTCCCTATACTTAAGATCAACTAATCCTAAGTATAACAAATTGTACACAAGGCAGGGAGGGTCGAGGGTGGGAATGAACAGATCGAAGGTGCACTCCCCCTATACTTAGGACAAAGTACATTCTAAGTACAGAAGACTGACAAAAAGGGCGACACCTATCGGGAGAATAGAGAAGAAGATAAGGAAAAGAAGAAAAGAAGAAAACAAGAAAAGGTAATAAACAGATCACAACGGACTCCGTCTCCCCTTATACTTAGGGTAAAATACCTTGAGTATAGACACGAAGAAGAGACAGAAGAGGGGATCAAAGAGTGGAACAACTCAACATGTGCACCCCCTATACTTAGGACAAGGTGTATCTTAAGTATAGCAAAATCAGAAGATCACGACGGGGTGGCAGACATAAAGAATGAATGAATGATATGGACATATGGATCTATATAGTGGGAGATGAAAGTGACAACCATGTATGAGATGCAGGTGATGTGAGCTAAAAAACACATCTCATACTAGATGAATGGGGGAAACGTCAACGGTCAGCGGATCATGATCTAGATATAGTTTCAGGCGCTGACCGTTAACTCAAAAAGTAAAGGAAGACAACAACTCAGATATATCAATACTGCCATTGTCATGTGCCTTTCTGACCACATATGGACCTTTTCATTTACTCTGTAAGTTCCCTAGAAATAATTTCAGCCTAGAATCAAACAACCATATACGTTGATCTGGTTCAAACTGTTTATGGCTGATATGAGAATCGTGGCATATCTTCACTTTTTCCTTGTACTATAGGCTACTCGAAAAGGTTGTATCTCTCAGTTCCTCCAGGGCTGCCAACTCTACTTTCCTCTATTCTTCTATACTCTTGGGATCCAATAATAACTCCGTAACCACCCATAATGACTTGTGCTTGATTTCCACTAGCAAATGGCACAGCTCGCCATAGACAAGACGAAAGGGAGATATCCCTAATGGTGTCTTAAAGGAAATCAAATAGGCCCACAAGACCGAGTCCAAAAGCTTTGACCAATCCTTTCGGTCTGGGCGGACTACCTTCTGTAAAATAGTTCTGATCTCCCTGTTCGATACTTCAGCAAGATCATTGGTTTGAGGGTGATATGGAGTGGCAACACGATGATCAATTCTGAACTCATCATCAAGGTCCCTTACCTTATCGTTGATAAAGTGAGTCCCCCCGTCTGAAATCAGGGCTCTAGGTACCCTGAACCGTGAAATGTATTTTTCCTCAAAAATCGACACATGGTCTTAGCATCTGCGGTTTGGGCGGGGAAGGCCTCAACCCAATGACACATAATCTACAACAAGCAAAATGTACTCAAATCCCTGACTCTTAGGAAATGGGCCCATGAAATCAATGCCCCGTGCATCAAAAACCTCACAAAAGTGAATGAGCTGGATGGGCATCATATCTCTGTCCGCAAGTACCCATCTTCTGACAGTAAGTACACCTCTTCACGAATTTGTCGGAATCCTTGAAAAGAGTAGGCCACCAAAGGCCGGATTGGAGTACCTTATGCGCTGTCCGTCTCCCAGAATGATGTCCTCCTGCCTCAAGCTTGTGGAAGTTGGTGAGGACGCTATGCTGCTCTTCTTGAGGAGTACACCTCCTCCAGATAATATCCCCTCCTTCATGATAAAGGATGGGATCCTCCTAATGGTACGACTTGGCCTTCACAAGGAAGGTCTCAAGTCGCTGCCTGGGCCAACCTTGTGGAACCGTCTTGGCGACAAGATAGTTCACAATGTCAACATACCATAGAAGCGAGGTGATGGAAAGGATCGCATCATCTAGAAATGTCTCAGTAATAGGTGCAATGGGTTCAGATTCCTTGAGGTTCTCTAGTCGGGAGAGATGATCCGCCACCACATTCTTAAGTCCAGGTTTATCCTTAATCTTAATATCAAACTCCTGGAGCAGAAGGATCCATCTGGTAAGTCAAGCTTTGGCATCCTTCTTTGCCATGAGATATCGGATGGTGGTGTGGTCTGTAAAGATAGTCACTTTTGATCCCAGAATATATGATCTGTATTTATCCAAAGCAAAGACTACGAATAGCCTCTCCTTCCCAGTCACAGTGTAATTCCGCTGAGCGGCATCCAAAGTCTGACTAGTATAGTGAATGGCGTACGACAATCCATCCCTCCTCTGTCCAAGCACAACCCCTATGGCAAAATCATAAGCATCCGTCATGATCTCAAATGGGGGAGACCAATCGGGTGGCTGGAGGACAGGAGCCTCAACAAGTAGATTCGTGAGAGTCTCGAATGACACAAGACACTTATCATCTACAATGAACTCTGTGTCTTTTGTTAGCAAATCAGTGAGCGTTCGGGCAATACGACTGAAGTCCCGAATGAACCGTCGGTAGAAACCGACATGCCCCAGAAAAGACCGCAATTGTCGTAGATTGGACGGTGGATTGAGCTTTTTTGATGATATCCACCTTGGCCGGATCTATCTTCATGCCTCTGTTGGAGATGATATGGCAAAGGACCGTCCCTTGAGTCACCTTGAAGTAACTCTTCTCCCAAGATAAGACAAGATTGACCTTAACGCAACGCTGAAGTACACAGTCTAGGCAGTCAAGACAAGCATCAAACCCATTGCCATAGATCGAGAAATCATCCATGAAGACGTCGAAGCAGTCACCCATCATGTCCGAAAAGATGGACAACATGCACCTTTGGAATGTCACCGGGGCGTTACACAAATCAAAAGGCATCTATCTAAAAGCATATGTCCCAAACGGACAGGTGAATGTCGTTTTGTCCTGATCCTCAGGCACAATGGCCACTTGATTATAGCCGGAGTAGCTGTCAAGAAAACAATAGTGACTCTTCCCAGCTAGCCTCTCGATAATCTGATCAATAAATGGCAGTGGGAAATGATTCTTCTTGTTGGCCTGATTCAATCATCTGTAGTCCACACAGACCCTCCAAGAAGTGGATAACCAGGTAGCTATCTCCTCTCCGGATTCATTTACAATTGTAGTGATACCAGTCTTCTTGGGTACCACATGTAATGGTCTAACCCACTTGTATTCGGAGATGGGGTAGATAAAATAGGTGCTTCACCATTTCGATATTTATTTCATGATCACTTCTCGAAGGTTCGGGTTCAGCCGTCGCCGGAACTCACGCGAGGGCTTGGCATCCTATTTGAGGTAGATATAGTGGGAGCACAGAGCCAGACTAACCCCCCAGAGATCAGCTATACTCCATCCTATCGCCTTGCGGTTTCTTTCAAGAACCTCCATCAAACGAGATTCCTTCTCTCTAGTCAAATCTGCTGAGACAGTGGCATGGTGCATATCTGGCTCACCCACAAGGAATCTATACTTCAGCGACTGCGGTAAGGGCTTTAATTCTGGGAAACTGAGAGCTGGCAAATCTGGCTTGTGATTTGTCTGAGCGAAGGCTACCATGTCTGCATGTGAGAACTCTCGCTGATCGTGAAAATCTGACAAAGGGAACCCTACTGGAATATCTATAAACTGTGTTGGCTCGCAGTCCGTCCTTGCTGTCGGCTTAGAAGGAATCAGAAATGGCAAATACTCATCAGAGTCATCCCAATCTATGTCTGAATCCGAGGGATCTGAATCATAAGAACTCGAATAAAAATCTGCTTCACCACTCAGCCCGCAACTGTAGGCCTCTAATGCCAAGGGTGTGCTCTCCAAACTCTCGATTGCCATAAGCCGTACGTACGCTGAATCTGTTGGCAAGGCGAGGGCTCGTAATACTGGATCTACCCAAATTGCTTCATCATCGGTCATCACAAAGTCACACTCCTGTGGGCGTCTTGCTCAGCCTCTGTCATCTGCTCTGTGTCACTGAACGGCTCTGAGCAGGCTGAATCTCGTTCTCTAGTTTCATCGATCGTCTCTATTTGTATACTTTTGCCCTCTACGCGAAAGTACACCTTCCCACTATCATGATCGGATACCGCCTTGGCTGTGGCCAAGAATGGGCATCCTAGTATGATGGGGGTATCTGTCACCGACTCAGGGATCTCCATATCTAATATAACGAAGTCCATGGGGAATTTCAGGCCCTAAATGGTGACGACCACGTCTTTCAACAACCCCTTCGGCCTCTTAATAGACCTATCAGCAAACTGAAAACTGTCCTACTCCGATGGAGAGGGCCAAACTCGAATCAATCAAGTAAGGCTGCCGGAAGGACGTTGATTGAAGAGCCGCTGTCTAATAAAGTATGGCCGAACTGCTGCTCTTGAATCTTTCATCTGACATAGGGAGCTCCTGCATCAGGTCTCTTGGCCGATAGTCGGTTCTGAATGGCAAAGCATGTGGCACAGGTGAGCACATCGATCTCTCCTCTATGGTTCCTCGTCTTCCTGCATATGGTAGTCTTCTTTCTCAAGTTCTTTTGGAAGAGGGGGATGTGCTTCAGTGCCTCATGTAGAGTCAAATGAATCTGAAATCTACAAATCATCTGCTGGTTGAACTCTAACTGATGTGTCTTTTTTGAATTTTCTTTTTTATTCCCCTTTGCCAAGCGGAGTGCTTGAGGGAAGGGGATGGTTGGGCCCTCCTCAGATGGAGGTCTAGGAAGAGGCTCCTGTGCCTGTGAAGGAATGGAATCCATACCAAAATCATCATGCAACACATATGGACTTGGAGTAGATGAAGAAACCTTTCCTTTATTCATATCTTTGGTCTTTTTCTTGTTGCTACAGTCTTGAGACAAAAGGTGGCAACACAACAGATGGAAGCACAACTAGAGTAGAAGTGGTGGCATCAGTACCACCCACAACGTCCGTCTTCTCGGCAACAACACCACACTCTGGCTCAGCATCAAGTAAAATGGCGTCCTTAGTACCACCACCTGCATCTGGAGTCACGATGACCTCAGTAACGTCAGCTAGATCTATATCCTTAGTGGCATCAACACTACCGTCATCAACATCATTTGCGGCATCGGCATCGCTATTCTCCTCGTCTGGCACTCCTAGTTCCTCATGTGGTTGTCACTCAGATGAGGCACCGCTGGCCGACATCCTACTGCTCCTAAGTGTCAAAAAATCAACATCAAACATAGAAGACATGTCATTCAATGAGTCACTAGGAGTGGTATCCTTTGTAGACTATACCTGCTCAGATTTTCTCTTCAAACTGTTCAGGTTGGGTTCGATCTGAGTTGGTATGGAAACTTTTCCCTTGATAATCTCCCTCATCTCCTACCGAAACTTATCCATTTCTCGTTGGAAGGATGCTTGCTGTTCGGAGAGCAAGTGGGTGAGGTCGTCAAGAGCTGGATTCTCAAAGACTGGTGCCGAAGAATCAGAAGTGTTCCCCTGCTGGAAATGAGGTTGCTGCTTCTGTGAATAGTGAGGGGGAGGCTGGGAGTATGGTTGGTGAGGCTGCTGACACTGCCTCCACTACTATCCTCGATAAGAGGGATGAGGACCCTGCTGGTACTGTTGGTGGGAGTGATGGGGTTGCTGCTGTTGGCCGTTCTAAGTGCCCTGAGCGGGAGGCTGCTGTTGGGATGAGGTGCCTCCGGTGGTCCAACGGAATCCGAGGTGATCGCGATGAATCTCGGCCAGCTGTAGGTACCAGTCGTACCATATCTCATTGACTTCCATCAATGGTTCCTGCTCGAAGGGTGGTGGAGGAAGAACTGCCAGTGACTGATCCGACTGGTAAACCACCATCTGAGTATCCTGAGATAGTGGCGGTGATGGGTAGTACTATAGTTGCTGGACCGGCTCTGCCTGGATTTGGTGAACCTGGCAGTATGCGACAGAGGGCTGGGTGGAGCTGCTACTGTTGGAATCAACACATGATCTGGGAGGCTTCTATGTAGACATCTATGCTTCCTGAATACACATGATCTGGGTCTTCAAGTCACTCATGATCTTTGTCAACTGGTCCATCTGTCCAAGTCCTTGACTCTGCTTCTTCTCGAGGATCTCGATGCAGTCCAGCTTCTCGCTAATGATCTACATGTCGGCAGCATGGATTCAGTATGAGCTTCTACTGCTGACGAAGTGTGGGAGCCGGCATCGATTCGTGCAATTCTCTAGTATGAAGTTGCTTGTTGGGGGGACTTCAGTTGTGTGTAGACCTGGGCTTGGGACATCACTGTCGAGTTCTCTGCCATCTCCTCATAGATGGCCCAGACCTGGTCTCCACCCTTGGAAAAGTAGGACCAACCACAAGAGGCATTCACATGACCCTGCAGCTCTGGTGTCAGCCCACAAAAGAAACTCTGAACCAGGTTGGGCTTTGATATCTCGTGATGTGGACACCGGTCAATGAGCTCTCTAAATCGATCCCAAGCCTCATGGAACTGCTCATTCGGGATCATAGTGAAGTTACTGATCATAGCTCACGCTGCGTTGGTCCAGCCGAGTGGATAGTATTTGTTCAAGTACTCGATCCGGAGCTGCTCCTAAGATGCAATGTACCTTCCTAGATGCTTTAACCAATAGGCTACTTTATCAACCAATGAGAATGGGAAGCCAATCATTTTTACCGTGTCTTCGTCCACCAGTCTATCGTGGATAGTGCTACAAATCATCTCGAACTGCTACATATGGAGATGAGGATCCTCAGTGGCCAGCCCATGAAACTTGGGCAACAATTGGATAGTCTGAGGGCGAATCTCGAAGTTCCCGTCAATGGGAGGAAGCTGGATCCATCGGTGAGTGAGAGTTGCACCAAGGTTGTGCAACTATCTCATGGTCCTCGATGGTGGGCCCTCCTGGTGATGTTCTCCTCCTGCTCTGCCTCCTGCTTGTGGTATCTCTCCACCACCCTCGGGTCTGTCTACTCTATCCTCTCGCATCTGCACCAACTCTCTCATGATGTCACCCATGAAGGCTCCCTATCTCTGATATGTATTTGCATAGTCTCCAGGGAAGCTGATAATGAATTGTTGATGGCAGTCTAATCATACACACACACACACAGACACGAAGATTGTCCCTGCTCATTTAGGTGTACCTTACTGCTGGCCATATATTGAGTCTCTGCAAAGGCAAACGTACCCATTTCTTGTGCCGTCAAATGTACAATAATATGTGTTTCACTATGCTCTGACACCACAGGACTGACAAAAGAAGAAGGGTGGTTAAGGGGGAATAGAGTGGAAGTAAACTCTGTCTCAAAGAGTGGGTCTAAACTCCATGAAGCCGACCTAGATGAATAGGGAGGAGTGCTTGATAGTGGTGCCACCAGATGTAGCCTAAGGGATCTCCTTCTCATCATCGTGATCTGGAGATAAGTACGGATGAGATCTGGAATGCAAACAAGATTGGCAATCAAACCCCCAATTCACCTACGCAACTCTGAGCTGATAACCGTGAAGGCTCGGTCGTTTATTTTGTCAATTTTATTTAGGTTATTAATCAATCTATCAGAGCAATTAAGCGAGCTGTTAGGAGCCAAACTCTCCTAGATGACTGTACCGATCCCAAATTAGATCTTTTCCGGCTAGTATGAATTGCGGACCGTTTACCAGCTACCCGATCAATTCACTCTGCTAAGGACATCGCAATCCGCTTTACTGGTTACTGGAGAGAGATCCTCACTGGAGAATGACTAACCAAGACTAGTAGTCAACTTGAATTTCGGGCATGGCTCTATCCTAGTGTTCGGGTCACTCTCTCGCTGCCGATAAATCAACCAATGAGGGGGTTACTCTCCCCAAGACAAAAATTTTGAGTGAGGTGAGTTTTAAGGTCACATTTGCATTAGCAGTCCAAATTTTATTTATTTATCTTTTTTTAGTATTTTTCTAAATAAAAACAATGCCTAATGAATTGTCCAATTTCCTTGATTATTTTGAGTCCAACAAAACCAGGGGAGGAAGTCGGAAAAGCCGATGCACGATCAAACACAATGATGCATGCAAAGTTAGAAATGCGTACCTTGCTCCAACACTCTACATGCAGGGTGATCCACGCATAAATTTAAAGATAAGAAATAAACTACCTATATGATGTACGACGAAACTATCCCTAGATGAGCAATTTCTATTAATCGTGAAACACAAATAGTTGAAAAGAATTATTATCTAAGTCCAATTACGATCTATAGGCGCAGGCAAGATATTTGATGTGGGGCTCTAGCTAATTACATCACAATCAATAAAAACTCCTAAATCTAGGGGCTGAATCCGCGTGAATCAAGCAGATAGTAAAATCAGGAAAACGATGAAAAACCACGCAAAACCGAGGAGGCCTCCAAGGGAAGAATCCCTCGGGAAATGGACCTCGTGAAGTGTCGAAATGTCCAAGTCCAAGTTATTACAAATAATAGAGTCACTCTCTCTCACTTCAAATTACACAAATAATTGCAGTAAAATAAATAGAGATAGATCTACAAAAATCTCTAAGTGCCCTTGGTGCAAGGGTAGCAAGCCGAAGTTGGCTTCACGTGGGTGCGTAAGCGCCTAGAGTAGAGAGCCTCCCTCGATCTGAGGTACCTCGCACAAAGTCAACAAAGAGAGGAGGTTAGATAGCTCAACAAGATATATCAATAAATGAGAGAATGAATGAGATAAAAATATAGACAAGTAATCACAATCAATAACAAAGAAATCCAATCTATACACTGTTGCTTCCCGGCAATGGCACCATTTTATAAACCCTTAAATCAGGCGATCATGTATTCCACACAAGGCGAAAACACAGTCGATGCGTTGACTGCTCAGAAATCCAGATTTAATCAACAATTAACTCACAAATAATATCAAACAATGGAAATCAAAGTGTGGAGTTAAAATTTATTATAACTCTACAAAATATGTGTATAGGGCAAGTAATGTAGAGTGTCGAGCACAAGGAGCAAACAAGTAGATCGGGGCAATAATGTGCAGAAATTGAATGTGCTACTTGTATATATTTTTGGGTGTGGGTTTTTGTGTTTTTATAATTTTTGTGTTTTTATTTTATATTTTTCTTTTTATAGTTTCTGCTTTTGTATTTTGTTTTTTAAATAATATATATATATAGAGTATATATACAATATAGGAAGGAGAGAGGTAGAATAAATATAAAAATATGTAAAAATATGCAAAATATAGGAAATAAGATATTTTTGTGCTTTTTATATTTTTCTATTGTTTTGGTGATTTTGTTTATATTTTTGCTAATTTTTTTGGTAATTTTAAAGTAAAAAATAATAGGAAATAAAATATATGCTCAAAATTAAATTGAATATGAAAAATAATAAATAGTAGCAAAATTTCACCAAATTATTTTTAATATAAAGATAATAATATATTGAAAATTCAAAAACAGAAAGTATATTTTTTTGAATTTTTTATGATTTTATATATTTTTATAAATGTTCTTAGAGTTTTTTTCCTATTTTGACTTTTCTTTTATATTTTTTAGTGATTTTTGGTCTAAAGGTTGAACATACGTAAATACGTAAAATATTTTTTTGGGAATTTTTCAAAATATTTTTCTAATTTTTATGTATTTTCTATTGCAATCAGGGACAAAAAGTGATTTTTTTTGAATTTTTTATAAATAATAAATAGCTCCAAAATACAAAATAGAAAACATGTCTATTTTTTGGGATTTTTTGAGTTTATTTGCTTTTTAAAATAAATAGAGAAAGCGTGCAAAAATACTAGGCCTAACAAGGGTATATATGTAAATAGCTCAAAGTTCAGGGGGCAATATGAAATTTTACCAAAACATTCTCACTTATTATTAAAAAATCCGAATAAACAATATATAACCAAACCCATGAGGGTTTGGTTGCAAATATTTCAAGTTTTGTTGGTTGACCTTGACAAGGACCTTAATGAAAATAAACTAAGTACGTGGTCCGTTTTGCAAATAATACAAAGATAAATAAACGACAGATGAAAGTTTAAGTTTTAATAATTAAATACAAAAATCCCCTAGGGTGAGATCACAAAATACCCAAGGTAAGGGCACTGACGGGCTGCAGATGTTAGTCAACTTGACACGCGTCGTGCCTTGGAACTCTGATGCCGGTTCGCGGGTGAATGGCCAGAATTAGATCTTGGATCTTGATCGTGCAGTGATGGTTGGCAAGTTGGGGAAATGGTAGCTGTAGCGTCTAGGCCTCGGCCTTGATCTGACGGCGGCGAGGAGATAGGGAAGAACAGGGAAGAACTTCGGCAAGCCGAACTTCTCCTACCCCAATCCTCCTCCTCTGTGGTCTTTTGAAGCTCCAAGATGGCCGAGTCGACTCCTGCAGTGGTCCTCAAAATCGCCTCTAGGCGTTTCCTTGAACTCCTGGACTTGCAAAAAGAAGGTGAAAGGGTCGAGGGAAAACTACATCGACCCCGTAGCGGGGCAGAATGAGGCGAAGTGGCATGTGTGGAGCTCCTCCGGCGAGGTGATAGAGGTGGAGGTGCTGATCACCAGATCCACGAAGGATCTGGGTGAGTGGGCTGGCGCGGTGCATTGGGAAATGAATGGGAAAGAAGTGAGGGTGGTTGGCGAGTCGGGGAAACGGTCGGACACAATGGAAACAGTTCGTCAGAGCAGAGCTCCGACTAGTGAATGTGATTAAAAGTTGATCTAATGAAGAAATCAAATCTAAGGCTAGATTTACACTACAAAATGCAATAAAAAAGGGAGCATCTCACTGGTGGAACCAGGAGGAAGAACCTCGACGGCGGCGATGGCTGGAGGTGGTGGAGACCGCTCTGAAACAACCTAACCATGCCTCCGAGGGTGCGGGGGAACGTGCTATCACCTAGCTCTGTCTTGGAGCTCGAAGAAGGAGGGCTAGATCTGGTCAAAGAGGGTTCAAAAAACAAATGGGAAGAAGATGGGTTGTTTTTTACATGTGAGGTGGATGGCTCCAAAGAACGATGGAGATCAAGAGAATCGTTAATCCAATCTTCCAAGAAATCTATGGGCATATATGAGGGTACATCGAGGAGAAAAAGTCGTGAAGGAAGCTCAATTATTGGGTGAAAGTCTCAGCCTTGAAAAATTCGAGAACATGACAAAAACGAGGCTCTGACAAGAGTGGCAGGGTCTGGTTAGAGAGTTGATGAGGTGGCAAGAAGATCGGTGTGTATCTAGCGAATCGACAAATCAATCCTCGAGCTAAGGCTTGGGCGTGTATGCGGGTACTTTGAGGAGGAAAAATCGTGAAGGAAACTTAGTGATTGGGTAAAACAGACGGCCTCTGAAAATTCGAGAAAATCAGCGAAAACCAATGTTTTGACGAACAACAGAGGGGGGTCAGACACGTGATGAACAAGCTCCAAGGATCGGAGAAAAATAGGGCGAGTCCATGATCCATTCCCCAAGATATACCCTGAGCGTGTAAGAGGGAGATAAGTGGAGAAAAAGTCAAGAAGACCTCATCGTGAAACGATGCAAGATGCGTCCTCTAAAAATCGGCGAAAACGACCAAAAAAGCAATTTTAACACAGTGCAGACTCCTGGTTGGTCCACGTGGACCAACCAGAAAAATCGTGGAGAAATTAATTCAAAAATCAATTAAAAATAGAAATCAATTTTTTTTAATTTTTGGTTATAAAAAATTTATTATTTCATAAAGTATTTTATTATGATTTTTATTTATTTTTTCGAGGTTTAAAATTACAAGTTACCTTTTAGGTGCTATATATACATATAATTTTCTATTCATTTTTCATGTTTTATTTTTGTACTTTTTTTTATTTTATTAATTAAACTTATTATTTTATATATTTATAACTTTATTTTATGCATTTAAATATTCTTTTTTTATTTTTCTGAAGTAATATATACAATTAATTAAATGGTTGTATTATCTATATAGATATACTTATGTGGAATTCATCTATGTATTTTATACAAGTATTTTATTTTAATGTTTTATTTATCATTTTATTATAGTTTTAATATGTATTTATATTATAAATAATATTTATAAAAAAATAAAAAATAATAAAATGAATGAATAATAAATAAAATGAATATTTTAATCAGTATAACTATACAATAGGGGGTCCAAAGCTCAACTTTCACGTCATAACTCCAAAAAATGTGAAACCACCTTCATTAAATATATTATTAAAAGTTATATACAATTAAAGGTGAGTTTGATAGATTTTGAGTTTTTATTTGGGAGATATGGGTATGTGAAGTTGGGATTTTGGAATCTTATTCAGATTATATCTTTTTATCTGTACATTATTTTTGTATGAAATAAATTTTATATTTTTATATATTTTATTATCTACAACTCTCAAGTAAAACATTTCTTTATTTGAAGTATAAAAAGTGAAACTAAAAATATGTCCCAAAATTGAATAACGAATGAATCAAATAAAAGGAATTTTTATTGTATTTTGGCCCTTATCCTCCCCTACTTTATTCCTTGTCGACCTATTCATCGAGATGCCTAGGTCTCGTGGTTTCGAGTCATTAAATATCTGTAATATTTTATTCTTTTTCTTTATTCTATTATTTTGGCTTTAAAAACCGTATTTTATACATTATTTACACAAATATGCATCGATGATAAAATGCATGAATTAGGGGTATTTACATGTATTTACTAGGCCAAAATGATAGAATAAAGATGATGAAATGTAGATTCATCTACTGCAATACTATGATACATGATCATGACTTATTATACGAGACATCTGATTGTGTCGTTATTTGATTGAGTCAATGATTTTGGAGGTTTGTATTGAGGTCAGCTCAAACTCGATCCATTTATACAATGATCCGAGTTTTTGGCCCAAGCGTGAACAGATAATAATTAGACTCAAGTTCGAGTCGAGATTGTGGCTAGGTCGAGCCAGGCCAGACCAATCCAATCGAGTGCTCATTCCTAATCAGGACCCTTGAACATATTGGTACATGTTTTGTAGTATAAATATAGAGGTTGTGGTGTAATTACAATGTTCTGTGGGTTACCATTCAATTGGATAGTCTGGCTCTTTAAATCAAGCCCCTCCTTAATTATATGGCCATCAATTAGTTGATGGTCTGATCCTTGATGGAGTAATTAAGACGGATTACCCAAGGATATGCAGAAGGATTTGACCGAACAAAACCATATGTGGTCAAGTCACCCACTAAAAGATGTACCTCACTTTATGCTTGGTATTTTCCCTAATCGGATAACCTTTAGGACTCAATTGTGAGACTTTGTATGCTAGCAGTGTCCCTTCACGTGTTACGATTTAATACCCTCTTTTGTATTGTTTACCAATCGCATTTGCCTTCGTATAAAGGTTGGATTTCTTGGCACAAGTATCATAGAAATAAATATAAAGTATGTTGTTTTTTTAATTAGGGTGTTGTTCCCATTAGTTAATGATAATGGAGTAAATGTGGGGGGGGGGTGTGGGATAGTCGCCATTCACCATTTACATCATTACAAGAAGAGAATGCGACAAGTTTATGAGATGTAGACACCCTATTTCCTTTAGTGCAAAGCACTTTTCACTGTATAATACTTGCAGAGTGCATCGTTGAAGTTCTCCGTCAATTTTCTGATCAGTCAAGATAGATAATAAGCAAGATTGATCATGTTCACCATGTCTCTACAGTCAAGATAGATTGATATATTGATCATTTTATCTAAATGATTGTTTACATATGCACACATATAAACATGTGATGTTGTACTAGAAAAATTACATGTTTGCATGGATACCCATGTAAAGTTAAATACTTTGTACCAATGCCACTTTGATTGACATAGAAAGCACGATAACTCTTTCTGCAACTGCAATAGTGTTAGCTTTTGATTGGTTGCAATTGCTAACTAAGAGTCCTGAAATATTAATTCATTCTAGGAATTCTTACACCACGATCCATGTAGTTTTTCTAAAATCACATAACATTCTTTGCAAACTTTATATTTACCCACTACCCCGGCAGTCTTAGCCTCTCTTCTCCAATTCTGCTTCAATGTAACTACTGTCACCGCCAGATCTGTCCCAACACTGTTGGACGTGCGAGCTCACGACGAGCCATTATGTAATAAATGTTATTGCAAATGCAATAAATATTATTGCGAATATCATTCCCTGATCTGAAATGAAGAATAACTAACTTGCATAATAGGTCCGTTAGTACAATTAGGGTTATGTACCATGGCCATCTTAATGACATACTGTTGTTGATTCAATAATTGAATCATAGAGGCTGGTGCTTGGATGCATATCTAAAGAGTTAGATTGAAGACTCATCAAACACCATCAAATGATTATTAAGAGATGATCTCTAGCATGAGTAGGAGATGGCAATGCTTTCTCATAAAGGTTGATATCTAACTGAGTTCTTGATGCAGGTCCTCTGCATAGGAACAGAGATTTGGAGGTGTTAGATAAGTTAGGTCAAAGAGTTGACTTAACGAGATCGAGATAACCAAAGTCCTATATTGTATGCTGTCACGATATAGGCACACATCCTTTGATCGGAGACAGATGAGTTATTATATGTCTGACTATGTACATTTGGCAGACCAATAGGTTGATGACCTAATCAAGGTCTATACATCGGTGCGCTGATTTGCATGTAAGGGCATATGAGTAATACGATCTCTCAAAGGGATCATACATGTTCAATTACTGAACCGAAAGACATGAGCTGACTCATGAGATATTGGCAAGAATCAAATTCCGTGCATAGTCGTCTCGCTTTGGAAGCTTGACTGGATTTATAAGTTTGATATATACTTTTGGGGAGTATATGATCAAGACCTAGGTATGATTTATGCTTCTAGACTCCCAATGATCAAATGAGAAACTTACTGATAAAATCCTGAAGTAGACAGTGTAAAATTGATCTAATATTTCGATTTTATTCCAAGACTTCAAACATGCAGGATGTACATGTATTGATAATACTTGAGGGTGATATGATCATAAACGATTGTATAACCATGACGCTTCCATTCCTAGGGAGTGATGAAACAGGTCTGGATTTTAGTGACTTCTCTCAGTAGAGAAGTAATCTGATCGTAGTCCAAATGCTGGACATTAATCTGAATGTGATTCGAATGCAATGAGAAGATTAGACTTGTGGTCTTGATTTAATCAAGCATCTATGGGAGTCCCGAAATCTGGATTTGAGATGTGATCTCAATATCCAAGTCACTATACATGGAACAATACAATCACCCTGTCCTTATCTCCAAGTATGCGCGGAGAAAGCGCATTATCCTTGAATAAGTTCAGGATAATTTAATTGTTGATATAAGTATTCAAGCATTGAGAAACAGATAATTAAATGTGATTTAATTATCATGAATAATATGAATTTGATTCATATTATAAGGAGAGTTGTCTTAGATAATTAAATGTGATTTAATTATCAAAGATGTGAATAATATGGATGTGATTCATATTATTTGGGCACACGAGAATAGAGATCCAAGATGATTAAATGTAATTTAATTATCGTGGATATGAATAATGTGGATAACACTATTCATATTAACCATATATATTATAAATGTGATTTATAATATATAAGAGAGAGCTGTTTGTAATTTACATTTATTAAATTAAATGTTGATGTGAATTGTATTCACATTGGACATTGAATTGAAAATGTAATTTACAAAATAATTAGGAATTATTTTTCTAGAATAATTTACAACAACTGTTGTTGTAAATCTTGGAGATTTCCATGAAATAATGTAATGTTATGAGATATCATGAGATTACATGAGAATGCCACCAAATCCCATATTACGGAAGGAGGCAGTCTCCTTTCCATAATCTCCATGCTTGATTTATTTAATTTAGGATTAAATCATATTGATTTATCAATATATATTTAATCTAAATTAAATTAATTATTGTTAGTTTTCTACCAACAAAATCTTGGCCATTAAAAGAAATACAAATCAATGTATGCCAATGGATTTGTGTTGTCCATGGATTGAGATCCATGGATCCCAAAATATTATAAAAGGAGAGGCACTCGTTACTCTTCTTGGCTACAACAAAACAATGAGAACATAAGGCTCTCTCTCTCTCTCTTTCTCTCTACACGCCCTCTCTCCATCTCTCTCATATGGCCGTCCACCATGGAAGCCCTAGAGAGAGTCTTCGTCGCCGCAGCATTGTCGTTATGCTGCCCGATCATTTACTCGTGGATTTTCGTCTCCTTAGGTGCACCTAGCTTGTGAGGAAGACGTCGGATCTTGTATGTCGAGATCAGGATATCTGCTGCTTGGATCATTAACTTGGATTGCGAGGAGCACGTGTTTCATCAACATACTCACAAGCGTCTCCTCCGTCGTATCGAACTTGAAATAGGAGGTCTCTTCATTTAGAGACTCGATCGCAACCATGATTCAAGAGGTAATCCCATTACCAGTTTGTAGTTTAGATTAAATGATCCGAGAAGTGTTCTTGGATCATGTGGTTTCGTCACACAAAAAATTTTAATTTCCGCTGCATCGAGCAACTAGTGCAACTAGTCACTCCTGATCGCATACAATGCGATACTCACGCTTCCATGATGCTCTTAAGGATCTCTTCATATCCTTAAAGTGGTATCGGAGCCTTAGGTCAAAGATTTTGGATGTGATTCATAAACCTAAGAAGACTTGGGTCATTAGGGTTTGCGAAAATTTTATCGCATTTCATTTTTGCATCTCTGATTGGCGAATATTTTCGGCCCTGTTTAAATTGTCTAAACATGATAATAAAACTTGTGTTTTTTTCTCATTAAATAAGAAAACCATAGGATCTGAGTTTGCATGATTTTGAATCCATTTGCTCATGTTATGATCATTTTAGTGAACATGTATCCACAGTTTCGGGGACTGCGAATCTTATCGTATTTAAGGAGTTAACTGCAGATTTGAAATGCCTTAAAATACGTGCAAATCACTTAGGTTATGTTGTAAATCAAATTAGAAAACTTTAGGAACTTATTTTTCTTAATTTGGATTTAAATTGATTGAGATATGGCAATTTTTGTATGCGAGGGTCACTGCTGGAATTACTTTCCTATTCAAGAACCTAGTGATTGTCATTTAAAAAATTAGTGATATTAATTTGTTTAATTTCTTGAAATAATTATGGATAAATATTTATGAAATATGTTAATATAATTATTTCCTTAAATGACATTTCCTTAACCAATGTTTGATTAGATGTGATCTAGATCAGAAATTAGTTACATGATCTACATGATCTACTTTCCAACAAACATGTTACTTGAATAGGATTTGGGATTTATTTAGAAAATCTCATTATAATGCTAATCAAAATGGTTTTTATTATTATATGGTATAATTTCAGTTGAAAAATTGATGATCATCTCAAGTACAAAGTGATATATTTTGCATTATCCTTTTCCGAGGCGGATATGGTGTCTAGTCACGGAGCGTTGGGGTAGCAGGTTGTACCGTGTGCGGTTTGTCCCATTCCCGTTGGTACTGGCCATGACAATGGGTAGGGTTGGTATAATGATTAAGAAATCATGATGTATTTCTAATTATAAAAAATTCGAAACAATAAGTATTTGAGATAATACCATAATTCAGGTAACAATAAAGAATGTTTGTTGGATATTAATTGGATAATTAATTTAATATGACTAGATTAATTGGAATATAATTAAAATTAAATCACTCTATTATGAATAGAGTTGCAATTTCCCTTGGAGGAATTAATCATAATGAATATGATTAATGATGATTAATTAGAATGAACATGATTTGGAAGATCACATAAGTGACATCCATGGTCTACTGTCAAGGCGAAGGGTTCCGTCACCAGGGATTGTATATAGGAGATGCCTGTCCGAAGTGACAGCTCTTGTATGCAAGCACATCTGGATCGAGCTCTTTGCTTCTTGAAAGAGTAAGGCTGTATGCGTAGTGACCCCATTGCCGAGTTATCATATTATTGGGGCGATATTGGATTACGCATAGCAAGTACTAATCCTGTTGATGGTTGGTTCAATTAACGATGGGTCAACATCACCTTAGGGGTGGTGGGCCCGTGTGTTAAAAATCGAATTGGGAGTGCAAGTTGGACTTGCAAAGCGGAATGTGTTCCCGCTTCTTTTTATCAGAGTTACAAGTTCTCATATTATTGGGACGTGCCAAAGATAATGAAGGAGATTCCAGAACTTGCTGAGATATAATGGTAAGTATATCTCTTACATTGAAAGTGACTAAGGGAATGAACTTTCACTGTTGACAAGGTAAGACAATTTTTATATAAAAACTCTTAAATCAAAGTAGAATATGCATATATATATAATACATATACATTTATGCAAATTATCTTATTTCAGATAATCGTTCATTAAACCCACTCAATATTATACTCAATAATAACCAGTAAAATATCATGGATTGGATCCATGATCAAGATGTTGTACCTGCAGTTGGACACATATTGTATGTGGTTGCAATGTGTAAGTTTCTCCATATGAATGAGGAATGACAATTAAATAGATAATAGGACTTAAAACCTAGGGTTTGTATGTCTCCATGGACTTGATCTCATCGAATGCACTTTGGAAGTGACATGTCGATAGTGATCGTAATTGTCAAATAATCCTTATAAAATCTAAGAAGATAATCTTGCATACATATGTGCTCTTGACATTTAATCATGAGTGACATGGTTCTCTACATCATGTAGGATGGTAGCTCTGTAAGAGATGATATATTCAAAATGTTTGAGTACCTACCTGAACCAATATTTTTAAGAGTTAAGATGTATGTAGATATGATGAGTGTCATCATTCTACTATAGATACTCTAGTCATTCATGAAGCTTCATGATATTCATATTGTATGAATGGGATGGAGCATGTATAAATGTTGAAAAACTCTTACATTGAATTCAACACAAGAGATCCTTTGTCTTAAGAATTGGTTGTTTACAGATAAAGGGAGTGCAATGGAAGCATGGGTCAGACACAAGATGAGAAGGATAGTTAAAGAGTTGATCGTACTTCTATGACTTCCATATGACATCCAAATTGTTGGATAAATGCAAATACTGTAATAAGTTGATGTGTTGATAGTATGACTATCAAGTCTGTCTAGAATACTTAGAGAAGGACTCGGATAGAGCATCAGAATAATCTACATAAATCATTGATATTGACATGCTTATTGAAAAAGATAAAGTCTTATAATTGTATCTCAATTTTCTAACAATACTTGTAATGGGTTGCATATGATTTAGAAGACTGAAAAATTTACTTATAAGGTTTATAGTCATCCACATGGATATTGATGCAATTGTTGCAACAATCTTTGTTGGATTGATAGAATTCTCAATTTTAATGGGAGAGCCTTACTAATAGAGAATGTCTCTATGACCTAGATATAAGAATACACTCATAATTTATTTCTAATTGTTGGAAATAAACATGAATTCTGGAATAAACCTATCATAAAGAGTTGTGATGGATATATTTCATATAGTAATATGACTTCTTGTGGACTCTACTAAATTAGAAAATTAATGAATGGTTCATTAAGATTTCTAATATTGAAATCAAACTTTTAAATGATAAATATGAGGATGAATATCATTTAACAATGATATGGCATCAAACCTTGAACATCTATCTATTGATTTGATCAATAGACTAGTAAGCGATGAAACTTTAGAATGTCTAAAATTTCAAATCTTACATACTTATGAATATTGTATTCAAAAGTAGAAATTATCCAATGCACCCTTATCTGGGAATGATGTAAGATGCCAAGGTATTTAGGATCTCATGCATATTGATGTATGTGGATCATCTATATCAATAAACATTATGGATATGTGATATCTATTGATGATTATTTATGATATAGGATTTCTTCTATTCACCTAAGAAGCCTTTGAAATGTTCAAAGACTTCACAATTTTAGTTTATAACCAAAGTTTGAAGGAAGATAAAATGAATTTGATCTAATCTAGGTTTCTATTAGATGAATTCATGGAATATCTTATGGAGAAAGGAATATCATTCTATCTCATTGCTCCTAATAAACCTAAACTCAATAGAGTTATAGGGAGATACAATTGGATCATGTGTGACATGATTTGATTAATGATGTTTTTTAGCATAATTACCTCTTAGTTTACAAGTATATATGTGTAGTAGAAACTACAATATATATCATTAAGGTTCCATGCATAAAAGATGGAATCTAGCACTAGAGAGTGCTACTTCATTAGGAAAATAAAGGATGGTATTGGATATCTACTTTATGACCTTGAGATTCTTAAAATAATCGCATATCTGAGAATGTGATTCTTAGAGGTTGAGACTCTTGAGAATCAAGATGAAAATGAAGTGAAGGAACTCATTTAATATTAAGAAGATAATCTCCTGAAATCAAAAACTAAAAGGATAATAAAAGATGAAACACAAATACCTCTTCAAATGATTTTGAGGATGCAGTCCATGTGTCAGTTAAATCTGACATGATCTAACTTCATATGATGAAGTTTCTGAAGATCATGACATGGAAAGATGGATGTTAGCAATAAAGTGTAGAGTAGACTCCATATACAAGTATTGTATATGGACCCTCGAGGATCCACCTATAAGGGTAAAACCTGTTAGGTGTAAATGCATCTTGAAGAGAAAGGGAACCTGATGAGAAGGTAGAGACCTTAAAAGCACGACTCATAGCCATGAAGAGAAGACATTGCATGCAATGAGACTTGATCTTCAGTTACAATGCTTGAACTTATCAGAATATTGCTAACTATAGCTACATAACTTGACTATGGAATCATTAAGATGTAAGTCAAGATTGTATTCCTCTATGAATACCTCTTTATGGATATTCACATGAAGTATCCCTAGGGCTTCGTGATTGAGGAAAGCAATGTGTGAAAGCTAAATAACTTCATCTATGGACTCAAATAAGCATTTTGTAGCTGGAACATAAGATTTGATGAAATTATAAATGCTATGATTTCAGATAGAATCTTGATGAGCCATGTGAAACTTAGTGGGAGTGTCATTGTGTTCATCATGCTAAATGTAGATGATATCCTAATCATTAGTAATGATATAAGGAAAATAATTATAAGTGTTTTAGAGACTGGGTATTCCATATCTTGAGATATGATCTCAAGGATACCTCTTAGATCTTAGTTCTGAAGTTGTTGAGAAGCAAAGAGAAGAGGGTATTAGGACCGTCACATTAGTAGTACACCTTGGGTATGTTCCATCTTATGGGAAATTCCAAGAAACTTTTCCTTCCCTTAAGATATAGTACTGACCTATCTGAAGGGATAACCCCTCAAAGAGTTGGGAAAGTGAATGCTAGAACTGCTTGCCCTTGTGCATCAATTGTAAGAAGCGGAGCGTATGTTAGATGTGCACAAAAGTCAGATATCTGCCATGTAGTGGGAGTAGTAAAGTGTTGCTAATCCTACTATGATGATAAAACACTTGATAGCAGTAATAACAAAATCTTTAAAGATGACAAGACTTTCGAGATAGTGATCTCTAAGTTTTATCTTCAAGAAATTAAGACTTTACAGATAGTGATCTAAAATGTGTTAACTTTTGGATACATTTGGAGATAGAGATCTCTAGGAATAAGGGTATTCTGATAAGTATTATTGAAATACTGGTTATAATTATTGAGCAATAGTTTTAAGGACACTATAACTGCTTTAATATAATTGAGTATTGATTGCATAAGATGCAACATTCACATTGGATGCGAGCACTGTTACTAGGAGATATGCAAGTGCTGTAAAGGACTTGGCATAGTCTTTTGGGACCAGAGTGACTGATCATCTTACCTAGCTATTTTTCTAAATAGCATATGATTGTCACATGAGTGCGGGTTTAAATGGTTAGCCCATTAATGGCTCTTTGGGCTAGTGGGAGATTGTTGGACATACGAGCCCACGACGAGCCATTATGCAATAAATGTTATTGCGAATGCAATAAATGTTATTGCGAATATCATTCCCTGATCGGAAATGAAGAATAACTAACTTGCATAATAGGTCCCTTAGTACAATAAGGGTTATGTACCATGACCATCTTCATGATCATACAATTGTTGATTCAATAATTGAATCATAGAGGCTGGTGCTTGGATGAATATCTAAAGAGTTAGATTGAGGCCTCATCAAGCACCATCAAATGATTATTAAGAGATGATCTCCAACCTGAGTAGGAGATGACAATCCTTTCTCATTAAGGTTGATAATCTAACTGACTTCTTGATGCAGGTCCTTTACATAGGAATAGAGATTCGGAGGTGTTAGATAGGTCAAAGAGTTAATTTAACGAGATCGAGGTAATCAAAGTCCTATATCGTATGCTGTCATGATATAGGTACACATCCTCTGACCGGAGACAGATGTGTTACTCTATGTCTGAGTATGTACATTTGGCAGACCAATATGTTGATGATCTAATCAAGGTCTATACACCGGCGTGCTGGTTTGCATGTAAGGGCATATGAGTAATACGAACTCTCAAAGGGATTATACAAGTTCAATTACTGAACCGGAAGACATGAGCTCACTCATGAGATATTGGGAAGAATCAAATTTCGTGCACGGTTGTCTCTCTTTAGAAGCTCGACTGAAATCGTAGGTTTGATATATACTTTTGGAAAGAATATGATCAAGACTTAGGTATGATATATGCTTTTGGAAAGTATATGATCGATACCGACTCCCAATGATCAAATAGGAAACTTACTGACAAAAATCTAAGTAGACAATGTAAAATTGATCTAATACTTTGGGTTTATTCTGTCTTCAAGTATGCATGATGTACAGGTATTGGGAATACCTAAGGCTGATGTGATCATAAACGATTGTATAACCGTGACGCTTCCATTCCTAGGGACGGATGAAACAGGTCTAAATTTTAGTGACTCCTCTCAGTAGAGAAGTAATCTGATCTTAGTCCAAATGTTGGACATTGATCTGAATGTGATTCAGATGCAATGAGAAGATTAGACTTGCGGTCTTGATTTAATCAAGCATCTATGGGAGGCCCGAGATCTGGATTTGAGATGTGATCTCAATATCCAAGTCACTATACGTGGAACAATACAATCGCCCTGTCCTTATCTCCAAGTATCCGCGGAGAAAGCGCATTATCCTTGAATGAGTTCAGTATAATTTCATTGTTTATATAGGTATTCGAGCATTAAGAAAATGGATAATCAAATGTGATTTAATTATCATGAATAATATGAATTTAATTCATACTATAAGGAGAGATATCTTAGATAATTAAATGTGATTTAATTATCAAAGATGTGAATAATGTGTATGTGATTCATATTATTTGGGCACATGAGAATAGAGATCCAAGATGATTAAATGTGATTTAATTATCATGGATATGAATAATGTGGAGCACTATCCATATTAATCATATATATTATAAATATGATTTATAATATATAAGAGAGGGCGATTTGTAATTTACATTTATTAAATTAAATGTTGGTGTGTTGGATTCACATTGGACATTGAATTGAAAATGTAATTTACATTTTATCTTGGGTTGTGAATGTGATTCACAATTTTCTAATGGCAAGATTGCAATATTCACAAAATAATTATGAATTATTTTTGGAGAAAAATTTGCAACAAGTGTTGTTGTAAATCTAGGATATTTCCATGGAATAATGTAATCTCATGAGATATCATGAGATTACATGAGATTGCCACCAAATCCCCTATTATGGAAGGAGGCCATCTTCATTCCATAATATCCATGCTTTATTGATTTAATTTGGGATTAAATCATATTGATTTATCAATATATATAATATAAATTAAATTAATTATTGTTGGTTTTTTACCAACAGAATTTTGGCCATTAAAAGAAACACAAATCAATGTAAGCCATTGGATTTGTGTTGTCCATGGATTGAGATCCATGGATCCCAATGCTCTTCTTGGTTACAACAACACAATGAGAACATAAGGCTCTCTCCCTCTCTCTTTCTCTCTACACACCCTCTCTCCATCTCTCTCAAATGGCCGTCCATCGTGGAAGCCCTAGAGAGAGTCTCCATCGCCGCAGTGTCGTCGTTATGCTGCCCGATTTTTTGCTCGTGGATCTCCGTCTCCTTCGGTGCGCCTAGATCGTGAAGAAGATGTCGGATCACATGTGTCGAGATCAGTATATCCACAGCTTGGATCATCAACATGGATTGCGAGGAGCACGTGTTTCATCAACACGCTCACAAGTATCTCCTCCGTCGGATCGGACTTGAAATAGGAGGTCTCTTCATCTAGAGTCTCGATCGTAACCATGCTTTAAGAGGTAATCCCATTACCAATTTGTGGTTTAGACGAAATGATCCGAGAAGTGTTCTTGGATCATGTGGTTTTGTCACATGAAAAATTTAAATTTCCGTTGCATTGAGCAACTAGTGAGACTAGTCGCTCCCGATCGCATACAATGCGATCCTCACGCTTCCATGATGCTCTTAAGGATCTCTCCATATTCTTCAAGTGGTATCAGAGTCTTAGGTCGAAGATTTTGGATGTGATCCATAAACCTAAGAAGACTTGGTTTCGTTAGGGTTTGAGAAAGTTTTATCACATTTCATTTTCGCACCTCTGATTAGTGAATATTTTCGCCCCTTTTAAATTGATTAACCACGAAAATAAAATGAAATTTTCCCCATTAAATAAGGAAAAAATGGGATCTGAGTTTGTTTGATTTCGAATCCATTTGCTCATATTATGATCATTTTAGTGAACATGTATCCACATTTTCGGGGACTGCGAATCACTTAAGTTCTGTTGTAAATCAAATTACCAAACTTTAGGAACTTATTTTTCTTAATTTGGATTTAAATTGATTGAGATATGGTAATTTTAGTAAGCGAGGGTTACCGCTGGAATTACTTTCCTAAATAAGAACCTAATTATTGTCATTTAAGAAATTAGTGAAATTAAATGGTTTAATTTCCTGAAATAATTACGGATAAATATTTGTGAAATATTTTAATATAATTATTTTCTTAAATGACATTGCCTTAACCAATGTTTGATTAGATGTGATCTAGATCACAAATTGGTTACATGATCTACATGATCTACTTTCCAACAAATATGTTACTTGAATAGGATTTGGGATTTATTTAGCAAATCTCATTATAATGCTAATAAAAATGGTTTTTATTATTATATGGTATAATTTCAGTTGAAAAACTGATGATCATACAAGTACAAAGTTATCTATTTTGCATTATCTTTTCCCGAGGCGGATATGGTGTCTAGTCGGGGAGTGTTGGGGTAGCAGGTTGCACCGTGTACGATTTGTCCCACTCTCATCGGTACTGGCCATGAAAACAGGTAGGGTTGGTATAATGCTTAAGAAATCATGATGTATTTCTAATTATAAAAAAATCGAAATAATATGTATTTGAGATAATACCATAATCAAGTAACAATAACGAATGTTTGTTGGATATTAATTGGATGATTAATTTAATATGATTAGATTAATTGGAATCCTATTAAAATGAAAATACTCTATTATTAATAGAGTTGCTATTTCCCTTGGAGGAATTAATTGTAGTGAATATGATTCATGATGATTAATTAGAATTTGAACATGATATGGAGGATCACATAGGTGACATCCATGGTCTCCCGTTAAGGCGAAGGGTTCTGTCGCCATGGATTGTATGTAGGAGACGCCTGTCCGAAGTGAAAGCTCCTGTATGCAAGCGAATCTGGATCGAGCTCGTTGCTTCTCAAAAGAGTAAGGCCGTATACGTAGTGACCCCAATGTCGAATCCTCATATTATTGGGAAGATATTGGATAACGAGTACTAATCCTGTTGACGGTTGGTTCAATTAACGGCGGGTCAACATCACCTTAGGGATGGTGGGCTCGAGTGTTAAAGACCGAATTGGGAGTGCAAGTTGGACTTGCAAGGCGGAATGTGTTCCTGCTTCTTTTTATCAGAGTTACAAGTTCTCATATTATTGGGATGCGTCAAAGATAAGGAATTATATCTCAGACCTTGCTGAGATATAATGGTAAGTAATCTCTTACATTGAAAGTGACTAAGGGAATGAACCTTCACTGTAGACAAGGTAAGACAATTTTGATATAAAAACTCCTAAATCAAAGTACAATATGTATATATAATATATATACATTTATGCAAATTATCTTATTTCGGATAATCCTTCATTAAACCCACTCAATATTATATTCAATAATAACCAGTAAAATATCATGGATTGGATCCATGATCAAGATGTTGTAGCTGCAGTGGACACATATTGTATGTGGTTGCAATGTGCAAGTTTCCTCATATGAATGAGGAATGACAATTAAATAAATAATAGGACTTCAAACCTACGGTTTGTATGTATCTATGGTCTTGTTCTCATCGTATGTACTTTGGAAATGATATGTTGATAGTGATCGTAATTGTCAAATAATCCTTAAAAAATCTTAGAAGATATTCTGGTATACATATGTGCTCTTGACATTTAATCATGAGTGACATGGTTCTCTACATCATTTTGGATGGTAGCTCTGTAAGAGATGACGTATTCTAAATGTTTGAGTACCTACCTGAACAAAGATTTTTAAGAGTTAAGATGTATGTATATATGATGAGTGTCATCATTCTACTATCTATACTCTAGTCATTCATGAAGTATGAAGCTTCATGATATTCATATTGTATGAATTGGATGGAGCATGTTTAAATGTTGAAAAATTCTTACATTGAATTCTTTTGAGTTCAACATAAGAGATCCTTTGTCTTAAGCAATGGTTATTTATAGATAAAGGGAGCACAATGGAAGAATGGGTCAGACCCAAGATGAGAGGGATAGTCAAAGAGTTGACCGTACTTCTATGACTTCCATATGACACCAAATAATTGGATAAATGCCAATACTGTAATAAGTTGATGTGTTGATAGCATGACTATCAATTCTGTCTAGAATCCTTAGAGAAGGACTCGGATAGAGCATCAGAATAATCTACATAAATCATTGATATTGACTTTCTTATTGAATAATATAAAGTCTTATAATTGTATCTCAATCTTCTAACACTTGCAATGGGTTGCATATATTTTAGAGGACTGAAAAGTTCAATCTTAAGGTTTATAGTCATCCACATGGATATTGATGCAATTGTTGCAACAATCTCTGTTGGATTGATAGAATTCTCAATCTCAGTAGGAGAGCCTTAATATTAGAGAATGTCTCTATGACCTAGATATAAGAATACACTCATAGTTTATTTCTAACTGTTGGAAATAAACATGATTTCTGGAATAAACCTATTATAAATAGTTCTGATGGAATATTTCAGATAGTAATATGACTTCTTGTGGACTGTACTAAATTAGAAAATTAATGAATGGTTCATTAAGATTTCTAATATTGAAATTAAACCTTTAAAAGATCAATATGAGGATGAATATCATTTAACAATGATCTAGCATCAAACCTAGGACATTTATCCGTTGATTTGATCAATAGAATAGTAAGAGATGAAACTTTAGAATGTCTAAAATTTTAAATCTTACATACTTATGAATATTGTATTCAAAAGTAGAAATTGGCCAATGCACCCTTATCTGGGAATGGTGTAAGATGCCAAGGTATTAGGATCTCATACATATTGATGTATGCGGATCATATATATCATAATAAACATTATGGACATGTGATATCTATTGATGATTATGTATGATACATGATTTCTTCTCTTCACCTAAGAAACCTTTGAAATGTTCAAAGACTTCACAATTTTAGTTTAGAACCAAAGTTTGAAGGAAGATAAAATGAATTTGATCTAACCTAGGTAGCAAGTACCTATTAGATGAATTCCTGGAATACCTTATGGAGAAAGGAATATCAATCCTATCTCATTCCTCCTGATAAACCTAAGCTCAATAGAGTTGTTGGGAGATACAATTGGATCATGTGTGACATGATTTAATCAATGACGTTTTTTTAGTATAATTAACTCTTAGTTTCCAGGTATATATGTGTAGTAGAAACTACAATATATATCATTAATAAGGTTCCATGCATATAAGCTAGAATCTAGCTCTAGAGAATGCTACTTCAAAAATAAAGGATGGTATTGGATACCTACTTTATGACCTTGAGATTCTTAAAATATCTCATCTCTGAGAATGTGATTCTTAGAGGTTGACACTCTTGAGAATCAAGATGAAAATGAAGTGAAGGAACTCATTTAATATTAAGAAGATAATGAGGCTCCTGAAATCAGAAACTAAAAGGATAATAAAAGATGAAACACCAATACCTCTTCAAATGAGTTTGAGGATGTATTCCATGTGTCAGTTAAATCTAACATGATTTAACTTCATATGATGAAGTTTCTGAAGATCATGACATGGAAAGATGGATGTTAGCAATAAAGTCTAAAGTATACTCCATATACAAGTATTGTATATGGATCCTCGAGGATCCACCTATAAGGGTAAAACCTGTTAGGTGTAAATGGATCTTCAACAGAAAGGGAATCTGATGAGAAGGTAGAGACCTTCAAAGCACGACTTGTAGCCATGAGATACACATTTGAAAAGAAGACATTGCATGGAATGAGACTTGATCTTCAGTGACCATGCTTGAACTCATCAGAATATTGCTAACTATAGCTACATAACATGACTATGGCATCTTTAAGATGCATGTCAAGATTGTAATCCTCTATGAATACCTCTTTAAGGATATTCACATGAAGTATCCCAAGGGCTTCATGATTGAGGAAAGAAATGTGTGCAAGCTAAATAACTCCATCTATGGACTCAAATAAGCTTCTTGAAGATGGAACATAAGATTTGATGAAATTATAAATGTTATGATTTCAGATAGAATCTTGATGAGCCATGCGAAGCTTAGTGGGAGTGTCATTGTGTTCATCATGCTAAATGTAGATGATATCCTAATCATTAGGAATGATATAAGGATAATAATTATAAGTGTTTTATAGACCGAGTATTCCATATCTTGAGATATGATCTCAAGTATACCTCTTAGATCTTAGTTCTGAAGATGTTCTGAAGCAAAGAGAAGAGGGTATTAGGACCGTCACATTAGTAGTACACCTTGGATATGTTCCATCTTTTGGGAAATTCCAAGAAAGGATTCCTTCCCTTTAGATATGGTACTGACCTATCTGAAGGGATAACCCTCAAAGAGTTGAGGAAGTGAATGCTAGAACTGCTTGCCCTTAGGCATCAGTTATGAGAAGCTGAGCGTATACTAGATGTGTAAAAAAGTCAGATATTTGCCATGTAGTGGGAGTAGTAAAGTGTTGCTAATCCTACTATGGTGATAAAAAAATTGATAGCAGTAATAACAAAATCTTCAAAGATGACAATTTCGAGATAGTGATATCTAAGTCTTATCTTCAAGAAATTAAGACTTCATAGATAGTGATCTAAAAGGTCTTAACTTTGGATATCTTTGGAGATAGAGGTCTCTAGGAATAAGGGTATTCTAATAAGAATTCTGGAAATATTGGTTATATTAATCATTGAGCAATAGTGTCAAGGACACCACAACTGCTTTAACATAATTGAGTATTGATTGCATAAGATGCAACATTCGCATTGGATGCGAGCACTGTTACTAGGAGATATGCAAGTGCCGTAAAAGGACTTGGCATACTCTTTTGGGACCAGAGTGACTGATTATCTTATGTAGCTATTTTTCTAAATAGCATATGATTATCACATGAGTGCGGGTTTAAATGATTAGCCCATTAATGTCTCTTTGGGCTGGTGGGAGATTGTTGGATATGTGAGCCCACTGCGAGCCATTATGCAATAAATGTTATTGCAATCCTTGATCTGAAATGAAGAATAACTAACTTGCATAATAGGTCCCTTAGTACAATTAGGGTTATGTACCATGGCCATCTTAATGATCTTACATCTGTTGATTCAATAATTGAATCACAGAAGCTGGTGCTTCGATGAATGTCTAAAGAGTTAGATTGAGGATTCATCAAGCATTATCAAATGATTATTAAGAGATGATCTTCATCCTGAGTAGGTGATGACAATCCTTTCTCATAAAGGTTGATATCTAACCGACTTCTTGATGCAAGTCCTCTACTTAGGAATAGAGATCCGGAGGTGTTAGATAAGTTTGGTCAAAGAGGTTACTTAACAAGACCGAGATAACCAAAGTACTATATCGTATGCTATCACGATATAGGCACACATCCTCTGACCAGAGACAGATGTGTTACTATATGTCTGGGTATGTACATTTGGCAGACCAATAGGTTGATGACCTAATCAAGGTCTATACATTGGCGTGCTGGTTCGCATGTAAGGGCATTAATGAACCTCCATTTCATCATCTTTATTCTATCATTTTGGCCTAAAAAACTCTAGTAAATACGTGTAAATAGGCTTAATTCATGCATCTTGGCATTCATGCATGTGTATGTAAATAGTGTATAAAATGCGGTTTTTAAAGCCAAAATTATAGAATAAAGAAAAGAAAAAGAATAAAATATTGAAAATATTTTATGACCTGAAACCCTGAGACCTAGGCATCTAGATGAATAGATCGACAAGGAAGAAAGTAGGGGGAGATAAGGGCCAAAATACCCTTTTGTTTAATTCATTCTTTATTCATTTTGGGACCTATTTTTGGTTCCACTTTTTATACTCCAAATAAAGAAACTTTGTACATGAGAGTTGTAGATAATTAAATAAATAAAAATACAAAATTGATTTCATGCAAAAATAATATATACAGATAAAAAGTCATGATCTGAATAAGTTTCCAAAATCCCAACTTCCTAGACCTGTATCTCTCAAATAAAAGCTCGAAATGTATCAAAATCACCTTTAATTGTATATAATTTTCATTAAGATATTTAATGGAGGTCGTTACATATTTTTCATAGTTGGGGTTTGAAAGTTGAGTTTTGGACCCCTCTTATATACTTCTACCGATTAAAATATTCATTTTATTTATTATTCATTATTTTTATACTTTTATATTTTTATAAATTTGTAGATATTATTTATAATATATATGTATACTAAAACTGGAATAAAAACATAAATAAAACTCAAAATAATATACTTGTATAAAATACATAGGTATAATATCTATAACTATACCTATGTGAATTATACTTGTATTTATTTAATTATAAATAATACATCAGAAAAATAAAATAAAAATATTTTTGAGCATATAAAATTAAGATGTAACTATATAAAATAATAAACAAAATTAAATAAATTAAACACTTAAAATAAAATAAAATAATAAAATATATAGATATACCTGTGTAGAAGCTATAAAAGGTAACTTGTACTTTCAAACCTCGAAAAAATAAATAAAAATCATCATAAAATACTTTATAAAATAGCAAATATTTTTTATTTAATAATTAAAAATTAGTTAAGTCATTTACTATTTTTAAACTAATTTACAAATCTTTTTCTAGGGGTTTTTCCTGGTTGGTCCACGTGGACCAACCAGGAAGCTTGGACAGTTGAACTCTAGTCAACTGTCTGACCCTCTCCTCTGCTGCGTGTCAGAACGAGTTTCTTCTTGTTTTCGCTGATTTTTGGGAAGCACATCTTGCACTATCTCGTAATACAACCTTCTTGACTTTTGCTCCTCAATAATCCCTCTTTCACGCCCAAGAGTTTCCTCGGGGAATGGATCACTGAATCGATGCCCATCCATCGTTCTTGTAGCCCGATCATCAATCCTTCTTATAGACACCCGATTTTTGATTCAAAATTTGAACCCCTTTTGACCAGACTTCTTCCTCCCTTTCGTGCTCTACGGTGAGGCGGAGGTGACAGCTCCATTTCCCATTCGTCAGGCGAGTCGAGGACGCATCGAGGAGGTCTCCACCACCTCCGGCAAACACCCTCACCATTGAGGTTCTTTCTCAGGTGTTCTTCACCTTCGAGGTCTATTTTTCTTCATATTTCTTCATTTTCTCGTTCACCATCATCCTAGGAATCGATCCACATCAGTAGTTTAGCATTTCTCTCATAGGTTCTCCATATCGAATTCCTCGCCGGAGTTAACTCCAGCCGAGTGCCCACTCGCCGCTCGTTGACCATTTCCACCCTGCTGCGGGGTCGAGGCACTTTGCCCTCGACCCTCTCACCCTTCTTGCAGGCCCAGGTGCATCAAAGCAGAGCCTGGGGCTCATTTTCGCTCTTCGTCGGAGAGTCCAGGAGCCCTCCAGCTTCGCCGCTCCTTCGAGCGAGATCCAGTCGATACCAGAGAATTTTGGAGTGCCCAGGAGCTCGAGGAGGACCCCGGGAAGCTTGTCGGTGACTTTTGGAGCTCAAAGCGTCGCCGACAGCCAAGATCGAGGTCGGGGAAGATCACCTTCGCCGGCCTTCTTCCCTGTTCTTCGTCCTAGGCCGCCAGCCGTCGGATCAAGGCCGGAGCCCAGATCATCCAGTTGTCGTTGGATCTTTGTGCGTCTCCACCGTTCGATCAACTCTGAAGATCTAATCGCAGCCATCGAAGTCGAACCGTCATCGGTCGTACAGATCGTGACACGTGGCAAGTGGGAGCGCATCAACCGTCAGATCTGCAGGCCTGGGTATTTTGCATCCTTTTACCCGAGTGTTTTTGTATTTAATTTTTAGCCTAGAAAATTTCCTTTGTAGTTTAATATTTTGTGTAATATTTGCAACTAGTCCCTTATACTTTTCATATTTGCATCTAGGTCCTCGGTCACTTCACCTCACGTACCTGTGCGCGTGAGGGGGTGGGCATTTTGCAGGGGACCCCCTATGGGATTTGTTATTTCGTTCTGGTCCAGAAAACTTTTTATGAAGTGTAATATGTTTGGAAAAATTGCACGCTAGCCCTCGTATTTTTGGAATATAATGTTTAAGTCCCTACCAGGCGCGCGTGATAACACACGTGGGCTGGGCTTTTTGGAGGAATACCCTTGCGGGTTTAGCTATTTGTATTTGGTCTTGGAACTTCGTTAATTAGTCATATATTTTGTAGAAAAATTGCACGTTGGCCCGGATGATTTGGATATCTACATATATGCCCTTGCTAGTAGTGTAGTTTCTCTTTGTTGTCTTTATTTATTTCATGCATCTATAAAATTCAAAAAATCACCAAAAAAATAGCCATGCACTCCTGTTGAATTGCTCTTTCACGCCATATTTTTATTTTGTATTTTTATTGCATTTTCATTTTTATAAAAAAATCAAAAAATACATTTTCTTCACTGTTTACATTAGAAAATAATAAAAATTACAAAACGTTTTTGAAAAACTCCAAAAAATTTATATTTTGTTTGCTTTCATGTGTTTTAATTTCAATCCAAAAATCACTAAAAATTTCAAAAGAAAACTCCTAAAAATTAGAAAACCCCAAAAATCTTCATAAAAATCTTAAAAATTCCACAAAAATCGTGAAAATATAATTTTTATCTCTAAATTTTCTCTGTTTGATTATCTTTATTGTAAAATTAATTTGAGGAATTTTGGACTCTGTTTGATATTTTTCATCCTCATTTTAGTTTCAGCCTTCAATTTTGTGCACTATTTCAGTATTTTTAACTTTAAAAATAACAAAAAAATAGAAAAAATTTGGAAAAAATGACAAAAACATTGGAAAAATATAAAATGTTCAAAAATATTTCATTTTCTGGATTTTGAATACTTTTACCTATATATATCCCTTTATTGTCTCTCTTTTGCATAAACATTCTCTATAGTTGTATTACTTTATTTAAAAGAAAAAGAGAATATAAAAATATAAAATATAAAAAGAAAAATACAAAATCAACAAATTAAAAATCGAAATACAAAAATATAAAAACAAAAGAGCTTGCTTTAAGGCTATGTCTAAGGATAGAACAGAGGAAACTGCCACAAACTACAAAATAGCAAAGAAGGAAGCAAAGAAGGTCGTAAGCGAAGCTAAGTCAATCTTATGAAGTTTTGTATAAAAATCTCGACCCTAAGGAGGGACAGAAGGATATATTCAGGTTGGCTAAAGCAAGAGAAAGAAAAACCAAAGACCTTTCTCAAGTGAGATGCATTAAGGACGAGGAAGGTCATGTGCTTGTTACTCAGAAGGATATAAAGACTAGATGGGAGAAGTACTTCCATAAACTTTTCATTGGGGAAGGAAATAGAGATATCACTTTGGGTGATCTAGCTTGTCCTGAAAGTTACTTGAATCGTGCATGCTATAGATGGATACAAAGAAAGGAAGTAGAGGAGGCTTTGAAGGTTATGAGACCTGGAAAAGGTGTAGGACCGGATGACATCCCTATAGAAGTATGAAGAGTTTTAGGTGAGCATGGTTTGACTTGGATTACGAATCTATTCATTGTTATTTGGCGAAACAAGAAAATGCTCGAAGATTGGAGGAGGAGTATCGTGGTGCCTCTTTATAAGAATAAAGGAGACATTCAAAATTGTTCAAATTATAGAGGTATCAAGATGACGTGTCACACTATGAAAATTTGGGAATGTGTGAGCGAAAGAAGGTTGATGCAAATTTCCAATGTAAAAGAAAACAAATTTGGATTCATGCTAGGTCGCTCAACGACTGAAGCCATCCATTTGTTGAGGAGAACAATGGAGATTTATAGAGCTAAAAGGAAGAACCTCCACATGATCTTTATTGGTTTGGAGAAGGCTTATGATTCTGTCCCACGAGAAATATTGTGGAGAGTGTTGGAGAAGAGACAAATACCTATCCTATACATTAAGCTCATAAAGGACATGTATGATAGGGGTTTATCTTGTGTAAGGACCCCGTCTGAGAAGACTGGATATTTTGACATCAACATTGGTTTACATCAAGGTTCTGCTTTGAGTCATTTCTTTTTACTTTGATTATGGACGAGTTGACCAGTCACATTCAGGATGAGTTACATTGGTGTATGTTATTTGCTGATGATATTGTGGTAATTGTCGAGACTAGAGATGGAGTAAATGAGAAGCTTGAGGTCTGGAGACATGAGTTGGAGACTAAAGGATTTCGTATAAGTATGACTAAGACGGAATATATGGAGTGCACCTTTGATGGAAGCAATGGTGAAGGAATCGAGGTGAAGATTGGTGATGATAACATTCATAAGAGAGATTCCTTTAGATATCTGGGATCTATTCTGCAACATGATGGGGAAATTGATGGAGATGTTACTAATAGAATAAATGCTGGCTGGCTAAAGTGTAGAGGAGCCTCTGCTGTTCTCTGTGATAAGAAAATTCCTTTAAAGATTAAAGGAAAGTTTTACAAAGTAGCCGTGAGACCTGCTATGCTTTATGGATCTGAATATTCGCCTTTAAATCATAGACATGTGCAGAGAATGAATGTAGCAGAAATGAAAATGCTAAGGTGGATGTGTGGACGCACAAGTAAAGATCGGATTCGAAATGATGCAATCAGAAAGAAGGTTAGCATAGCTTCGATCAAGGATAAGATGCGAGAAAACCGCTTAAGATGATTTGGACATTTGCAAAGAAGATCAGCTGATGCACCAGTTAGGAGATGCGAGTGTTATGATGTTGAGCCGGCTAAGAGGGGGCGAGGACGTCCAAAGAAGTGTTGGAAAGAGACTATACAAAGGGATCTTAGTTTTGTGGATATAATCCCAGGATTGGCCCAAGATAGATCTGAATGGAGGCGAAGAATCCATGTAGCCTGCCCTACTTAGTTGTGGGAAAAGGATTTGTTGTTGTTGTTGAAAAACCCACAAAAAGATAACACACTTGTAGGCATTTGATCACATTCACTCCTAAGAATTTATTTTTGATCTATCCTGCTTGTTCCCTGTGTTCGACACTCTACATTACTTGCACTATACACATCTTTTGAAAAGTTATAATAAATTTTAACTCCACATTTACTTTCATTGCTTGATTTGTTTGTTGTGGGTTAATTGTTGATTCACCCGGGTTTCGTGAGCGGTTGCCACAACGACTTTGTCTCCGCCTTGTGTGAGACATATTTCGACCCTCGCAAAATCCGAGTTATCAAATGGCGCCGTTGTCGGAGAACAACAACGTATAGATCTGATTTATTTGTGTGATTGTGATTATTTGTATACATTTTTGCCTCATTGTTGATATATATTGTTTGAGCTATCTAACCCCTCCTCTTTGTTGAATATGTGCGAGATACAACGGATCGAGGGATGCGCTCTACCCTAGATGCCTGCGCACCCACGTGAAGCCAACTTCGGCCTGCTACTCATGCACCAAAGAAGACTTAGAGAGATTTTGTAGTATATCTCTAGTTTTATTTTGTATTTGTGATATTTGGGGGCCTCATCGATTTTTCGCAGCTTTTTCACAGTTTTTGCTGATTTTATTACCTGCTTGATTCACACAGATTTATCTCCTAGATTTAGGAGTTTTTATTGATTGCGACGTAAATAAGCTAAGGCTCAATACTTAATATCTTGCCTGTACCTGTAGATCGTAATTGGACTTAGCTAAAAATCAATTGAAAAAGCTATTTGACTTGGACTAGAGACCACATGCCGGGAGGGGTCGTATACAACACGTGCAGGATCCATTGTGGTAGACACTGATTGCCTCCCAAGACCAGACTCCAGTCTCTCTTCCTAGTCATAGCTACTTGTGCTTCATGATTAATAGAAGTTGCTCATCTAAGGATGATTTCCTCGTGCATCATATAGTTAGTTTATTTCTTGTCTTTTAATTTATACGTGGATTACCCTGCATGTAGAGTGCTGGAGCAAGGTACACATTTCTATCTTTGCATGCATCATTGTGTTTGATCGCGCATCAGCTTTTCCGACTTCCTCCCCCATTTTATTGGACTCAAAATAACCAAGGAAATCGGAAAATTCGTTAGGCATTGTCTTTTATTCAGGAAAAAATGCCTAAAAAGAGATAACCACATAAAATTGGGACTGCTAATGCAAACTTGATCATAAAACTAACCTCATTAAAAATTTTGTCTTGGGGAAAGTAACCCCCTCATTGTTTGATTTATCTACAGCGAGAGAGTGACCCGCACACTAGGTTAGAGCCACACCCGAAATCTTACTTGACTACTAGTCTTGGTGAGTCGTTCTCCAGTGAGTATCTCTTCGGTAACCGGTAAAGTGGACCGTGATGTCCTTAGAAGAGGGAGTTGATCGGGTAGCCGGTGAACGGTCCGTAATTCCTACTGGCTAGGAAAGATCTCATTTTGGATTGGGACAGTCGGCTAGGAGAGTTGGGTTCCCAACAACTCGCTTAATCGCTCTGATAGATTGACTAATTACCTTAATAAATTTTGACAAGATAAAAGACTGAACCTTCACGGTCATCATCTCAAGAGTTGTGTAGGTGAATTGGGGGTTTGATTGACAATCTTGTTTGCATTCCAGATCTCATCCTCTCTTTTTCTCAATATCACGATGATGGGAAGGAGATCCCTTAGGCTACGTCTGGTAGCACCGCTATCGAGCACTCTTCGCTTTTCATATAGGTTGGCTTCGGGGAGTTTAGACCTGCTCTCCGAGCTTGAGTTCACATCCACCCTGTTCCCCCTTGATCACCCTTCTTCTATCAGTCCTGTGGTGTCAGAAGATAGTGCAACAGATATTTCTGGAGATTTGACGGCACATGAGATGGGTACCTTTGCCTTTGCAGAGATCCAAGACATGACCAGCAGTGAGGGACGCCCAGATGAGCAGGGAAAACCTTCATATGTATACGATCAGACTGCCATCAACAATTCATTGCTAGCTTCCCTGGAGACGATGCAGAGACAGATTAGAGATCAGGGAGCCTTTATGGGCGACATTATGAGAGAGATGGTGCAGATGCGAGCAGACCGTGAAGACAGATCTGAGGGCGGTGGAGAGATACCTGAAGACAGAGCTGAAGGCAGAGGTGGAGCAGGAGGAGACCAACAACCAGAGAGGCCACCACTGATGACCATGAGACCATTGCACAACCAAGCTGCAACCCTCACTCACCGATGGATTCAACTTCCTCCCATTGTTGGGAGTTTTGAGCTTCACCCCCAGACGATCCAGTTGTTGCCCAAGTTTCATGGGCTAGCCACTAAGGAGCCTCATCTCTATCTACAGGAGTTTGAGATGATTTGCAGCACTGTCCACGACAGACTGGTGGACGAGGACACAATTAAGATGATTGCCTTCCCGTTCTCATTAGTTGACTGAGCAGCCTATTGGCTGAAGCATCTTGGGAGGTTTGTCACAACTTGGGAGCAACTCCGGACCGCATACTTGAATAAGTATTACCCTCTCGGCCGGACCAACGCAACACGAGCTATGATCAGTAACTTCACAATGATCCCGAATGAACAATTCCATGAGGCTTGGGATAGCTTCAAAGAGCTCATTGACCGTTGTCCACATCATGACATATCAAAGCCCAACCTTGTTCAGAGATTCTTTTGTGGACTGACAATAGAGCTGTAGGGGCTTGTGAATGCCTCTTGTGGTGGGTCCTATTTTCCCAAGGGTGAAGACAACGTTTAGCCATCTATGAAGAAATGGCAGAGAACTCTATAGTCATGTCCCAAGACCGAGTCTACACACAGCAGAAGGCCCCCCAAGGGGTAGGATCATATCATAGAATCGTCCGCATCGATACCGGTCCCCACACTCCATCAACAGCAACCGCTCAGGCCGAATCCACCGCAGCTGACATGGGGATCATAAACGAGAAGTTGAACCACATCAAAATCCTCGAGAAGAAGCAGAGATAGGGGATGGCCCAGATGGACCAGTTGACGAAGACCATGAGTGACCTGAAGACATAGATCTTGTATATTTAGGAAGCACATACATCCACGCATCCCCCAGAGCATGTGCTGATGCCAGCAGTAGCAGTTCCACCTAGCCCTCTGGAACATACTGCCAGGTTCACCACATCCAGGCAGAGCCGGTCCAGCAGCTACAGTACTACCCATCGCAGCCACCATCTCAGGACACTCAGATGGTGGTCTACCAGCCGGATCAGCCATTGGCAGTTCTACCTCCACCATCCTTCGAGCAGGAGCCATTGATGGAAGTCAATGGGATACAGTACGACTGGTACCCTCAACAGGCCGGGATCCGTCGTGATCATCCCGGATTCTTTTGGACCACCGGAGGCACCTCTTCCAACAGCAGCCTCCCGCTCAAGGTGGTCAGAGCAGCCAACATCAACAACAACCCTATCACTCCCAACAACAGTACCAGCTGGGTCCTCGTCCTTCTTATCAGGGACAACAGTGGAGGCAACGTCAGCAGCCTTACCAGTAGTACTCCCAGCCTCACTATTCACAATAGCATCAGCCTCATTCCCGCTGGAACACTTCCGGTTAGCAAGCACCTGCCTTCAAGAACCCAACGCTTGGCGACCTCGCCCGCTTGCTTTCTGAACAGCAAGCATCCTTCCGCTGAGAAATGGATGAGTTCCGGCAGGAGATGAGGGATATCATCAAGGGCAAGGTTGCCATACCAGCTTAGATTGAACCCAATCCGAACAGCTTGAAGAGAAAATCTGAGTAGGTACAATCTACAGAGGATACCACTCCTAGTGACTTTCTGAATGACATGTCTTATTCTATATTTGATGCTGATTTTGTGACTACTAGGAGCGGTAGGATGCCAGTCGACGGCGCCTCGTTTGAGCGACAACCACCTGAGGAACCAGGAGTGCCAGATGAGGAGAGAAGCAGTGCTGATGCTGCTAAGGATGTTGATGACGGTGGTACTGATGCCACCAAGGAGAGAGATCCAGCAGACGATACTAAGGCCGTCGTGACTTCAAATACAGGTAGTGGTACTGAGGCCACCATTTTGCTTGATGATCCAGATGCAGATGGTGGTGCTGATGCCACCATTTTTGATGCTAAGCCAGAGTGCGGTGCTGATGCCGTGATGTCCGTGGGTGGTACTGAGGCCACCACTTCTACTCACAATGTATTCCCCTCTGTTGTGTTACCACCTTTTGTATCTCAAGACTGTGGTAACCAAAAAAAGACAAAAAATATGAATAAAGGAAATGTTTTTTCATCTTCTCAGAGTCCATATGTGTTGCATGATAATATTTGTATGGACTCCATTCCTTCACAGACACAGAAACCTCTTCCTAGCCCTCCATTTGAGGAGGGCTCAACCATCCCCTTCCCTCAAGCACTTCTCTTGGAGAAGGGGAATAAAAGAGAAAATCCCAAAAAGACACAACAATTAGAGTTCATGCAGCACATGATTGACAGATTTCAGATTTAGCTGACTCTATAGGAGGCACTTGAGCACATCCCCCTCTTACAGAAGAACTTGAGAGAGAAGACCACAGTACGCGGGAAGAGGAGGAACCACAGAGGAGGTATCCATGTGCTCACCCGTGCCACATACTTTGTCATTCAGAACCGATTGTCAGCCAAGAGACCTGATGCATGAGCTCCCTATGTCAGATACGAGATTCAGGAGTAGCGGTTTGATCGTACTCTAATAGACATCAGGTCTTCTATCAACCTCCTTCCGGCAGCCTTACTTGACCGATTCGAGTTCGACCCTCTTCATCGGAGTAGGACAGTCCTTCAGCTTGCTGACCGATCGATTAAGAGGTCGAATGGGTTGTTGAGAGACGTGGTCGTCACCATTCAGGACCTGAAAATCCCTGTGGACTTTATTGTACTGGACATGGAGATCCTTGAGTAGGTGATCGATGCCCCCATTATACTTGGATGCCCATTCTTGGCCAATGCCAAGGTGGTGACTGACCATGATAGTGGGAAGGTGTACTTTCGCATAGAGGGCGAAAGTATACAAATAGTGATGATTGACGAGACCTGAGCGAGAGATCCAGCCTGCTCAAAGTAGCTTAGTGACACAGAGCAGATGACAGAGGTTGAGAGAGACGTCCACCAGGAGTGCGACTTTGTGATGACTAATAATGAAGCCATTTAGACAGATCCTGTAGCACAAGCCCTTGCCTTGCCGGCAGATTTCAACATATTTACAACTTATGGCAGTTGAGAGCTTGGAGGGCACACCCCTGGTAGAGGACACTTTAGAGGCTGACAATTGCGGGATGAGTGGTGAAGCAGAGTTCCATTCGTGTTCTTATGATTCAGATCCCTCGGATTCATACATCGATTGGGACAATTTTGGTGATTATTCGCCTTTTCTGATTCGTTCTGAGCTGACAAATAGGATGGAGTGCGAGCTAGCACAGTTCACAGACATTCCAGCATGGCTCCGTTTGTCATATTTTCACGATGAGCGAGAGTTCTCAATTGCAGATTTGGTAGCCTTCACACAGTCATATCAAAAGGCAAATTTGCCGGCTCCCAATTGTCCAGAACTGAAGCATTTGCCGCAGTCGCTGAAGTACAAATTCCTTGTGAGTGAGCCAAATATGCACCCAGTCATTATCGCAACAGATTTGACTGGAGAACAAGAATCTTGTTTGATGGAGGTTATTGAAAGAAACCGCAAGGTGATTGGATGGAGTATAGCTGATCTCTAGGGGATTAGTCTGGCTCTGTGCTCCCACCATATTTACCTCGAAGAGGACGCTAAGCCCTCTCGTGAGTTCTAGCTACGGTTGAACCCGAATTTTCGAGATGTGGTCATGAAAGAAATATCTAAATGGTGGAGCGTCGATTTTATCTACCCCATCTCCGAATCCAAGTGGGTTAGTCCATTGCATTTGGTAACCAAGAAGACGGGTATCACTACAGTTGTGAGCGAGTCTGGAGAGGAGATAGCTAACTCGGTACCCACTTCTTGGAGGTTCTGTGTGGACTACAGACGATTGAATCATGCCACCAAGAAGGATCATTTCCCACTGCCATTCATTGATCAGATTATCGAGAGGCTAGCTGGGAAGAGTCATTACTGCTTTGTTGATGGGTACTTAGATTATAATCAAGTGGCCTTTGCGCCTGAAGACCAAAACAAAATGACATTCACCTGTCCATTTGGGACATATGCTTTCAGGCGGATGCCCTTTGATCTATGTAACGCCCCGGTGACATTCCAAAGGTGCATGTTGTCCATCTTCTCAGACATGGTGGGTGATTATTTAGAGGTCTTCATGGATGACTTCTCGGTCTATGGCGATGGGTTTGATGCTTGTCTTGACTGCTTAGACCGTGTGCTTCAGCGCTGCATAGAGGTGAAACTTGTCTTATCATGGGAGAAGAGTCACTTCATGGTGACTCAGAGGATGGTCCTTGGTCATATCATCTCCAACAGGGGCATGGAGGTTGATCCGGCTAAGGTGGATATCATTAGAAAACTCAATCCAGCGTCCAATCTGCAACAACTACAATCTTTTCTGGGGCATGTCGATTTCTACCGATGGTTCATTCAAGACTTCAGTCGTATTGCCCGACCGCTTATTGCCTTGTTGACGAAAGACACCGAGTTCATAGTTGATGATAAGTGTCTTGCATCTTTTGAGACTCTCAAGAATATGGTTATCATGGCTCCTATCCTTCAGCCACCCGATTGGTCTCTCCCATTCGAGATCATGACAGATGCTTCTGATTTTGTCGTAGTGGCTGTTATTGGACAGAGGAGGGATGGATTGCCGTATGCCATTCACTACGCTAGCCAGACTTTGGATGCCGCTCAGCGGAATTACACTGTGATTGAGAAGGAGATACTAGCTGTAGTCTTTGCTTTGGATAAGAACCGATCATATATTCTGGGATCTAGAGTGACTATTTATACAGATCACACCGCCATCCGATATCTCATGGCAAAGAAGGATGCCAACGATCTCCTTACCAGATGGATCCTTCTGCTCTAGGAATTTGATATTGAGATTAAGGATAAACACGGAGTTATGAATGTGGTGGCATATCACCTCTCCCGCTTAGAGAACCTTGAGGAATCTGAGCCCATTGCACCTATCACTGAGACATTTCCAGATGAAGTGATCCTTGCAATTGCCTTGCTTCCATGGTACGCTGACATTATGAACTATCTTTTCACCAAGACGGTTCCACAGGGTTGGTCTAGGCAGCGACTTGAGACTTTCCTTGCGAAGGCCAAGTCATACCATTAGGAGGATCCCATCATTTATCATGAAGGAGGGGATAGCATCTGGAGGAGGTGTATTCCTCAAGAAGAGCAGCATAGTGTCCTCACCTACTACCACAAGCTTGAGGCAGGAGGACATCATTCTGGGAGACGGACATCACAGAAATTGCTCCAATACGGACTTTGGTGGCCTACTCTCTTCAAGGATTTTGATGAATTCGTGAAGAGATGTACTGACTGTGAGAAGATGGGTACTTGCAGCAGAGAGACATGATGCCCATGCAGCCCATTCACTTTTGTGAGGGTTTTGATGCATGGGGGATTGATTTCATGGGCCCATTTCCTAAGAGTCAAGGTTGAGTACATTCTGCTCGCTGTAGATTATCTGAGTAGTTGGGTTGAGGCCATCCCCGCCCGAGCCGCAGATGCTAAGACCGAGTGCCGATTTTTGAGGAAAAATATCATTTCACGGTTCGAGGTACCTAGAGTTCTGATTTCAGATGGGGGGTCTCACTTTATCAATGACAAGGTAAGGGCCCTTGTAGATGAGTTCAGCAATGACCATCGTGTTACCACTTCATATCACCCTCATACTAATGGTCTTGCTGAAGTATCGAACAGAGAGATCAAGACCATTTTACAGAAGGTAGTCCGTCCAGAGTGAAAGGATTGGTCACAGCTTTTGGAATCGGGCTTGTGGGCTTATCAGACATCCTTCAAGACACCATTAGGGACATCTCCCTTTCGTCTCATCTATTGCAAGTCGTGCCATTTGCTAGTGGAAATCAAGCACAAGTCACTATGGGCAATTACAGAGTTATTATTGGATCCCAAGAGTATAGGACATCAGAGGAAAGCTGAGTTGGCAGCCCTGGAGGAGCTAAGAGATACAACCTTTTCAAGTAGCCTACAATATAAGGAGAAAGTAAAGAAATGGCATGATTCTCATATCATCTATAAATAGTTTGAGCGCGATCAACGTGTATGGTTATTTGATTCTAAGCTAAAATTATTTCCAAGGAAATTACAGAGTAAGTGGAAAGGTCCGTATGTGGTTAGAAAGATACATGAAAATGATAGTATTGATATATCCGAGTTGTCGTCTTCCTCTACCTTTCGAGTCAACGGTCAACGCCTGAAACTATATCTAGATCATGATCCGCCGACCATTGACGTTGCCCCTATTCATTTGGTATGAGAAGTGCTCTTTGACTCACATCACCTGCATCTCATACATGGTATCACTTCCATCTTCCACTATATAGATCCATATGTCCGTATCATTCATTCTTTCATTTGTCATGGATGTCACCCCATTATCATCTTATGATTTTGATATACTTAGGATGCACCTTGTCATAAGTATAGGGGGGGTGCATACACTGAGCTATGATCTGTTTATTCTCTTCTTTTCTTCTTTTCTTCTTTTCCTTTTCTATCTTCCTTATCTATTAAAAAAGTGTCGCCCCTTTTTGCCCGTCTTCTATACTTAGGACGTACTTTGTCCTAAGTATAGGGGGATGTGCACCCCGAGTTCTTATATTCTTTGATCCTCTCCATTGTCTCCTCTTCTTGTCTATATTTAGGGATATCTTACCCTAAGTATAAGGGGAGAAAATCTGAGTACGATCTGTTCATTCCCACGCTTGACCCTCCCTGCCTTGTGTACAGTCTGCTATACTTAGGATTATTTGATCCTAAGTGTAGGGGGACGGTCGAATTCTCATTCGTTTATTCACTCATCTCTTATTCATTTATCCTTCAGACTTTTTTATACTCAGTACGAGTTATGTCTTCTCTTTTCTCTCTGATCTATGAGGACATAGCTCAAGCTAAGTATAGGGGGTCGTATATACTTCGTATATACTTTAGCCATAATTCGTACTTTCGTATTTTTACTAATAAATATGGCTATTATACTTAAAAACTCATTAAAAATCTTAAAAAGATGTGATTATTCCTCAAATTATTTTTTGTACTTACTGATTAATAAATCAAATGAATATTTTTTTGCAAAATATTTGAAAAATAGTTTGAAATGCTTTTAAAAATCTTTTAAAAACTATTTGGAAAACATTTTATTACATATTTTCAACCTTTGTAAAATATTTTGATTGTAAAACTATTTTCTTTGTGTGAAAGAAAATGTTTGAAAAATGATTTGTAAATGGTTTGAAAAATGGTTGCAAAAATATTTGAAAAATCTATATATACGGTTTGGAAAACCTTTGCAAAATGATTTTCAAATGTGTGTACATGTTTGTAAATAGTGTTTGTAAGAACTATTTTGGACTATAGTTTTCAAAATTATTTGAAAAACCTTTGTCAAATAAGTTTGAGGAATACATACATCTCACCTTAAATCATTTATATACACCTATAAAATTGATCACTTACCCTTGTAAATCCTTAAAATCTAATTATTGTAAATAAAAGATGCATCCCCGTGTAAATATTTGTACCTAATTTTTGGCCAAAATCTTTTGCTTTCAAAAATGCCAAAAATATTTGCAAAACTAAAATCCAAAAATATTTGAAAAATCTTTTTGAAAAACTAAAAAATGCATATGCATCATTTTTTCAAAAACCCATAAAAAGTTCAAAATCTTTGAAAATTGCATCACAAAAATATTTTCCGCATTCTGCAAAGCATTCGCATAGTATGAGCATTTTTCGGATTAAGTTTGATAGTTGAATGAGTCTAAGTAAAATCCGAAGATTGGAGTTGGTTGGACGTTAAATCTACCTAATTAACAGGAACCTTATAGGAGATGGAATTGAGATACTTCAGGTCTAGTCGACTTAATTCTTTGAGGATCACGAGACGTGGTTCAATGGATTCTTGACTGCCTAAGTAGAGTATTTCGGAGCACACATATAACTCTTGTTGATAATGACCTAACTTGGACACCTGCACCTTTCACTTGGCTCAACTCAGTTGGAGTGGTGAGGGGGTTGGATTTGCTAGTATGAGACGCATACAGGTGGAAACACTTGTCCTCCTCTAGGGAGGGAAGTGCACCCCAACCCATCCGGTGATGAAGAGTTTTGAGGACAGGAGATTGTGAGTTGAAATAAAGCTTCAAAAGAGGGATAGTCTACTAGCTCAAGAGGAAAAACTCCCTATGTAAATGCTGCTGTATATAGTATTCAGAAAAAATGCAAAAATAAAAAACTCCAAAAAGTGGGCAGGCATGTACAAAAATAAAAATGCCTGCCAGAGTGTACATATGTGTATAGTCAAATAAGCAAGCTTGAGCTTCAAAGTCAAATCATTGAGCCTGCAGCTAGATCACTTTACTACACTGGTCTTGCATCCTAGGATAAGTGGCTATACTAGCTACCGTCCATTATTCTCTTCACCCCCTCCTCTTGAGCAGGTTGCCACTTGAACATAGAAGGTAATACCCCGCTCCTTGAGGAATGAGTTATTGGATTGGGGAATCGTTGGGTTGTTATATTGGAGAAGTCAGTCTCTTTGTCATTTCAGTTAGGGAGAGCCACCATCACTTACATTGTACAAGTCAGTTTCATAGTCGTAAGGGGTTGCGTATGAGTTGAAATATTTTTGACCTGGCTATTGAGGGGACTTGAGCAGAGTTTTGGGATTCTTGAAGGCTGTTGGATTTCAAGTCTGGTTCTCATTAAGGTTCCGCCTGCACGCAAATTCCAAAGGTCCGACTTAAGCTCCAAACTGTGATTTTGTGAAAAAAAGTTTGATCATTAAAATTAATCCATCTTTCTTCTTTTTTCTTTTCTTTGTTTTTCTTTTTCTGCACTTATTGCATAAGTGTTTGCTAGGGACTAGCATAGGTAAGTATAGGGGGATGATGAACCTCCATTTTATCATCTTTATTCTATCATTTTGGCCTCAAAAACCCTAGTAAATACATGTAAATAAGATTAATTCATGCATCTTACCATTCATGCATGTGTATGTAAATAATCTATAAAATGCGGTTTTTAAAGCCAAAATTATAGAATAAAGAAAAGAAAAGAAAAATAATAAAATATTGTAAATATTTTACGACTCGAAGCCCCCGAGACCTAGACATCTAGATGAATAGGTCGACAAGGAAGAAAGTAGGGGGAGATAAGGGCCAAAATACCCTTTTGTTTAATTCATCCTTTATTCATTTTGGGACATATTTTTGGTTCCACTTTTTATACTCCAAATAAAGAAACTTTGTCACGACCCGTCCCGCTAACCGGAACGTGCCGCGACAGAGATCTTTTCTCTTCTTTTTCCTCAAGTAAACATGTGGCAATCTCATAAAACATAAAACCTTTGTATTTCAAGTTCACAACACCAAGAAGTGTATTACACCAGTTCTATCTATTACAACTTCTTACAAAATAACACAGACAGTACAAAAACAACGAAAAGCAAAAGACACCTCCTCCAAGTGTATCCGTGGTCCTTTCACCTGCTATTCGTGACTCTGCTGATCTGTATATAATATAATATAACGGGATGAGTCTAAACCCATTTATGAGCTTAGACCCAGTGAAAGGATCTCAAGCTTTTTACATATAACTAAAAGTTGAAATATAAGCAGTATGCCAAAATTTAAGCTGATAACTTTGAAATATCTTGAAAAAGAGACCTTATGACAGTAAACATATAACAACATGCTAGATTTGCAAATAAATGCTGAAATTACTTCAAAAGCAGATAAACTGAAACATAATCATCACTATCAAGCTGTTTGTACTAATCACCACTGTGGCTAATTTATTGACTCATGAACGCTGAAACAAAGCTAAGTCATACGCACAGATGGTCCCAAAGACCAAAAACACCCTGCATACGACCCAAAGCCTATATGTATACAGAATGCGGACCCAAAGTCCTCTTGATACCATATCTAATGGTTTGCCATATCTAATGGCGGTTTCAGGGTCATATCTAATGATATCACCATATCTAATGGCTATTTCATGATTTGTATAAAAGAGCTACTGTGGTGCTTATCTTCTGATTCTGATTCTTTTCTTGCCACTAATAAATCGTAAACTTGCTATTTCATGCTCATAACAACTAATTCAATAACATAAGACAATCTTGACATAGCATGCATATTCTGATCACTAAAACCATTCAGAACTTGGAAAACTGATCCATAATCCATAGTTACCGTACAAAACAAAATTCTTTACATAAAAACTCAAATCAACGTAGTGAAACTTATGCTTTCTATTCCACAACGAGTTTTATGCTTGAAAACATGCTATCAACATAAAGCACTTGAAATGATATTTGAAAATATATTCAAAAGCCTTGATTTCATATCTGGTATACAGTACTTGCAATTCATGCGTAAAAGCTCAAGAAAACGCGATTGCATACTTGTTATCATAAAACATGCATAAAAGCGAAAGACTAATACTTTAAAATAGCGCTTGAGAATCCCTCACCTGATTGTCGTCTAACTTGGGTCGAAAACGTTTCTTTAGTGAAAACCTCCTCTATAGCCGTCTTAGATTGAATACTACGGCTTGGTGCGGACAGAACTTCGTTATGACTTCGAAAACGCTCTCGATCACTGACAGGGCTTCGCCGCGGTTCCAGTCGTGCTCCTCCCGCAACCTCGGCGGCCTTGCGGCTTTAAGATGGAGATATGGGCGTGGGATGAAGTGAGGAGGAGTATGGGGGGTCATGGGTATTTATAGGCCCCCTCCCCCTTTACATGTGTGACATGTGTCAACATGTAATGGAGCCTCTAAGCCACATGTTGCCTCTCTTCCATATATGACGACACATGGCATGCCACATGTCTTACTCATGAGAAAACGTGTTGCCCAAGTAATAAGTTTGGTTTATCCATGAGATAACTTGTTGTCCAAGCAAGGTTTGGCTTATCCACGAGATAACTTGCTGCCCAAGCAAGTGGTTTGGCTTCTACACGAGATAACTTGTTGCCCAAGCAAGCGGCTTCACCATGACACGTGTGTTAGACTTAGGATGCTGACACATGGCGCTATTGAGTTTTTGACACTTGTCCTGACTATATAACGACACGCGTCCCACGATTTCCTCTTCATGTGTCAACTTTTGCTAATGACGCTTAATTATCACTAACGACAGGTAATTAGCACTAATCATATTTAATTAATCTTAATGATGTGATTATGCCTAATGAGTATAAATTTATGCTAATGACGCTTAATTATCACTAATGACGGGTAATTAGCATTAATCATGCTTAATTAGTCTTAAGGATGTGATTACGGCTAATGAGTATAAATCTATGCTAATGACGCTTAAATATCGCTAATGATGGGTAATTAGCACTAATCATGCTTAATTAGTCTTAATGATGTGATTATGGCTAATGAGTATAAATCTATTACATTATGGACACTATGCTAGTAGTGGCTTCTACTACTTATAAGGTACAACCAAAAATCCAGATTACTAGATGTGGTACTATGTTTTGATGTGCTACACAATTCATAGAACCTTTTTGAAGTCTATTTTATACAAGACGGTCTCTGATATAAACACAACAAGTTTAAATGAAATCATTGCAGAAAGGCGAATCTATTGACTATGGTATCCGTAAAGTGTGAACGCTATCAATCCAATATTTCCTTGAAATAACACTTGATATCATTCAAAATGCATAGTGTACAAAACGCGTATTACAATTCTCCCCTACTTGCAATAAATTTCGTCCTCGAAATTTAAGTATCTTTGCTAGCTTGGAAATAAGTGGGGATATCGAGATCTCATTTCTTCTTCTCGTTCCCATGTGGCTTCTTCTATTGCGTGACTCCTCCATAAAACTTTGACTAAAGGAATCTTCTTTGTACAAAGCTCTTGTACTTTATAATCTAGAATTTCCACAGGAACCTCCTCGTATGACAGATCTTCCTTCAATTGAATATCTTGAGGTTGTATCATATGGGTTGGGTCTGGAATAAACTTCCGAAGTGTGGAGACATGAAAGACATCATGTATCCTTGCTAGTTCAGCTGGAAGTCGAAGACGATAAGCTAGACTTCCGATTCTCTCAATAATCTCGTAAGGGCCAATGTATCTTGGACTTAGTTTCCCTTTCTTCCCGAATCTAATTAGGCCTTTCCATGGAGAAACTTTTAGAAACACACGGTCTCCCACTTGAAATTCTAAGTCTCTCCTTCGCTTATCTGCGTAACTTTTCTGTCTGCTTTGCGCTGCCTTTAAGCATCTCTTGATTTCCTCAACTTTTTCTATCGTGCCTTGTATTAGTTCAGGTTGAACCAATTTCCTTTCTCCAACTTCACTCCAACAGATAGGTGTTCTACAGGGTCTACCATACAAGGCTTCATATGGTGCCATCCCAATACTAGCATGATAGCTGTTATTATATGCAAACTCTATAAGTGAGAGATGTTCATCCCAGCTTTCTTTAAAGCTCAGTGCACAGGCTCTAAGCATGTCTTCTAGAGTCTGGATAGTCCGTTCTGATTGGCCATCTGTTTGAGGATGAAAGGCTGTGCTAAATGCTAACTTCGTTCCCATAGCTTTATGTAAGCTTGGCCATAGCTTAGAAGTAAATCGTGGATCTCTATCAGATACAATTGACACAGGAGCCCCATGACGGCTAACTATCTCATTAACAAATATCTTTCCCAAGCGGTCTAGACTGTATGTCATGTTAATGGTAAGAAATGTGCAGACTTAGTTAATCTGTCCACTATGACCCATATTGCATCGTGACCTCGACGGGTCCTTGGAAATCCTGTAACAAAATCCATAGTGATGTGTTCCCATTTCCATTCTGGTATTGGAAGTGGCTGTAATGTCCCCGCAGGTCTCAAACGCTCCGGTTTTGTTTGTTGGCATATAGGACATCTAGAAACATACTCTGCAATCTCTCTCTTCATGCCAGGCCACCAATAGTAGCTTTTAAGTGTTCTATACATCTTAGTACTTCCTGGATGCATAGTATACATGGAGTTATGTGCCTCTTCCAAAATCTCAGTCTTTATATCAGATTTCCTCGGAATACACAATCTTCCTTTAAAGAATAAAACCCCTTGACTATCTATTGTATACCCGGCTTCATCTCCTCCCTTAATCTTCTCAATCATTCTAATGATTTCAGAATCATGGACTTGTGCCTCCATGATTTTATCATATAATATGGGTCTCACTTGTAAGGATGCTAATAGGGTTCCAGAGCTATCTATGGTTAACATTGCATGTAACTCTTTCAACTGATAATATTCCCCTTTTAAGTGAGATAACTGACCCTTAGACTTTCTACTGAGAGCATCAGCTACGACATTGGCTTTCCCCGGGTGATATTCTATGGAACAATCATAATCTTTGATTAGCTCTAACCATCTTCTTTGTCTTAAATTCAACTCTTTCGGAGAGAAAATATATTTTAAACTCTTATGATCCGTAAAGATTCGACAAGTTTCTCCATATAGGTAGTGTCTCCAGATCTTTAAGGCAAATACTATAGCAGCTAGCTCAAGGTCATGAGTTGGGTAATTTAACTCATGTTGTTTTAGCTGTCTAGAAGCATAAGCAATCACCTTATCATTCTGCATCAAGACGCATCCCAGCCCCTGTCTTGAGGCATCACTATAGATTACAAAATTACTCTGTCCTGAAGGAAGGCTAAGTATGGGTGCTGAGGTGAGACGGCTCTTGAGTTCCTTAAAACTCTTCTCGCATTCTTCGTCCCAACTATACTTCACATTCTTCCTAGTTAACCTTGTCAAAGGTGCGGCAATTTTAGAAAAGTTTTCAACAGATCTTCGATAATACCCAGCTAATCCAAGGAAACTTCGGATTTCTGATGCATTTATCGGTCGTTCCCATCTAAGAACTGCTTCTATCTTTGATGGATCTACTGTTATTCCTTCTCCAGATATGACATGGCCTAGAAATGCAACCTTCTTCAACCAAAACTCACATTTATCAAACTTTGCATATAATCGGTGTTCCTTCAGAGTTTGAAGTACAATTCTCAAGTGTTCTCTATGTTCTTCCTCTGTTTTAGAATATACGAGAATATCATCAATAAATACGATCAGAAACTTGTCCAGATATGGATGGAAAACCCTATTCATCAAGTCCATAAAAGCAGTTGGGGCATTTGTCAATCCAAAAGGCATTACTAGGAATTCATAATGCCCATATCTGGTTCGGAATGCAGTTTTAGGGACGTCTTCTCCTCTAATTTTTAACTGATGATAGCCAGATCTCAAATCAATCTTGGAAAATACTGAGGCCCCTTGCAATTGGTCAAATAAGTCATCTATTCTGGGTAGCGGATAGTTATTGCGAACAGTCACTCTGTTTAGTCTCCTGTAATCTATACAAAGTCTCATGGAACCATCTTTCTTCTTAACAAATAGAACAGGAGCACCCCATGGTGACATACTGGACTGTATAAATCCCTTATCTGTCAACTCCTGCAATTGAGTTTTGAGTTCTTTAAGTTCAGCTGGGGCCATTCTGTAAGGAGCTAAGGCAATTGGATTGGTACCCGGAATGAGGTCAATAGTGAATTCAATTTCCCTATCAGGAGGAATTCCTGGTAGTTCGTTTGGAAACACTTCTGGAAACTCTTTCACCACAGAGATGTTTTCTAAACTGACAGCTTCTGCCTTAGTATTAAACACGTAAGCAATATAAGATGAATATCCCTTCCTTATCAACTTCTGGGCTAAGAGATAGGAGATGACATGGGTAGGATATATCCTTCTTTCTCCATAGAAAGTGAATTCAACATCACCTGGTTTTCTAAAAGTAACATGCTTCAGATGACAGTCTAGAAGAGCATGATATGTACTCAAGCAATCCATTCCTAGGATAGCATCAAATTCCCTTATCTCCATAGGAATAAGGTCTACTTCAATATAATTTTCTCCTATCTTAACCAAACAATTTAGGAGGACACTCCTAATAATTTCAGGTTCTCCCTTAGGCAAAGAAATTGCTAAAGCATGCTTGAGAGTACTTGTAACTTTATCAGCATATAGAGAGAATCTTTGAGAAATAAAAGAATGACTTGCACCCGAATCAATAAGAGTATGTGCACTTTTACCAAAAATAATAGTGGTACCTGATACAACATCGTCCGCGGATATGGCCTCCTCTAAGGTCATAGCAAACGCTTTTCCCTCTCTCTGGTTTGATTTCTTCTGTGTATTATTTTTATTTTGTTCCCTTGCAGGTGGAGGACGACGTACACCAATATCACGATTTTCATTTTGTGCTGGTCTTCCCATAACCCGACGGCCTTGGACAAGTGCAGGACAATTCTGACGAATGTGGCCTATCTCGCCACATTGATAACACCCGGTGGTCCCCTTGCGGCAAGTTCCTGGATGATACTTTCCACAGTTTGTACATCGTGGTAAAGAAAGAGTTCTGTTTTCAGAAGCCCCAACTCTATATCTATTTGTTTTATTCCCTTGTACTCTAGGAGCTAATCTATTATCTTGCCTTGAATTCCCAGCTATTCTTGGTTCTTTGTTCATGGTTCCTCTCCATAGGGGTCTATCTGCAAACCTTTTCTTTCCATGATCATTGCACTTTCTTCTTTCTACCACCACTCGTTCAGCCCTACGAGCAGCCTCCACTAATTTTGCATAATCAGTATATCCCGTGGCCGATACCATTTCCTTTAAATCAATATGCATACCATCTTCTAGACGTCTACATTTTTCTTCTTCTGTTGCAACCAGAGAAGCAGTAAACTTTGAAAGTTAAGAGAATTTCTTCTCATATTCATCAAACAAATTGCTCCCCTGAGTAAGGAATAGGAATTCCCTACGTTTCTCCTCCTGATAAACCCTTGGGTAATATTTTTCATTGAACTCTTTCTCAAAGATCTCCCATGTAATGGAAGATGGGTTTGGATATTTCATTTTCACCGATGTCCACCAATCATCAGCGCTATCCTTCAGAAGAAATATGGTATACTTCAACTTTTGTTCATCTGTACAATCCATAAGAGCAAATATTTTCTCCATATTCTTGAACCATTCCCTTGCCTTCTTTGGATCAGTGTCTCCTACAAATGTTTCTCCTCCCAGCTTCTTTACATGCTCAAATGGTAACTGGTACTCAAATTCATGTCTTTTAACAGACTGTGCAGCCATGCCTCCTAGAGTTTGAGCTATCAAAGTCAACGTGTCATACACGTTGTTATTATTGTTATTCTCCTGACTAGGGCCGGTCGCTTGTGGCTGCTCTCCTGCCAATGCTTCCTATAAAATAAAACCTCAGTTAGATACTTCATCAACCTAAATCCTCCAATAATGATTCTAGACATCCTCAAGACTATAATATCAATAACTAAATTATCTTCCAATACTTATAGGTCAACTCTTAATATAATTCTTTCTCAAGGTCCTAAAACCTTTGCTCTGATACCACAAGTTGTCACGACCCGTCCCGCTAACCGGAACGTGCCGCGACAGAGATCTTTCCTCTTCTTTTTCCTCAAGTAAACATGTGGCAATCTCATAAAACATAAAACCTTTGTATTTCAAGTTCACAACACCAAGAAGTGTATTACACAAGTTCTATCTATTACAACTTCTTACAAAATAACACAGACAGTACAAAAACAACGAAAAGCAAAAGACACCTCCTCCGAGTGTATCCGTGGTCCTTTCACCTGCTATTCGTGACTCTGCTGATCTGTATATAATATAATATAACGGGATGAGTCTAAACCCATTTATGAGCTTAGACCCAGTGAAAGGATCTCAAGCTTTTTACATATAACTAAAAGTTGAAATATAAGCAGTATGCCAAAATTTAAGCTGATAACTTTGAAATATCTTGAAAAAGAGACCTTATGACAGTAAACATATAACAACATGCTAGATTTGCAAATAAATGCTGAAATTACTTCAAAAGCAGATAAACTGAAACATAATCATCACTATCAAGCTGTTTGTACTAATCACCACTGTGGCTAATTTATTGACTCATGAACGCTGAAACAAAGCTAAGTCATACGCGCAGATGGTCCCAAAGACCAAAAACACCCTGCATACGGCCCAAAGCCTATATGTATACAGAATGCGGACCCAAAGTCCTCTTGATACCATATCTAATGGCGGTTTCAGGGTCATATCTAATGACATCACCATATCTAATGGCTAGTTCATGATTTGTATAAAAGAGCTACTGTGGTGCTTATCTTCTGATTCTGATTCTTTTCTTGCCACTAATAAACCGTAAACTTGCTATTTCATGCTCATAACAACTAATTCAATAACATAAGACAATCTTGACATAGCATGCATATTCTGATCACTAAAACCATTCAGAACTTGGAAAACTGATCCATAATCCATAGTTACCGTACAAAACAAAATTCTCTACATAAAAACTCAAATCAACGTAGTGAAACTTATGCTTTCTATTCCACAACGAGTTTTATGCTTGAAAACATGCTATCAACATAAAGCACTTGAAATGATATTTGAAAATATATTTAAAAGCCTTGATTTCATATCTGGTATACGGTACTTGCAATTCATGCGTAAAAGCTCAAGAAAACGCGATTGCATACTTGTTATCATAAAACATGCATAAAAGCGAAAGACTAATACTTTAAAATAGCGCTTGAGAATCCCTCACCTGATTGTCGTCTAACTTGGGTCGAAAACGTTTCTTTAGTGAAAACCTCCTCTATAGCCGTCTTAGATTGAATACTACGGCTTGGTGCGGACAGAACTTCGTTATGGCTTCGAAAATGCTCTCGATCACTGACAGGGCTTCGCCGCGGTTCCAGTCGTGCTCCTCCCGCAACCTCGGCGGCCTTGCGGCTTTAAGGTGGAGATATGGGCGTGGGATGAAGTGAGGAGGAGTATGGGGGGTCATGGGTATTTATAGGCCCCCTCCCCCTTTACATGTGTGACATGTGTCAACATGTAATGGAGCCTCTAAGCCACATGTTGCCTCTCTTCCATATATGACGACACATGGCATGCCACATGTCTTACTCATGAGAAAACTTGTTGCCCAAGTAATAAGTTTGGTTTATCCATGAGATAACTTGTTGCCCAAGCAAGGTTTGGCTTGTCCACGAGATAACTTGCTGCCCAAGCAAGTGGTTTGGCTTCTACACGAGATAACTTGTTGCCCAAGCAAGCGGCTTCACCATGACACGTGTTAGACTTAGGATGCTGACACATGGCGCTATTGAGTTTTTGACACTTGTCCTGACTATATAACGACACGCGTCCCACGATTTCCTCTTCATGTGTCCACTTTTGCTAATGACGCTTAATTATCACTAACGACGGGTAATTAGCACTAATCATGTTTAATTAATCTTAATGATGTGATTATGCCTAATGAGTATAAATCTATGCTAATGACGCTTAATTATCACTAATGACGGGTAATTAGCATTAATCATGCTTAATTAGTCTTAAGGATGTGATTACGGCTAATGAGTATAAATCTATGCTAATGACGCTTAAATATCGCTAATGATGGGTAATTAGCACTAATCATGCTTAATTAGTCTTAATGATGTGATTATGGCTAATGAGTATAAATCTATTACATTATGGACACTATGCTAGTAGTGGCTTCTATTACTTATAAGGTACAACCAAAAATCCAGATTACTAGATGTGGTACTATGTTTTGATGTGCTACACAATTCATAGAACCTTTTTGAAGTCCATTTTATACAAGACGGTCTCTGATATAAACACAACAAGTTTAAATGAAATCATTGCAGAAAGGCGAATCTATTGACTATGGTATCCGTAAAGTGTGAACGCTATCAATCCAATATTTCCTTGAAATAACACTTGATATCATTCAAAAAGCATAGTGTACAAAACGCGTATTACAAACTTTGTATATGAAAGTTGTAGATAATTAAATAAAGAAAAATACAAAATTAATTTCATGCAAAAATAATTTATAGTTAAAAAGGTATGATCTGAATAAGTTTCCAAAATCCCAACTTCCCAGACCTGTATTTCTCAAATTGATCTTTAATTGTATATAATTTTCATTAAGCTATTTAATTGAGTGGTTTCGTATTTTTTGGAGTTGCGGTTTGAAAGTTGAGTTTTGGACCCCTCTTGTATATTTCTACCAATCAAAATATTCACTTTATTTGTTATTCATTATTTTTATACTTTTATATTTTTATAAATTTGTAAATATTATTTATAATATATGTGTATACTAAAACTTGAATAAAAACATAAATAAAACTCAAAAATTAAATACTTGTATAAAATACCTAGGTATAATATCTAGAACTATACCTATGTGAATTATACTTCTATTTGTTTAATTATACATAATACACTAGAAAAATAAAATAAAAATATTTTTGAGCATATAAAATTAAGATGTAAATATATAAAATAATAAACAAAATTAAATACACAAAATAAAAATAAAATAATAAAATATATAGATGAATATACCTGTGTAGAAGCTATAAAAGGTAACTTGTAATTTCAAACCTCGAAAAAATAAATAAAAATCATTAGAAAATACTTTTTAAAATATCGAATATTTTTATTTAATAATCGAAAATTAATTAAATCATTTACTATTTTTACTAATTTACAAATCTTTTTCCAGAGGTTTTACCTGGTTGGTCCACGTGGACCAACCAGGAGGCTTAGACAGTTGACCTCCGGTCAACTGTCTGACCCTCTCCTCTGCTGCGTGTCAGAACGAGTTTCTTCTCGTTTTCGCCGATTTTTGGGAATCGCATCTTGCACTATCTCGTAATACAACCTTCTTGACTTTTGCTCCTCGATAATCCGTCTTTCACGCCTTAGAGTTTCCTCGGGGAATGGATTACTGAATCGATGCCCATCCATCGTTCTTGTAGCCCGGCCATCAACCCTTCTTATAGACACCCGATTTTTGATTCAAAGTTTGAACCCCTTTTGACCGGACTTCTTCCTCCCTTTCATGCTCTACGGTGAGGCAGAGGTGACAACTCCATTTCTCGTTCGTCAGGTGAGTAGAGGAGACGTCGAGGAGGTCTCCACCACCTCCGACGAACACCCTCACCACTGAGGTTCTTTCTCAAGTGTTCTTCACCTTTGAGGTCTATTTTTCTTCATCTTTCTTCATTTTTCTCGTTCACCATCATCCTAGGAATCCATTCACATCGGTAGTTTAGCATTTCGCTCATCGGATCGCCATATCGAATCCCTCGCCGGAGTCAGCTCCGGCCGAGTACCCGCTCACCGCTGGCCGACCATTTCCACCCCACTGCATGGTCGAGGAACTTTGCCCTCGACCCTCTCACCCTTCTTGCTAGTCTAGGTGCGTCAAAGTAGAGCCTGGGGCTCATTTTCGCTCTTCGCCGGTGAGTCTATGAGTCCTCCAGCTCCGCCGCCCTTTCGAGCGAGCTCCGGTCGACATCGGAGAGTTTTGGAGTGCCCAAGAGCTCGAGGAGGACACCAGGAAGCTTGCCGGCCACTTTTGGAGATCAAAGCGTTGCCGACAGCTAAGATCGAGGTCGGGGAAGATCGCCTTCACCGATCTTCTTCCCTGTTCTTCGTCCTAGGCCACCAGCCGTCGGATCAAGGTCGGAGCCCAGATCATCCAGTTGCCGTTGGATCTTCGAGCGCCTCCACTGTTCGATTAACCCTGAAGATCTAATCACAACCATCGATGCTGAATCGTCATCGACCGTTCAGATCGTGACACGTGGCAAGTGGGAGTGCATCACCCGTCAGATCTGCAGGCTTGGGTATTTTGCATCCTATTACCCGAGCATTTTTGTATTTAGTTTTTAGCCTAGAAACTTTCATTTGTAGTTTAACATTTTGTGTAATATTTTCTCGTAAACCCCCATACTTTTGATATTTGCATCTAAGTCCTCGGCCACGTCACCTCACGTGCTTGTGCGCGTGAGGGGGTGGGCATTTGCAGGGGACCCCCTGTGGGATTTGTTATTTCGTTCTGGTCTAGGAAACTTTTTATGAAGTGTAATATTTTTGGAAAAATTGCATGCTAGCCCCCGTGTTTTTGGAGTATTACGTTTAAGTCCCTACTAGGTGCGCGTGACAACGTACGTGGGCTGGGCTTTTTGCAGGAATACCCTTGCGGGTTTGGCTATTTGTATTTGGTCCTGGAACTTCGTTAATTAGTTATATACTTTGTGGAAAATTTGCAAGTTGGCCCGGATGTTTTAGATATTTACATATATGCCCTTGCTAGTAGTTTAGTTTCTCTTTGTTGTCCCTATTTATTTCATGCATCTATAAAATTTGAAAAATCACCACAAAAAAGGCAGACACTCATGCTGCATTGCTCTTTCACGTCATATTTTTATTTTGCATTTTTATTTCATTTTCATATTTATAAAAATTCAAAAACATGCATTTTCTTCACCGTCTGAATTAGAAAATACATAAAAGTTATAAAACGTTTTTGAAAAATTCCAAAAAATTTATATTTTGTTTGTTTTCCTGTGTTTTAACTTCAGTCCAAAAATCACTAACATTTTTAAAAGAAAAATCCTAAAAATTAGAAAAACTCAAAAACCTTAATAAAAATCTTAAAAATTCCACAAGAAGCCTAAAAATATACTTTTTTTATCTCTGAATTTTCTCATTTTGATTATCTTTACTGTAAAATTAATTTGAGGAATTTTGGACTCTGTTTGATATTTTTCGTCCTCATTTTAGTTTAAACCTTCAATTTTGTGCATTGTTTCAGTATTTTTACCTTCAAAAATACAAAATAATCAGGAAAAAATCACAAAAACATTGGAAAAATATAAAAGGTTCAAAAATATTTCATTTTCTGGATTTTGAGTACTTTTACCTATATATATATCCCTTTATTATCTCTCTTTTGCATAAACATTCTCTACAGTTGTATTATTTTATTTAAAAGAAAAAGAGAATATAAAAATATAAAATATAAAAAGAAAATAGAAAATCAGCAAATTAAATATCAAAATACAAAAATATAAAATCAAAAATTAAATAAAAAATATAAAATTAAAAACCCACAAAAAGATAACACACTTGTAGGCATTTAATCACTTTGACGCCTAAGCATTTATTTTCGGTCTATCCTGCTTGTTCCCTGTGTTCGACACTCTACATTACTTGAATTATACACATCTTTTGTATAGTTATAATAAAATTTAACTCCACATGTACTTTCATTGCTTGATTTGATTGTTGTGGGCTAATTGTTGATTAACCCGGGTTTCGTGAGCGGGCGCCACAACAACTTTGTCTCCGCCTTGTGTCAGACATATTTTGACCTGCAAAATCCGAGTTATGATGCATATGAGTAATATGATCTTTCAAAGGGATCATACATGTTCAATTACTGAATCGAAAGACATGAGCTCACTCATGAGATATTGGCAAGAATCAAATTCCATGCACGGTCGTCTCTCTTTGGAAGCTTGATTGAATTTGTAGGTTTAATATACACTTTTGGAAAGTTTATGATCAAAACCTAGGTATGATATATGTTTTTGGAAAGTATATGATCGATACCGACTCCCAATGATCAAATAAACTTACTGATAAAACTCTGAAGTAGACTATGTAAAATTGATCTAATACTTCGTGTTTATTCTGTCTTCAAGTATGCATGATGTACATGTATTGGGAATACTTGAGGGTGATGTGATCAAAAACAATTGTATAACCATGGCGCTTCCATTCCTAGGGAGTGATGAAACAAGTATGGATTTTAGTGACTCCTCTCAGTAGAGAAGTAATGTGATCTTAGTCCAAATGTTGTACATTGATCTGAATGTGATTCAGATGCAATGAGGAGATTAGACTTGCGGTCTTGATTTAATCAAGCATCTATGGGAGGCTCGAGATCTGGATTTGAGATGTGATCTCAATATCCAAGTCACTATATGTGGAACAATATAATCGCCCTGTCCTTATCTCCGAAAATCCACAGAGAAAGCGCATTATCCTTGAATGAGTTCCGGATAATTTCATTGTTGATATAAGCATTCGAGCATTGAGAAAATGGATAATTAAATGTTATTTAATTATCATTAATAATATGAATTTGATTCATATTATAAGGAGAGCTATCTTAGATAGTTAAATGTGATTTAATTATCAAAGATGTGAATAATGTGAATGTGATTCATATTATTTGGGCACATAAGAATAGAGATCCAAGATAATTAAATGTGATTTAGTTAATATGGATAGCACTATCCATATTAATCACATATATTATAAATATGATTTATAATATATAAGAAAGAGGTATTTGTAATTTACATTTTTTAAATTCAATTTTGATGTGAATTGGATTCACATTGGACATTGAATTGAAAATGTAATTTACATTTTATTTTGGGTTGTGAATGTGATTCACAATTTTCCAATGGCAAGATTGTAATATTCACAAAATAATTATGAATTATTTTTGTAGAATAATTTACAACAAGTGTTGTTGAAAATCTTGGAGATTTCCATGGAATAATGTAATCTCATGAGATATCATGAGATTACATGAGATTGCCTCCAAATCCCATATTATGGAAGGAGGCAATCTTCATTCCATAATCTCCATGCTTGATTGATTTAATTTGAGATTAAATCATATTGATTTATCAATATATATTCAATCTAAATTAAATTAATTATTGTTGGTTTTTTACCAACAAAATCTTGTCCATTAAAAGAAACACAAATCAATCTAAGCCATTGGATTTATGTTGTCCATGGATTGAGATCCATGGATCCCAAAATATTATAATCGGAGAGGCACCCCTTGCTCTTCTTGGTTACAACAACACAATGAGAACATAAGGCTCTCTCCCTCTCTCTTTCTCTCTACACGCCCTCTCTCCATCTCTCTCATATGGTTATCCACCATGGAAGCCTTAGAGAGAGTCTCCATTACCCCAGCATCGTCGTTATGCTGCTCGATCATTTGCTCGTGGATCTCCGTCTCCTTCGGTGCACCTAGATCGTGAAGAAGACGTCAGATCTCATGTGTCGAGATCAGGATATCCGCTGCTTGGATCATCAACATTGATTGAGAGGAGCGCGTGTTTCATCAACATGCTCGCAAGAGTCTCCTCCATCGGATCGGACTTGAAACATGAGGTCTCTTCATTTAGAGTCTCGATCGCAACCATGCTTCAAGAGGTAATCCCATTACCAATTTGTGGTTTATACTAAATGATCTGAGAAGTGTTATTGGATCATGTGGTTTCATCACATGAAAAATTTAATTTCCGCTGCATCGAGCAACTAGTGCAACTAGTTGCTTATGATCGCATACGATGCGATCCTCACGCTTCCATGATGCGCTTAAGGATCTTACCACATACTTCAAACACCGCCTTCCAATCACGGCCACTTCCACCCTCACTACTTTCTCTTCCGCCTCATCCCATTGTCCTCCTCCCTCATGTCGCTTTTAAAGGTTGTTGCATCGAGCAATGTTGTTCGGAGAGAGGAGAAGAGAGGATGATGGGATGCTATTTTGAAATTTTGAATTGACAATAAGGCAGATTGCTATCTTTTTGTCGGATTCTGTTCAATTTAATGGGTGAACAGATAGAAGTTAACCGTAGAACTCATAGTGTAAGACATAGTAAATTTGCAGGGACGAAGATAAATATAAAATTTCTAAGAATTACCATGTAATTGCAAAAGTTTATAACTATTTTTGGGTAAAAATTATTTTTATTTCGATTCTTGTTGACATTGACAAACCTCAACAGGTTTTTGATACAGAAACTGTTCCTATAAACTTCGTTTTACAAATATAATCCTAATAAAAAGGCCATTTATTTTGTAAAAAAATGATGATCAATGGGGTTGTTCATGTAATATTTCGAGTTTATGAGGATATTTTACTTAAATACCACCCCATAAGCTTTCACATATCTTTTATCCATGTGATAGGTGGAATTTGCAATGGATTTGTAAAGGAAGAGCTTTCGATCCCTCCACTTTAGTATGCAAATGATTCGATCGTTTTTGTAGAAGGAGGAGTAGAGAGCTGTAAGGGCTTGTCATGGTTCTCGTCATCTTTGGCGATGTTGCTGGATTAAGACTCAATGGAAATAAGTCAGAGTTTGTACTTTTTGGCTTGGAGGACGTAGAGATTGAGGCTTGTGCTGGTTGGTTACGTTCCCCTCGTAGGAACTTGCCATTACACTATCCTGGGGTGCCATTACTAAGTGGGAAGATTCTCTTTGTAGATTGGTTATCGGTGATTAAGAAGATGGAGGGGAAGCTGGTTGGATGGAAATCTATTTGTCTGTCTAGAGGCGGTAGATTAGTGTTGTTGCGCTTGGTTCCTTTTTAACAAGATTATAAATTCTCGCAGTTTTCTTGCCAACAAATTAAAGGAAGATCCGAGGCCCAAGGTCTAGCCCAAAGTCCATGATAAAATATTGCAATTGAGCCTGGTCCAAGGTCCTAAATTTTGGGATCAATCTCAAGTGGGGTCGAGCCTTCATGGGTCTAGATCCGAACAACTTGGCCCAGGAAAATTTGAGGCCCAAAACTAAGACCCTCAACCTGAAAAAAACATGGGCTCAAGGCCTCAGGCCAGGTTGGATTCTTCTCCTTCGATCATGCTTGGGCTCGCCCAACCCATTGCTCAGTCATAGTAATGGGGAGTTTAGGTTAGAATGCAAACGACGATGTCCGGGTGCAAAGAGACCTCTATTCCTTTGGGTTCATAAATCCATCCATGCTGATGCAGCTTTGATGGACGAAATCTCGTTAGATGGTAGAAGAAACAAAATTTCCCATTGAGGATCATGTGTTTTGGCTTAATTAACATCGTTGTACGTCAAAAAATAGTTTGGTTTCTATTACAATTATTTACAAGTCGCATGCGTGTTTATAAGATAGAAAAGTCGTATAATGGAGCTTGGATTGATCCATAGGGAGGCTATGTGACCTCATACGCCCCCTCCCTATCGCCTCTTCCTTCCTCCTCCACCCTCACTGCTTTAAAACTCTTTCTCATCGTCACCTTTCGACTGCCCTCTGTGTGCCTTAAAAGGACCTCTGCGACTCTACTTAAACCTATATGGCAACATCATTCAACCTATCTTCAACAGCCTCGACATCATTCACCTTCTTGCCTTTGTCATCCTCGACACCTATGCCTCCATCGTTAACCAGATTTTGGTTTGAATAAATCATGATTTGGTTCTCCTTAGTGATAGTCAAATTAACCTAAGCGCACACATGCTAGCAGTGTAAGAAGATAGAGACACATGTGATGTCAGAAAATAAAGTAAGGGCATAGCTGTAATTGCAGAATCTTGGAGGGCTGTGGGTGTAAAAAAATCCTCTAAAAGTAGTGAAGTTGATGCAGTCAAGATTGTTTTAAACTTGCAATTATGTGAACAAATTTGAGAATAATTTATTACAAGCGTAGGTGGTATATTAATATTTCACAAAACACTCTACGGACTTTCATTTCTCATTTTCTTATTTTCGAGTTTGCTCAGTCGGTTCTACTTTCTACGCCACTTTTTGTTTGGGATCGTTGTAGGGATTATGGACATTAAGTTGAAGTGGATGCCTTCCACCTGCATTTATTTATCAACTTCAACTATTTATTAAAAAATAACAAAAATCAGTTTGATAACCGTTAGGCAAACTACAATTTCGATTCAAACCAGCAGATCACAAATTGACATACAACAAGATAAAGAGAAGAAGTAAAAATAAAATGAACACGGAGATTTACGTGGTTCGGCCAACTTGACCTACATCCACGATCGGAGGAGGAACCCCAGAATTCACTAGTAATGTGGAAAATACAAAGACTCTTGCTGCCCTGCCCACCCATTCACAAAATCCTAAGGATTTTATAGGAAGATGAGTGAGCACTGTTACAAGAAATGAATCCTAAAAAAAACTGACCATGCAAATAATGCTCATAAATTGCATGCACATTTGATCATACATTTGATTATACACGTTACATGCAAATCAATAATTTATGCAGACCACCGTTACAAATCTCCATCTTGGTCCGAACCAAAATCCCTTCCTCCGACAAGGCCCTGGCGGGCTACGTTTCAAGTTCAGAAATACCGATTAAGTCCAAGCATTGCTATGGAAGAACTTTTGTAAACATATCTACATCATTGTCCTTGGTATTGATCTTCTGAACAAGGACCTTTTTTATCAACAATGACATCCCTGATGAAATGAAACTTTACATCAATATGCTTTGTCCTCCTGTGATACATCCAATCTTTGGTTAAATGTATCGCACTTTGACTATCACAAAAATGGTAGTAATGCCCTGCTTTAGAATTAACTCGCCACATAATCCTCTCAACCATAGTGCTTCCTTGAATTCCTCTGTGAGTGCCATATATTCTGCTTTGGTTGTGGATAAAGCCACTACATGTTGTAGAGTAGCTTTCCAGCTTATCGTACAACCTCCAATACAAAATACACAACCTGTAAGTGACCGGCGTTTATCGATATCACTAGCAAAATCTGAATTTACAAAACCGACCATCGGATTTCGGTTTCTACCAAACTCTAAACATGAGTTTAGAGTACCCTTCAGGTATATGAGGATCCATTTCACTGCTTGCTAATGCTCTTTCCCGGGGTTAGCCATATACTTGCTAACAATACTAACAGCCTGTGAAATATCAGGACGAGTACAAATCATTGCATGCATAATACTGCCAACTGCACTACAGTAAGGAACTTGTGCCATATATTCTTTTTCTTCCTTTGATGTTGGTGACTGAACAACAGATAGCCTAAAGTGGCTAGCAAGGGAAATACTAACTGGTTTGGCATCCTGCATGCCAAATTTTTGCAAAACCTTCTTAAGATAATTTTCTTGCATTATGTACAACTCACCAGCTCCTCTATCACGTCTGATCTCCATGCCAAGAATCTTCTTAGTTGCTCCCAAAATTTTCATCTCAAATTCACTATTTAGTAAAACCTTCATCTGGTGAATTTCTGTTAAGTTCTTAGCTGTAATGAGCATGTCATCAACATATAATACCAAATAAGTGAATGAGCCATCAATCATTTTCTTGAAGTAAACACAACTGTCATACTTACTCCTAGAGAAACCATGACCAATCATAAAAGTATTAAACCTTTTATACCACTGTCTTGGAGATTGTTTCAATCCATACAAGGATTTTTTAAGCAAATATACTTGGTCTTCTTGACCTTCAACTTCAAAACCTTCATGTTGTTTCATATAGATTTGCTCATCTAAACTCCATGTAAGAATGTAGTTTTGACATCAAGTTGTTCTAACTCCAAGTCATACGTGGCTACCAATGCAAGCAATATAGGAATAGAGCTACGTTTAACAACATGTGAGAACACGTCATTAAAGTCTACACCTTGTACTTGAATATAGCCTTTTGCAACAAATCGTGCCTTATACCTTGCATCCCCAATACCTGAAGTTCCTTCTTTCTTCCTGAAGACCCATTTGCATCCAACTAACCTTTTATTGTTCGGGAGTAGCACGAGAACCCAAGTACCATTCTTGTGCAGAGATTCTATTTCTTCCGTCATAGCTACCACCCACTTATCTGAATTTGTACTTTGGATTGCCTCTGAATAGGTGGAAGGATCACCATCTCCATCTGTTTCCTGTGCCATTGATAAAGCATATGAAGTTGTATTAACATACCTCTGTGGTGGTTGAATTTCCCTTCTTGGTTTGTCTTCGGATATGGAATGTTCTGGCTCTATGAGTTCATCATCAATGAGATCAGGGACTGGTTCATCTTCTAGATAAATCGAGGTTGTAACAAGACTCTGAGAAGGACTTGCATTACCTATTTCTATCTCCACCTCATTTCGTGCACTATCCTCCTTTTCTGAATTATAAGGATCAGAGTTCTCTTTTCTAGAATATAACATAGACGACTCGTCAAACGTCACATATCTACTAATTACAAATTTGGGTGACTTAAGATCAGGACAATATAATCTATATCCTTTCACCCCTGAAGCGTAACCAAGGAAAATACACTTCTTAGCTATTGGATCTAGCTTTCCCTCCTTTACATGCATATAAGAAGGACACCAAAAAATTCTTAAATTAGAGTAATCAATAGGAGAAACTAATCAAACTTCTTCTGCAGTCTTGAAATTAAGAGGAGCACAAGGAGCACGGTTGACAATATAACAAGCTGTAGAAATGGCTTCTGCCCAAAAATCAATGGCCAACCCACTGTTAGAGATCATACATCGAGCTCTTTCCAAAAGAGTACGATTCATCCTCTCGGCCACTCCATTTTGTTGAGGATTGTGACGGTGTGATGTCGTGCAATTCCTTCATTCTTGCAGAATTCATTAAATTCATTTCCACAAAATTCCAAACCATTATCCGTGTGCAACCGCTTGATATGTTTTCCTGTCTTCTTTTCAATCAAAGCTTTCCATTGTTTATTTCAAGAAAACATCACTCTTCTGTTTAAGAAAGTAAACCCAAACGTTTCTTGAATAATCATCAATGAAAGTCAACATATATCTAGCGCCACCTTTAGAGAGTACACGAGGACGCCACAAATCAGAATGAATATAATCCATCATACCTTTTATTATATGGACAACATGTGAAGTGAAGCTGACTCTTTTCTGCTTCCCGAAAATACAATGTTCACAAAAGTCCAATTTTCACGTGCTTTCTCCACAAAGTAGGTTTCTCTTGTTTAACAATGTTAAGCCTTTCTCGCTTATGTGCCCAAGCCTCATATGCCATAATCTAGTGGTATCAGCCTCCGAGGTTATAGAAACTGCAACAATATTTGTAATAGTAGATCCCTGCAAAGTATATAAATTTCCTGACCTGCAAGCTTTCATTACAATAAGGGCATCTTTGATAACGTTCAAAAACTCCACCTTCAACTGAAAACTTGCACCCTTGAGCATCAAGAGCACCTAGAGAGATGAGGTTCCTCTTCAAATTAGGAACATGTCTAACATCAGTGAGTGTACGGATAATACCATCAAACATCTTGATTTGAATTGTACCTTTACCAATAACTTTACAGGGAACATTATTTCCCATCAAAACATTCCCACCACCATAAGAGTCATAGGTGGAAAAGACAATCCTGACTTGGACAAATACGGTAATAACAACCCGAATCCACGATCCACTCGTTGCTAGACTCGACAACATTTGCTGTGGCTAAAAAATGATTCCATCACTGTCATATGCAACTACTCCAGCTTCAGCGACATTGTTGTTCTGTTGAGAACTATTTTTTTATTTTTCAATTTCAAACAATCAGCCTTAATGTACCTCATTTTCTTGCAATAATTACAAATTTTATTTCTTTATATGGATTTGGACTTCCTTTTGATATATTAGTATTTCTAATTTCTGATCTACCTCGTACAAGGAAACTTTCTGCTTGGCTACTACTTGTTTCCCCTGTTATATCCCTATCTATCTGCTCCTTTGATTTTAGTGCAGATTTGACACTACTATATGAGGTTGTATCTTTCCCATATATCATAGTATCTCGAAAATGTTTTAATGATAAGGGAAGGGAGCATAATAGTAATATAGCCTGATCTTCCTCACCGATCTTAACATCTACATTCTCCAAATCAATAATAATTGAATCAAATTTATCGAGATGGGAGAGTATAGATGTACCTTCTGTCATTCTCAAACTGTACAACATTTGCTTCAAATATAACCGATTTTCCATAGTCTTCTTCATGTAAATCACTTTCAGCCTATCCCACATTCCTTTGGAAGTCATCTCCATAGCAACTTCCTGTAAAACCTCGTTAGAGAGATTTAAAATAATTACAGATCTTTCCTATTTATCTAAAACGACAAACTCCTTTGCCTTCATTTCTGCTGGCTTCTTCTCTTCTCCTTTGACTGCCACTTGTCCTGAATGAGAATGGCCTCCATCTTGAGCCTCCACATCACAAAGTTGACATTTCGGTCAAACTTTTCGATTGATGTTTTTGTTATAGTCTTGGTGCCACTCTGATACCAGATTGTTAGGCAAACTACAATTTCGATTCAAACCAGTAGACCGCAAATTGACATACAACAAGATAAAGAGAATAAGTAAAAATAAAATGAACACGGAGATTTACGTGGTTCGGCCAACTTGACCTACATCCATGGCCGGAGGAGGAGCCTCATAATTCACTAGTAATGTGGAGAATACAAAGACTCTTGCTGCCCCGCCCACCCACTCACAAAATCCTATGGATTTTATAGGAAGATGAGTGAGTGCTGTTACAAGAACTGAATCCCCAAATAAATTTACCATGCAAATAATGCTCATAAATTGCATGTACATTGGATCATACATTTGATCATACACGTTACATGCAAATCAATAATTTGTGCAGACCACTGTTACAATAACTAATCAAAAGCTGACCATATAAAGCTTCTCAAATATAAACTACTATGTCAAAGAGCTCATCTTAAAAAGGACCATCAAATCACTCGAGATTATATTATTATATCAGTCTACCTTTCAAAATAACTCCTCTCTAATACCCTTGTCAGTAAAACTATCCAATACTATTTGCCCCCTTCTTTGCTATGCGTCTGGATCCTAATCAATTATCAGTACCCAAGTGAAGCATGGGGGAAGAAGGTGTTCTACGTGGGAGCTCTTACATCTAACAAATTCTTGCAACAATATATGGATACACACTGCTAGCGTTCACTTAGACCAATAAACGCGAGTTTAGATTGCATCAAGGAACGTCTGCATCAAGCCCTTGCACGTGGAAACTGGAACATGAATTAGCCCATGGCAATAGTCCTTCACCTTCTAGCCATATGCTGTGACCATTCAATCATTTTGCTAAACTAGATAGAGCAGCCATGATGGAAAAAATAACATTTGGTGCTCTGAAGCATGGTAGATGAATGAATGATATTTTCTTGCAAAAATCAATATTTGATAAAAATAAATAAATCCCTCTCACTCTTTTGCAAAAAAGGATAGATGTGGTCGGTAAAAACTAACAGATAGGCCTCAATGGAAATTCGATGATGGGAGCTTAAAAAGGTGGAAATTGGAATATAATTTATGGTGATTGAATACCAAGTTTCACTACAACCAAAAATAGGAACAATGAAATAATCTGGATAACCTTGAGGGTTACACTAACTCGAGGAATCAGAAAGATATTGAAAACGCCTTCTATAATCACTATATTAATAGATTTTTATTTCCAATGAGGCTAATACCTTCCCTCCATATCCAATGACAAAGATATAATGATTGTAAATGAGATGAATTTAGTTGAATCCATTCTAAGAAACGATGAAATTCATGGCATCTTCCTAAAGATGGACTGCTCAAAAGCCTTAATCTAGATGCCATCCAGGCTATTTTCTATTAGAGGAATTGAAAGTTGCTCGAATGCGAGGTCGTCCACTACATTAAATCATACTTTAGTAAAGAAAGCATTAATAACAATATAAATAAAATGTACATCACTTTAACCCCAAAATAAAAGATGTCGATACTCTTCAGGATTTCATACCCATAGTCTCACAAACACCATTCACAAAAGCCACTATGAAACTCATAACCAACAAATTAAAGTCCATATTGCAAAGGGTTATTTATCCTAATCAGTGCGTGATCATTAAATCACAGATAATTTTATTATAGCATTCGAAATCATGCATGCCATGAATTCAAAAATAACGCAAAATAATCATAAGGCAATATAATTTCATTTGGAGAAAGCTTTCAATCACATAAAGTGGAGATTCATTCCAGATTTTTTTCCAATCCACAACTCTTAAGTTCTTCTCCCACCATGTTCTCTTATTCCCCTTATTCCAATATACAAAATTGGAACCAAGCATGGCCATTCACATCTAAATCCATCCTCTCTGATCACAAGATCATTGCCCTGAACTGATTACTAGAGTCCTTACCCCTTCCCGCATGTGCTAACCTCCAACAGTGACGTTCTAGTCTCTATCTTCCACCTTCGTTTACAGATGCAAGAATCATAAGATAAACCCACGCCATCATCTCCAACTCAAAAAACTACCGCATGTAACCACTATACATTAGGTCAAGAGGGTTTTCCTTGACCTTAGACCCTCTCCAAGTGTCACTCCATCAACTGTAGCAGTTGTTGGAGCACAGAGCTCCCAAAATCAGATCAGTACGAAGCTACAACAATAGAGAACAACTTCAATCATAATTTGTACTACATCTCCAACTCTGCTCCACCATACCAACATCAGCTCCACCCTTCATGGTGGACTCAGGTGACTAGTGAACAGATGAGTCATAGTCCCTAGAATCATCCTGGATTAATTCCTGGATGTTCTTGTATCCTTGTAAATCAACTTCTATCAAAGATGATGACCACATCAAGAGATAATACTGAAGTTTAAATCTCAATATGGCAAATATTTGTTTTATTTGGGTAAGTATAAAGATCGAACTCATGGAGGTAATATGAGAGTTTAGAATTAATTCTCAGATAATTCAGAAAATTCAGATTTTCAAGATAAGATTTTTTTAGTTCTTTTCATTTTTGTAATTTTTATGGGTTTTAAATTTAAAGAAATGTAATTAATTAATAAAAGAATTATGATGCATCAATTTTGCAAATATTTTAATGCAACAAATAATATATGGCAACGGTGAGCAATAAATTAATAAGTGTAATTAATGGATTTTAAACTATGTAATATGATAATACAAAGAGAAATGCAGGTAAAGAAAGCAGGAACCCATCGGGAAGCCAGGTCAATTAATCCAACTCAAGATCCCCCTTTTAATTAACTTCATAAAATAGTGATTCAACCAATGTCAAATTAGTTCCTCAAATCAATTCCCTAATTTATATAATTATAGACCAATAAAATTCAAAATCAATAAAATAAATGAGCTCTCATGTGACAAATCATTTTCTCAATTATACTGATAGTAAATATGTCTTAAAATCAATATCTCAATGTTTTATATGATCGAGCAAGTCATTAGGTTCAAAATGACGTAAAGGTCGCTAAAATTCGATAAATAATGCCCAATAAATCATTAAATGAAATTCATGGATCAAATTGCAAATAAAATAAATCTATCTCAAATATACCCTCATAGAGTCCTGATGTAAATCTTGGTATTCGGTTGGATATCCTTACATTTACCCTTCGACGAGGATATTAACATGACTCTTTGGAAGCTTAGGGCCGCGCCTGCAAATTTACTCAAGATGCTCGTGTTTGGCATGTTAGGTGCTAGCTTGAGCGGTTGTAGGTTCAAGTCTCCACGTGGCATAGCAGGATTGCTTCATGTTTCCCGAAGCACGAGGCTAGAGACTCAGATTCTGGGGCTCGAAGTTTCTTGCATATGTTGGATGAGAGGAAGTGGGTGCGACAATCGAAGGTGCCTATAGAACATGGAATCGATACCTCTTCTCTTCTTCTCTAGCAGCACTGGTTGCTGGGGTCCTCATCTAGTGGTTGACACACGGTAGGGGGTCATCGTCTATTGGACATGCAAGACCACGGTGAGCCATTATGCAATAAATGTTATTGCGAATATCATTCCCTAATCTGAAATGAAGAATAAATAATTTGCATAATAGGCCCCTTAGTACAATTAGGGTTATGTACCATGGACATCTTAATAATCATACAACTGTTGATTCAACTATTGAATCATAGAGGCTGGTGCTTGGATGAATATCTAATGGGTTAGATTGAGGAATCATCAAGCACCGTCAAATGATTGTTAAGAGATGATCTCCAGCCTGAGTAGGAGATGGCAATCCTTTCTCAGTTAGGTTGATATCTGATCGACCTATTAATGTAGGTCCTCTACATAGGAATAGAGATTCGGAGGTGTCAGATTAGTTAGGTCAAAGAGTTGACTTAACGAGATCGAGATAATCAAAGTCCTATATTGTATGCTCTCATGATATAGGCACGCATCCTCTGACCGGAGACAGATGTGTTACTATATGTCTAAGTACATTTGGCAGACCAATAGGTTGATGACCTAACCAAGGTCTATACACTGACGCGTTGGTGTGCATGTAAGGGCATATGAGTAATACGATCTCTCAAAGGGATCATACATATTTACTACTGAACCGGAAGACATGAGCTCACTCATGAGATATTGGGAAGAATCAAATTCCATGCACGATCGTCTCGCTTTGGAAGCTTGACTGAGTTTGTAAGGTTGACATATACTTTTGGAAAATATATCATCAAGACCTAGGTATGATATATGCTTTTGGAAAGTATATGATTGATACCAACTCCCAATGATCGAATGAGAAACTTACTGATAGAACACTGAACTAGATAGTGTAAAGTTGATCTAATACTTCGGGTTTATTCCGAGTCTTCCAGTATGCAGGATGTACATGTATTTGGAATACCTGAGGGTGATGTGATCATAAACGATTGTATAACCATGACGCTTCCATTCCTAGGAAGTGATGAAACGGTCTGGATTTTAGTGGATCCTCTCAGTAGAGAAGTAATCTGATCTTAGTCCAAATGTCGGACATTGATCTGAATGTAATTCAGATGCAATGAGAAGATTAGATTTGCGGTCTTGATTTAATCAAGCATCTATGGGAGACCCACGATCTAGATTTGAGATATGATCTCAATATCCAAGTCACTATACGTGGAACAATACAATCACCATGTCCTTATCTCCAAGTATCTGCAGAGAAAGCGCAGAATCCTAGAAAGGGTTCAGGGTAATTTCATTGTTGGTACATATATCCGAGCATTGAGAAAATGGATAATTGAATGCGATTTATTTATCACGAATAAGATGAATTTGATTCATATTATAAGGAAAGTTATCTTAGATAATTAAATGTGATTTAATTATCAAAGATGTAAATAATGTGAATGAGATTCATATTATTTGGGCACATGAGAATAGAGATCCAAGATGATTAAATGCGATTTAATTATCATGGATATGGGTAATGTGGATAGCATTATCCATATTAATCACATATATTACAAATGTGATTTATAATATATAAGAGAGAGCTATTTGTAATTTACATTTTTCAATTAAATGTTAATTTGAATTGGATTCACATGGAACATTAAATTGAAAATTTAATTTACATTTTTATTTTGGGTTGTGATTGTGATTCACAAATTTCCAATGGCAAGATTGCAATATTTCACAAAATAATTATGAATTATTTTTGTAGAATAATTTACAACAATTGTTGTTGTAAAATCGGAGATACATGGAATTATGTAATATAAGAAGATTACATTTGAGAGCCTCCTTCCTTATTGGATGGAAGGGACGACTACCAATTCCTATTAGGAAAGGGTGGTCGTCCACTCAATATACATGGAAGGAGGCACTTTCCTTACGATTACCTTCATATGTTGTCTATTTAATTTTGGAATTTATTTATATTGATTTATCAATATATATTTAATCTAAATTAAATTAATTGTTGTTGGTTTTTACCAACACAAATCTTAGCCATTAAAAGAAACACAATCAACGAGTGCCATTGGATTTGTGTTGTCCGTGGATTGAGATTCATGGATCACAAAATATTATAAAAGGAGAGGTGCCCCTTTGCTCTTCTTTACACACAATGAGAACATAAGGCTCTCTCTTTTTCTCTCTACACGCCCTCTTTTCCTCTCTCTCTTGTGCCATCCACCATGGATGCCCTAGAGAGGTTCTTCATCACCGCAACATCGTCATTATGCTGCCCGATGGTTTGCTCTCGGATCTCCGTCTACTTCGGAGTGACTTGCTCGTGAATAATACATCGTATCTCGTTTGTCGAGATTAGGAGATCCGTGGCTTGGATCATCAACATGGATTGCGAGGAAGACGTGTTTCATCAACACACTCGCAAGCGTCTCCTCCGTCGGATCAGATTTGATTAGGAGGTCTCTTTGTTTAGAGACTCGATCGCAACCACGCTTCAAGAGGTAATCCTATTACTTGTTTGTGGTTTAGACGAAATGATCCGAGAAGTGTTCTTGGATCATGTGGATTCGTCACATGAAAAATTTTGATTTCCGCTGCATCGAGCAACTAGTGTGACTAGTCGCTCCCGATCACATACGATGCGATCCTCACGCTTCCGTGATGCGCTAAGGATCTCACCATATCCTTCAAGTGGTATCAGAGCCCTTAGGTCGAAGGTTTTCGATGCAATCCATGAACCGAGGATGACTTGGTTCGTTAGGGTTTGCCAAAGTTTTCTTGCACTTCAATTTTCGCATCTCTGTTTACTGATTATTTTCGACACTGTTTAAATTATTAAAAAAGAAAATAATAATTAGATTTTATTTCCCATTAATTAAGGAAACCGTAGGATGTGAGTTTACGTAATTGATTCCGTAAGCTTGAGATATGGTCATTTTAGTGAACATGTATCCATTGTTTCGGAGACTATGAATCATGACATAATTAAGATTTGAAATACCTTGAAATACGTGCAAATCATTTAGGTTATGTTGTAAATCAAATTAGAAAACTATAGGAACTTATTTTTTGCTTAATTCGGATTTAAATTGATTGATATATGTTATTTTTAGTGAGTGAGGGTCACTATTGAAATTACTTTCCTAATCAAGAACCTAGTGATTGTCATTTAAGAAATTAATGAAATTAAATTGTTTAATTTGTTGGAATAATTGTGCATAAATATTTGTGAAATATTTGATGATAATTATTTCCTTAAATGACATTGCCTTAACCAATATTTGATTAGATTTGATCTAGATCACTAATTGGTTATGTGATCTACATGACCTACATTCCAACAAACATGTTGCTTGAATAGGATTTGGGATTTGTTTAGCAAATCTCATTATAATGTTAATAAAAATTATTTTGATTATTATTATATGGTAGAATTTCGGTTGAAAAACCGATGATTATCTCAAGTACAAAGTGATCTATTTTGCATTATCCTTTCTCGTGGTGGATATGGTGTTTAGTCGGGAGCGTTGGGGTAGCTGGTTGCACCGTGTGCGGTCTGTCCCACTCCCGTCGGTACTGGCCATGACAACTGGTAGGGTTAGTATAATGCTTAAGAAATCGTGATGTATTTCTAATTGTTAAAATTGGAAATAATACGTATTTGAGATAAAACCAAAATTCAAGTAACAACTAAGAATGTTTGTTGGATATTAATTGGATCATTAATTTTAAACGATTAGATTAACTAGAATCCAATTAAAATTAGAACACTCTATTATGAATAAAGATGTTATTTCCCTTGGAAGAATTAATCATAATGAATATGATTCATAATGATTAATTAGAATATGAATATGATATGGAGGATCACATAAGTGACATCCACGGTCTCCCGTCAAGGCGAAGGGTTCCGTCGCCAGATATTGTATGTAGGAGACGTCTGTCTGAAGTGACAACTCCTTCGTACAATCCATTTGGATCAGGCTCTTCCTTCTCAAAAGAGTAAGGACGCATGCGTAGTGACCCCAATATCGGGTCCTCATATTATTGGGGCGATATTGGATTGCGCATAGCGAGTTGTATTCTTGTTGATGGTTGGTTCAATTGATGACGGGCCAACATCGCCTTAGGGGTGGTGGGCCCGAGAATTAAAGACCGAATTGGGAGATGCAAGTTAGACTTGCAAGGCGGAATGTGTTCCTGCTTCTTTTTATCCGAGTTACAGGTTCTCATATTATTGGGATGTAACAAAGATAAGGAAGGAGATCCCAGATCTTGTTGAGATATAATGGTAAGTATATCTCTTACATTGAAAGTGATTATGGGAATGAACTTTCATTGTTGACAAGGCAAGACAACTTTGATATAAAAATTCCTAAATCAAGGTAAAATATGTATATATATAAATATATACACTTATGAAAATTTCTTATTTTAGATAATCCTTCATTAAAGCCACTCAATACTATACTGAATAATAACCAGTATGATATCATGGATTGGACCCATGATCCAGATATTGTACTTGCAGTTGGACACATAATGTATGTGGTTGCAATGTGCAAGTTTCATCATAATAATGAGTAATGACAATTAAATAGATAATAGGACTATAACCCTAGGGTTTGTATGTCTCTATAATCTCCATCTCTCATCGGATGTACTTTGGAAGTGACATGTCGATGATGGTCGCAATTGTTAAATAATCCTTATAAAATCAATGAAGATATTCTGACATACATATGTGCTCTTGACATTTATCATGAATGAGATGGTTCACTGCATCATGCACAATGGTGGCTCTATAAGAGATGATGTATTCAAATATTTGAATACCTACCTGAACAAATGTTTTTAAGAGTCTAGATGGATGTAGACATGATGAGTGTTATCATTCTATTGTCTATACTCTAGTCATTCATGAAGCTTCATAGTATTCATATTGTATGAATTTAATGAAGCATGCATAAATGTTGAAAGACTCTTACATTGAATTCTTTTGAATTTAACATAAGAGATCCTTAGTCTTAAGCAATGGTTGTTTATAAATATATGGAGTGCAGTGGAAGCATGGGTCAGACCCAAGATGAGAAGGATAGTCAAAGAGTTGACTGTACTTCTATGACTTCCACATGACATCCAAATAGTTGGATAAATGCCAATACTATAATAATTTGATGTGTTGATAGTATGACTATCAAGTCTGTCTAGAATCCTTAGAGAATGACTCGGATAGAGCGTCAAAATAATCTACATAAATCATTGAAATTGACTTTCTTATTTGATAAGATAAAGTCTAATAATTGTATCTCAATCTTCTAAATGATACTTGCAATTGGTTACATATATATTAGAATATTAGAAATTTGATCTTAAGGTTTAATGGTCATCCATGTTGGAATTGATGCAATTGTTGCAATAATTTCCATTGTATCAATAGGCTTCATAATTTCAGTGGGAGAGCCCTTGGTCTTAGAGAATATCTTTATGACCTAGACATTAGAATACACTCATCGCTTGTTTCTAAATGTTAGAAATAAACATGAATTCTGGAATAAACCTATGATAAAGAGTTATGATGGATATATTTCAGATAGTAATCTAACATCTAGTAGACTCCACAAAGTTAGAAAATTAATGAATGGTTCATTAAGATTTCTAATACCGAAAATTTAAAACCTTAAAAGATCAATATGAGGATGAATATCACTTAAAAATAATCTGGCATAAAGCATTGGATATTTGTTTGTTGATTTGATCAATAGACTTGTAAGAGATGAAATTTTAGAATGTATAAAATTTCAAAACTTACATACTTATAAATATTGTATTCAAAGTAAAATGTCCATTACACCCTTCTTTGGTGAATGGTGTAAGATGTCAAGGTATCGGGATCTCATACATATTGATGTATGTGGATCATCTGTATCATAATAATCATTATGGATATGTGATATTTATTGATGATTATGTATGATATGATATTTCTTATCTTCACCTAAGAAACCTTTGAAATGTTCAAAGATTTCACAATTTTGGTTTAGAACCAAAGTTTGAAGGAAGATAAAATGAATTTGATCTAATCTAGGTATCCTATACCTGTTAGATGAATTCAAATAATACTTTATGGAGATATGAATATCATTTCTATCTCAGTCCTTCTAACACACCTTAACTCAATATAGTTATAGGGAGATACAATTGGATCATGTGTGACATGATTTGATCAATGATGAATTTTAGCATAATTACCTCTTAGTTTCCCGGTATATATGTAGTAGAGACTACAATATATATCCTTAATATGGTTCCATGCATGCAAGTTGGAATCTAGCACTAGAGAGTGCCACTTCATTAGGAAAATAAAGGACGGTGTTGGATACCTACTTTATGACATTGAGATTCTTAAAAGATCTCATCTCTAAGAATATGATTCTTACAGGATGACACTCTTGAGAATAAAGATGAAAATGAAGTAAAGGAACTCATTTAATATTGAGATGATAATGACGCTCCTGAAATCAGAAACTAAAAAGACAATTAAAGATGAAACATTAATACCTCTTCAAATGAGTTTGAGGATGTATTCCATGTGTCAGTTAAGTATGACAATGATCGGATTTCATTTGATGAAACTCCTGAGGATCATAACATGAAAAGGTGGATGTTAGCAGTAGAAGTATAAGATAGACTTCATATACAAGTGTTGTATATGGACCCTCGAGGATCCACCTATAAGGGTTAGACCCATTAAGGTGTAAATGGCTCTTCAAGAGAAAGGGAACCTGATGAGAAGGTAGAGACCTTCAAAACACGGCTTGTAGCCATGAGCTACATACCGAAGAGAAGACATCGCTTGCGATGAGACTTGCTCTTCAGTGACCATGCTTATACTCATCATACTATTGCTAACTATAGCTACACAACTTGACTTTTATATCTATGAGATGAAAGTCAATATTGTATTCCTCTATGAATATCTCTCTGAGGACATTCACATGAAGGTAGCCCACAGGGCTTCATGGTTGAGGAAAGCAAGATGTGCAAACTAAAGAAATCCATCTATGGTCTCACTACATGGAACATAAGATTTGATGAAATTATAAATGTTATGATTTCAGATGGAATCTTGATGAACCATGTGAAGCTTAGTGGGAGTGCCATTGTGTTCATCATGCTAAATATAGATAATATCCTAATCATTTCAAAATGATATAAGGATGATAATAAGTGTTTTATAGACTGGTTATGCCATATCTTGAAATATGATTTCAAGGATACCTCTTAGATCTTAGTTCTGAAGTTGTTCAGAAGCAAAGAGAAGAGGGTACTGGGACCATCACATTAGTAATACACCTTGGATATGTTCCATCTTCTGGAAAATTCAAAGAAAGGCTTCCATCCCTTAAGATTTGGTACTGACCTATCTAAAGGGATAACACCTCAAAAAGTTGAGAAAGTGAATGCTAGAACTGCTTGCACTTGTGCATCAGTTACGAGAAGCTGAGTGCATGCTAGATGTGTACAAACGCGAGATATCTGCCATGCGGTGGGAGTAGTAAAGTGTTCCTAATCCTACCATGGAGATAAAAAACTTGTTTGCAGAAATAGCAATATCTTTAAAGATGAATTAAGACTATATAAATAGTGATATAAAAGATCTTAACTTTGGATACCTTTGGATATAGAGATCTCCAGCTGATAAGGATTATGAAAATACTGGTTATATCAATTATTAAGCTATAATGTCAAGGACATTATAATAGCTTTAACAAGATTGAGTATTGGTTGCATAAGATGCAACATTCACATTAGATGCGAGCACTGTTACTCGGAGATATGCAAGTGTCGTAAAAGGATTTGGGCGTAGTCTCTTGGGAACTGAGTGACTTATCAGCTTACCTAGCTATTTTTTAAATAGCCTATGATTGTCACATGAGTGCGGGTTTCAATGATTAGCCCATTAATGGCTCTTTGGGATAGTGGGAGATTGTTGGACATGCGAGCCCACGGCGAGCCATTATGCAATAAATGTTATTGCGAATATCATTCCCTGATCTGAAATGAAGAATAAATAATTTGCACAATAGGTCCCTTAGTACAATTAGGGTTATGTACCATGGCCATTTCATACAGTTGTTGATTCAACTATTGAATCATAGAGGCTGGTGCTTGGATGAATATCTAATGAGTTAGATTGAGGACCCATCAAGCACCGTCAAATGATTGTTAAGAGATGATCTCCAGCCTTAGTAGGAGATGGCAATCCTTTCTTAGTTAGGCTGATATCTGACCGCCGCTTGATGCAGGTCCTTTGTATAGGAATAGAGATTCGGAGGTGTCAGATTATTTAGGTCAAAGAGTTGACTTAATAAGATCGAGATAATCAAAGTCCTATATCATATGCTGTCATGATATAGGCACACATCCTCTAACCGGAGACAGATGTGTTACTATATGTTTACGTATGTACATTTGATAATGTCATCGCAGTCGGGCCAATTCGGACTCATAAAAAAACCATCTGATTGATGTGTCAAATAAGAATGAGATGGTCGTATATTTTTTTTACTTGGCAAGAAACCAAGGTCGAACTCAGGGACACGAGCCTTTCTCTAATTATCCGGATTTTTTTATCTATTAAACTAAGTGTTGAATTGGAGATTGATATAGGTCAAAGTATGCAAGACAGTGCATTAAATAAACAAACATGCATTTTTTATTTTTATTTTTATTATGCAAGTAAATACCATGAAATGCCTCACATATATGCCCTAGGTTAAAATGATGAGCCAACTAATCCACAAGTTAGTTTCAGATTTAAATGAAGCAATAACTCACTTGACATATATTGCAAGGTTAATCAAAAAGGCATAAAAGACACTTGATTTGTTTAAATAAATACATTGAGATCATAATATCAAAACAAGCGAACAAGTATGCCACTAAAAAGTATTTCAAACAAGCTTTAAAATGAAACTGAAATCAACTTAATCGGAGCTATGTGGCTCACGATATGCATGAAGAAAGACAAGGGCATAACTACAAGAAAACATAAAAAGATAACTACAAACAGGTCCCTGGGAGGGACTAAAATGAAAATATGAAAAGTACGGGACCTTCCGTGTAAATTACCCTTACGCACAGGGGTATTTTTGCAATTTTCAAAACCCGCGAGGGTTTTTATGCAAATTACCCCAAATGTGCACAAGATCTGCATGTAATCTGGACCTGAATGTAATATTGGAGAAGAAGGCGGACGTCTCTACATATTTCCCAGATAAGCACGTGCCAGGAACGTGCTATCCAGGCTCAGAGGGCGGATGAGGCTCGGCAGAGGTTCGCGGTGTTGCTTCGGCTGGCTCGGCTGAGGCTCGGAACTGGTCGAAGCTGCAGACGGCTCGGCATAGGCTCGGGGGATCCAGACCTCATGGCTTGGCTGCTAGGCTTGGAGGATGCTCATAGACTGCCACGTGGCTCGTCATAGTCCATTGGATGTTGGAGATCCAACGACACATGTAAACGTCGTGTAGAGGCTACGTGGCTGCATCAGGACCGTTGGATGGGCTCCAAGTTGGAACATCCAACGGTGCCTGTAGTCTCTTCCTGGGTTGTAGCTGGCAGCTGAGTCCGAGCTCCGGCGAAGGGGCTCCTCCTCCGCCGCTCTCCTTTGCTGTCGATGAAGCTCTCCAGCAGTGCTCGACCACCTGGAGAGAATACTCGAAGAAAGGTTGAGTGTTTGGAGCATCTTTAAATGTCTGGCTAAGCACGGAGGTCGGAGACGAGCTTGGTGAAAAAGCTCCGACGACATATTCCGATCATTGAGAGGATGATCACCTGCAATGTTAATTGCATAGCCGAAGCATACGGTGCAAAGTATTGGTGCGAGATGAGGTGAAGTGGAAGCTCAGAGGGAGGAGAAGGCGGGAGCTCAGAGCTCCTCCGCCGTGAATGGCAGAGGAGATGGGTCGGAAGGTAAAAGGGGTTGTGGAAGATCGGAAGGATAATCGGAGAGTGTCGCGGGAAAGAGGGGAACGTGGAGAAGCTTAAGAGGCGGACGATGAAGGTTGAACCAAGATGTATCGGCCTAATTAATTTCAAGAAATAAGAAGAAAATGCGCAAGAGGAAGAGGGAGCTTACCTGGTCAGCTATGGCAGACGGAGGCTTGTACGCGAGCTCCGAAGTTGAGCTCTGGTTGAACCCTGTCAGCCAATCAGAGCAGCTCGAGCGGGCTGATTGCGCCGCAGCTCCGTCGTGAACGACGGAGGGTCGACACCGGGAAGGGAAGTCGTCGTTGCTCAATCCATGCGCCCCTCTCTGTCACAAAGAGGCGGAGGAGGGCTGGGCCTCCTCCCACGTAAAGGTGGACATCGCGATTCGAGGGAGGAGGCGCGGTATTTGAAGGTTTGATGTGGTGGTTACTGAGGTGGGAGGCGTGTCTTGTCAGAGCGATATGGAGTGAGTGGATAGGTTTTGTGGGGTTTTGGAGAGTTCGCGAGGTAGAGGGAAGAGTGGGGAACGTAGTGGGCCGGTGGCTGAGAGGAGAGGTTGTCGGAGGAGATGGAGATAATGGGAAGGGCGAAGGGTCTGCGTGAAGTGGAGAACGTGGGCACGAGGGCAGACTGGAGGTTGACGATGACATTCAGCCGTTGGATCTAGAGATCCAACGGCTGACAATTGGGCGTGAAAGAGCGGCGCGGATTAAATCCGGGGCGAAGTGATCGGAGAGCTGCGAAGTCTCCACGTGTCGGGCTAAGCGCGAGGCGGTAGCGATCGGTGGAGATGACATCAACGAAGTAATCGGACGGTTGATAATCAAAGCGGCAGTGGATGGTGGTGATGGAAAGGTCGGGATGTGATCGAAGGGCGCTGCAGCATGACACGTGGCACGAGGAGGTTAAGGCGCGAATGTGCAGTGCAGATGAGATCCTGTTGATGATCTGATGGCTGGGAACATAGGCGTGCGTGGAGAAGGCCTGGTCGTTGGATTATGAAGACGATCCGACGACTGGAGGTGAAGGCGGAAGAAGACAAGGGAAGCGGGCCACATGGCGCCCCCAGAATGGGCCACGTGGCCCAATCAGATTATTCGAAGAGAAAAAATGATTTTGTAGGGTTATTTTGGTCGAATTTGAAGAAACTCAAAACATGAAAATTGTAGATCTCGATGAGATCTACAAGTTTCATGTTGACAAAACTAGAGATGAGGTCAAACAAAGACTCTAAAGATTTTTAAGGGTATTTTTAAGGTTAAAAATACCACTGATTTTTGTTTTGCCATTTTTTTGTGGTTTTTAATTTATTAAGGACTCTGATAATTACAGGACTTTAATTGGGTTTTATTGTCAAAACTTTAAGCAAGGGGGTTAATAATAGAAAATAAAGATGATGAAATCGAGTTTCATCACTAACCAAGGTCTATACACCGGCGAGCTGGTGTGCACGTAAGGGCATATGAGTAATATGATCTCTCAAAGGGATCATACATGTTCATTTTTGAACCGGAAGACATGAGCTCACTCATGAGATATTGGTAAGAATCAAATTCCGTGTACGGTCGTCTCACTTTGGAAGCTTGACTGAATTTGTAGGTTTGACATATACTTTTGGAAAGTATATGATCAAGACCTAGGTTTGATATATTCTTTTGGAAAGTATATGATCGATACCAACTCTCAATGATCGAATTAGAAACTTACTGATAGAACCCTGAAGTAGACAGTGTAAAGTTGATCTAATACTTCGGGTTTATTATGAGTCTTCCAGTATGCAGGATGTACAGGTATTGGGAATACCTGATGGTGACGTGATCATAAACAATTGTATATCCATGACGCTTCCATTCCTAGGGAGTGATGAACCGTGTCTAGATTTTAGTGACTCCTCTCAGTAGAGAAGTAATCTGATCTTGGTCCAAATGTTGGACATTGATCGGAATGTGACTTAGATGCAATGAGAAGATTATATTTGCAGTCTTGATTTAATCAAGCATCCATGGGAGGCCCGCGATCTGGATTTGACATATGATCTCATTATCCAAGTCACTATACGTGGAATAATACAATCGCCCGGTCCTTATCTCCAAGTATCTGCGGAGAAAGCGCATTATCCTTGAAAGGGTTCAAGATAATTTCATTGTTGGTACATATATCCGAGCATTGAGAAAAATGGATAATTGAATGTGATTTAATTATCACGAATAATATGAATTTGATTCATATTATAAGGAAAGTTATCTTAGATAATTAAATGTGATTTAATTATCAAAGACGTAAATAATGTGAATGAGATTCATATTATTTGGGCACATGAGAATAGAGATCCAAGATGAGTAAATGCGATTTAATTATCATGGATATGAATAATGTGGATATCACTATCCATATTAATCATATATATTACAAATGTGATTTATAATATATAAGAGAGAGGTATTTGTAATTTACATTTGTTAATTACATGTTAATTTGAATTGGATTCACATTGAACATTAAATTTAAAATGTAATTTACATTTTATTTTGGGTTGTGAATGCGATTCACAAATTTCCAATGGCAAGATGTCAATATTCATAAAATAATTATGAATTATTTTTGTAGAATAATTTACACAATTGTTGTTGTAAAATTGGAGATACATGGAATTAGGTAATCTAAGAAGATTACATTTGAGAGCCTCCTTCCATATTGGTTGGAAGGGACGACCACCAATTCCTATTAGGAAAGGGTGGCCGTCCACTCCATATACAGGGAAGGAAGCACTCTCCTTTCCATTATCTCCATATGTTGTTGATTTAATTTTGGGATTAATTTATATTGATTTATAAATATATATTTAATTTAAATTAAATTAATTGTTGTTGGTTTTTATCAACACAAATCTTAGCCATTAAAAGAAACATAATCAATGAGAGCCATTGGGTTTGTGTTGTCCATGGATCCCAAAATATTATAAAAGGAGAGGCACCCCTTTGCTCTTCTTTACACACAATGAGAACATAAGTCTCTCTCTCTCTCTCTACACGCCCTCTTTTCCCCTCTCTCTTGTGCCGTCCACCATGGATGCCCTAGAGAGGTTCTTCATCACCGTAGCATCGTCATTATGTTGCCCGATGGTTTGCTCGTGTATCTCCGTCTACTTCGCCGTGCCTTGCTCGTGAAGAAGACATCGTATCTAGTTTGTCCAGATCAGGAGATCCATGGCTTGTATCATCATCATGGATTGCGAGGAGCACGTGTTTCATCAACACGCATGCAAGCATCTCCTCCGTCGGATCGGACTTGATACAAAAGGTCTCTTTGTTTAGAGACTCGATCGCAACCACGCTTTAAGAGGTAATCCTATTACTTCTTTGTGGTTTAGACGAAACGACCCGAGAAGTGTTCTTGGATCATGTGGTTTCGCCACATGAAAAATTTTAATTTCCGATGCATCGAGCAACTAGTGTGACTAGTCGCTCCCGATCGCATACGATGAGATCCTCACACTTCCGTGATGTGCTTAAGGATCTCACCATATCCTTCATCGTCGACGATCGTCAAGCTCCTAAGACTCTGTCGGCTAATTTTGGATGCCTGCAAGTGGATGTAGTGGGCCTCTGATGAATAACCATTCATCTACCTTTATTCTTCAATTTTATCTTTAAAAACTTAACAAAACACCAGTAAATATCACTAACTTGTACAAATTAACATGCATTGTTCATCTATAATTAATACATAACCACTTGTATTTAAATCCAAAATAAAATAATAAAGAAATAGAAAGGAAAATAAATGACGTATCAAAAATGCTGAATGGCCCTAAATCCCTAGTCCAAGTCAATATTGAATTGACTTGGTCGACAATTAATAAAGGAGGGGAGATATGGGCCAACACACAGTATAGAAACCCTAATTTCACGCTCTACAAATAGACATTTTCACTCTGTTTTATTCTTTATTTTACACATTCCAAATAAAATAATATTCAACCTGAAATTGTACATAATAATATATAGAAAATTACAAAAATAATTACAAAAAAGTGACGCACAATGCAACTTGGTCACATAGATAAAAATGTCGCAAACTGAACTTCACATATCAGTACCTTCTCCATATGAACTTAAATTGAACCAAACCTACTCCATTATATTTCGAATTACATTATCTATCTAATGAAGACGGTTTCATTAAAAATGAAGTTAAGATACAAAAGCTGACTTTTTGGGGTATTATTGTATTGTGTATATGTATATAATATTTATATATTTTATTCCTTGTATTTTTACTCTCCTTATATTTTAAATAATTGTAAATATTATTCCAAATTCATTAGAAATGTAAAGATAAAATAAAACCATGGAAATACACTTAAAATAAATCACATATTAATATATATATATATATGTATACTATACCTATGAGATATATAAATGTATTTATTTATGTATGTAAATAACATCAGAGAAATAAAAAATATATGTAAATATGTATTTAATTATACGATGAATATATAAAATATGTAAATTTGATAATAAGTATTAAAAATATAAAATAAAATACGTAGAATATGTGTATATATACTTAGGTATATTAATGTAAATATTAACATCCTACAAATAATGTTGTAAAAATAAATAAAAATCATGAAAAAATTGTTTGAAAAATAATAAATATTTTCATGTTTTAAGTTTTAATCAATAAAATTATTATCTAATTATTATTGAATTAAAACGGTTTTTATTTTATGTTTTGTCTCATCTGGTCTTACGTGGACCAATGAGAACCCAAGGAAAGTTGACATGCATGTCAACTATCCTAGCCTCCTCTCTGACCCCCATCAGAACTCACGAGAGCCCATCTTCTCCCATTTTCTACTCTTCATCCATGCCTCCTTCCACCTCAAGCACCTCACCTTCTTGTTCCTCACTCAACCCTTTTCCATATCACTCCATAGCCTTCACCTACCCCTTCTCCTCCACACGCCACCCTCGTCACAAGATCACCATGTCTATCCATAAATAAAATCCAACGTCTCCTTTTTTCCTTTCGATTATCTTTCACCACTGTAACCTCAATCCCTTGAGCATTTGAGCCTCTTGATGACAACATGAAGTCAAGCGGGTGTCGACGATGAGAAAGGTGGCCAGAGAGAGTTGATCCACCACTGTCGAGTTCTATCTCTGACAAAGGTTCCATGCTCCTTCGTTTCAACCAAATGTGAGTTTCTAGTTTAGTATTTCAATTTGCATGTTCATTTCTAGGTCAACCTTGCCTTTAATTTCATGTCATTTCCTTTGATTTGGTATATTTTAGCCAAAACGTAGTTCGTCGGAGCTAATGCTCCGACCACTATCCTCAACTGTGATAGCCATTGTTTCAACCCTCAAATCATCCCATTTCAATTCCCATCCATTTCTTCATCAAATCCTCCTCATCCTCTTCTCTCGATTCTGCACGAATCGAGATACCATATCTCCATCAGTCATGCATCACCGGAGATCACCACGTTCACTCCCCTCTTGCATTTTCAGCTTCATTTTTGGCTCGAGAGGATCCCTCTTGATTCCTACATCTTTTTGTGCAGAAGATAGCCCATGAGAAATGAGATGTGAGGGCAATAAAGTTAAAAACTAAGTCCCATGTCGCTGGAAACAAACTAACCTCCAAGCCTATGAGGCTCGGAGCTGATTGGGGAGTCCTGCAGGTACGGTAAGCTCCTAGGAGCGTGATGGATCGATCAGGAGTGAAGGAGGTGGTCAGAGTTGGGAGTAATCAATGATCAAAGGAGAATAAGGAAGGTGTTCTCCCCTTCCTCAGTGCTTCATCACTGTTCGGTCAAGCATCGGGCCTAGATCTAATCTGGACCCTCCATTTCAAGTAAAGCGATACTAGCACCTGGTTATTGGATTTCAGTTGCACCATGTGTGTGCACGTAAACCCAATTGAGGAGGAGGGTGGAGCACCATCGTACATGAGCTGTTGGATTAGCCCCAATTGGAGATAATCCAACGACCCAATTGAGGCCACGTCTATGCCTCCAGGCCTGCAGCTTTGGTATCCCACACCTCCAACCAAAGCACCAGGCACTTCCACGTAGCCCTAGCCACAACCTGCCATCCGAGTCTGAACCACGCGTGCATCATGCGCGTGGTCTGGGCAAATTGCAAGGCCACCAAACCAACTTAACCAAATTACAGTTATACCCATATGGGGAGATTTCAATAAAATGAGAAGTGAATTTTTAGTATTTGCATTTTAGTACCCATAGGGACTTATTTGTGATACTTTATATTATATTTTTTTGCGCTTATGCCCCTAGCTTGTTTGTTGAATAACTTGAGCATATAATGCCCAATTGATGTGATTTTAGTTTCATTGCAAAGCTCGTTTAATCGTTTTTGATATGACATATCTCAATATCTAATTTACTGAACTTAATTTTGTTAATTAATTAGAGATATAAATTGCTTCATTCATGATTATGTATTTGCCATAAATTCATTAAGCTTCAATTCATATATCAATTGGATCTTAATTGTGATTAATTGGAGTTATACATTTAATTCAAGAGCATAGTTTAAGTGTGTTTACACATGATTTGTATTTAATTCATTCTGTTCATTTTCATTGATTAACTTACATGAAAATAAAATAAGAATACATGTTCATTCATATTGTTTTGTTATGCATTGTGCATGTTCTTTTTACCTAGAAAATTTATCAATCACTTAACATTGATATTGGTGATTATTTAATTATATTAATAGCTCGTTTCCTTGTGTTCAATCCTAAACTTGCTTAGATTATAAATTAAGACAATTCCTCTTCGTGAATATCTTTGACTTGGTTCGATATGATTGTTGACTGGCTCGTATTACAACGAAAGTGAGTTAAGTTAGCCGATTAGTGGTTCGTCACTTACCCACACTCTATGTTAGTTTTATATACAGAAAAATACAATACCATATAGTACAATGCAGTGCAGAGTATGTGCACAAATGCGGCTCACCCCCTATACTTAGTGTATGCTACATATTCAAGGATGCAAAAGAGAAAGGGAGAGATGTAGAAATCGACCACCCCTATACCTAATCTTTTACGTAGGTTTAGAAGAGAGCGAAAATGGGGTGATCGAGGACAAGAGGAGAAGTATATGAGTATAAATATGATCGGCATAAGTCCCCCATATACTTAGGTCTTTGCCTAAGTATAGAAGAAATACAAAGGGAACCTATGGGATCAAGAGAGAATGTACAAAGGTTAGGTGTTAGAGCACTCATAAGGATTTGAAGATGTGAAATGTGCATGTGCAAGGTGTCATGCAGAGCCTGTTGGTAGGTCTCTTGAATCTAAATCATGCATAACAATTTCCTCGACTCTTGGTAGCTGATCGTTTGGTCCATTGAATGGCTTCAATAGCTTCCCATTCACTAGAAATGCTGGTGCACCCTCTGTAAGTTATGATCTCAATGCTTCTGCTTCTGCTCCTGTGCACTTGTCGGATAATGTAGGGTTCCATCCACTTAGATTTCAATTTACCTTGGAAAATTTTCAACTTCGCATTAATAACCATACCTTCTACCCATAGACAAAAGTCTTCTTCTTGATGTGTTTGTCGTACCATTTCTTTACCTTGTCCTTGTAGATCATGCTGTTGTCACATGCTTGTTTTCTAATCTCCACTAGCTCATTCAGGTCCATCTCTCTCTATTTCTTCCCCAAGTAACTATTTTAATTGATCTTCTTAATGTCCCATTCTGATATGTGCATCCGCAAGAAAGTGGCATAGTTTCTCGAAAACAATCCTGAACAAGGATGTATCTAATGGAGTCTTGTAAGTTGTCAGGTAACCCCATAGAACTTGGTCCAAGAGTTGAGACTAGTTCTTCCTGTCAGGGTGAATGAGCTTCTATAGAATGCTCTTTACTTTCCTATTCGACACCTCATCCATGCCATTAGATTGTGTGTGATACGGTTGATGAATCTCAGATTCATCACTAAAGTCATGAATTAAGCTAAAATCCCCAAAATTCATTGACATTTCTTATTTATATTACATAATTAGCATCCATGCATGTTTTGATAAGAATTGTATTTTATCACTCATTATTGCACAAAATAAGAAGCTAAAAATCCCAGTCAAATTGACTTTTAAGATAACCTAACTTTCCCGATTTTTAATTAATTAATGTTAACTCCAATTGACCTTAAACCACTCCATTGTGTACATATGACTAACAAGAATAAATGAAAAAACTAACATAAATAAGTGGACCAAAAATCCAAACCCTAGTTCTAGGATTTCCGTATTAAAACCTTGATATCTTCCTCATTTAGTGTCCAACTTGATCCTATTCACTTTTGAACTAATGTACATTCAAATATCTTCAAAACAAGACCTCATATGTAAAAGTTGGGTTTTGAGCCTCTTTTGTATATTTTGTATTTTAGCGGTTTTTGACCTAATAGTTTATATACATAATTAACTCATGTTATTTTATTTCTTTTTAATTTGTCTTCTTTGATAAAAGTTTTATTAAAATACAAAAAATTATAAATCCAAACCGAGCTTGAAATCAAAGAAACTAACTGAGTCCGAGTCTTCATTAACTGTCTGTACAAAATTATCCTTTTTGTGTTTATTTTATTTCTTTATTCTCTTAATTAATAAAAATAAAAAAATAGATTAATACGTAAATATTTATCTTTGATTTTATCATATTTTTTTTCGGAATTTTTATCTGGTTTAAAAATTAATAAAAAATAGAAAACCCAAAAATCAAGGTATTCTATGTACATGGGATACCCTAAAAATATCACTTTGTGCAAATAATTAATTTTGGTTTTGGTCTCTTCATGAAAGTTGTAGATCTCATCTAGAAGAATAATTTTGTGAAGAATAATTTTCAATCCGAGGTCGTTTGCTATTCATTCCGGATTTTTCTTAGTATTTAATTTTTAGATTTTTTGTGGGGTTGACATGCGGCAACTCCTGGAGCCGCCACATGTCACCTATTTTTGGAAGTTTTAAATTTGTTTTATTAAAAAAAATAATAAATAAATAATAATAATAATAGTAAAACATGTGGCATCGTTGTGGCCATCCGATCTAAGGTTGATCGGATGGCCGCTGCTCTTTCTTCCTCTTCCCCCTACTTTCCCTTTCTGGGCAGTGACGCCGCCCCACCTCCGCGATCTTCACCATCAGCTGCCCACCATGCATCTCGTCACCTCCTCTTATCAGATCACTCCAGATCTCCCTCAATCTCGTAAAATCCCCATTGTCGTACCGTCCAATCTCGACCTCTTCCGTAAATCTCGATGGTCGATCCCCTCGTCAAATCTCAATCAGACGACACCATCCCTCGTCCAAATCAACCCGCGATGATCATCTCCTTTCCTTCCAATCGTATCAATCAGAGATCCATTGCTGACACTTCTCATCCTATAAAATGAAGCCCATCGTGCCTCAACTCCGGTATCTGCCGATAGCGCATGGACACGCGGAGGTGACTGCTCTGATGCCACCCTTGCGGAGAGGTCTGGTGGCTTAGCCACCATAGCAGCACTGTTTTCCTCCACCGTGCTCCGGCTTTAGCTGTTGATACAATGACTACCCCCATCCATCTTCATCGACTACCTACGTCTCATGCTTCTTCACCGACGCCTCCTCGGAGTTCCAGGATCCTACTCTCCAACCGACCACTATTGCTCGCCATCTTTCCACCTCACCATAACCGTAGAACTTCATCGCCAGCATCCACCGTTCATCATTGACAAGCTTCATTGACTTCCTGAAATCAGCCAATGCAACTTCATCTTCACCGCTGCCTCCGTGTCGGAGCCAGGAGTTACCTTCATTGACAACTTCACCAACACATCCCTGCATCTCCAGCAACTCCTCCACGCGTCATCAAGTGCGTCTGCTACCAGACCTTCGGCCGCACACCACTGGAGCACTGTCCACACCTTTGGCCGCCCTCCGCTGCTGCTCCGCCTTGCGCCTCCAGCGCACTTCTCTGCCGCACCAGTAGGTTCCGCTCTCCGATTCGAGCACTCCACCCACCACTCTCTGCCAAATTAGGACCCTCACATTCTCCACACGTGAGGCGTGGAGAAACTATAGAGATGCCCTTGGAGTCCAGCATATTTCCAAGAGCATCCCTAGCCCAGGGGTTACGTGCGACGTATGTGACCGCTGGAATATTTCCAGGAAGGCACCAGAGGAACCCCGTATTACCAATCGCCCCTCACCTCCCAAGGGACACGTAAGGTGCATGTATTCCCTTAGCATTTTTTTGCAGAAATACCCCTAGGTACATGTATTTACACTTCAACCCCTGTACGCATTTCATTTTATTTATTGTAATTGTAAACAGATCCCTGTGTCCCCTTTTTTATTTTGAACCTCTTTATTGCATCATTTTATTATTTAAAAACTAGCATGATGTTCTTCAACTTATTCTTGATATTGTGGCATATGCTGGATATTTTTGTGGTCTGTGGTTAATTATTAATCGTTATTTTCATGGAAAACTACATATTTTGCATATTCTATGCTTGGAAATTCATATTAAATGAACCATTACTCGAAAAATTGTCGAAAATTCAAATATCATAGAATTATTTCTATTTAACATTGTGCTAAAAAAGAATTGCATTTGCGTATATGATTTGCTCTGTAAAAATCATTTTGCATATTTCAATATTTAATTTTTAATAGGTATTAAAATCCATTTTTTAAGGTTAGAATTTTTCTGAGATCAGTCATCTAGTGACAGATCTTGGATAATTTTATCTCTTGGAAATAATTAGGTTTAATATTTATTATAATTAATTATTGAAATTCATTTTGTTTGCATTCATAAATTCATAATATATTTATCTTGCATCCGAAAATTCCAAAAAAATACAATGCATTCATTTCATCATCTCTGAGATATTGGCTAAATTTCATAATTTTCCAACATCGTTTGATTGGAAATTGCATTTTAGTCCCTAAAATTGGCTACAATTGCATTTTGCATCCCAAATTGCATTAAAAACAAAAAAAATCATCTCGAAAACCATGCACAACTTTGATAGCCAAAACTCTACGTTGTTCCTTTGCCTCCTTGAGTTCGACTTTGGGACTTGCCCAAGTAAAATAAACATAAAACCACACTGACTAAAATTGATTAATTTATTGTGGTTATATCTTGACTGATTCTGAATTCCCGCCAACAACAAAATGGCATATTTTAAAGCTTAAATTAAACCAATTAACGAAGGGTTTTCGTAGGTCGTCAGATGGCACCGTTGTCGGGGAGGCAAACTGCTTAGAATTTTTGTTTAGAAAATTAGTGCTTTGTGTTCCACACATTCCGGTAGTCTGACTCCCAAACGTGCCACTGTACATTTTCCATTTATTTTTCAGCATTATTTTTTGTCTTTATTTTTTATTAAGTTTTATGTCATTCTCTTACATTCTCTCTCTTATTTTTCTTACAAGGTATCTAACGTACGTGGAACAGCTTCTCATAAAAACCGACGTATCTTCACGGACTACTGAAAAGCCGCATTAAAATTAAGATCGAGTCGAGTCATTGAGAGAGTGTAGAGTCTAGTATTTATTTTTATACAATTTTAATTTTTGTAATTAATTGCTCATTTCTAGTGGTGTCTGTTTGGACTCTCGAGTGTGTAAAAAAAGACCTTGAAATTCTTTTGTGGTGTGTCGTGGTCTGTTTCACTCTTCGGTGAGGGTGGGGCCCGACTTGAGTTTCTCATAAGTTAGACCCACACATACGACTATTATTGCTTCTATAATTTTTGATTGTGCTCGTAGAATCTAGGATCACACTTTACTTTAATTGAGACGCACATAAGATCATTCAATTTAGTCAAATTTAACTAATTTCTTGAAGGCTAATAGAACTTTCTGGTAGATGCGGTTTTTCATCGGCTTGCATTCATTTAGATAAAATTTTCAATTTATGTATTGCATCCCACATGGAGATCGCGAGGAATCACTGTAAGTCTTTTAACTGAGCATACATCATTGTTTCACGTGCATTGGCATTTCCCAAATTTCTCCTTCCTATTTTATCACATAATTTTAAAGGGAATTGGGACTGGACGGTAGACGTGTATTTGTGCTCATCTAGTTTTACACGTGATCACCTCAGTAAAATTGAAACTGCTAAACAAAGCTGACTAAATCAATTCATAAAATCAAGAATTTTCGCGTGAGAGAAATTCGACCTTATATTCATTTATTTTCCTGAGTGAGAAAGAGACAACACTTAAGGCTAGAGCCCAAATACGAATTTTCACATTGACTATTGATTCTATAAAAACAATTATCTAATTTTCAATGAGGAATAAGGGTAGCCGGTAAACAGTCCGGATTTCCTTAGCAGAGTGGGTGGTTTAAAGGACACTGCGTAAGGCCCGTCCTTAAGTAACACAGGTAGCCTTTTTACAGTCCGTACTTAAACTAATACTGGCTGAAAGTGGATGAAACTAGTCTTTAGAATTCAGGCCAGTCTTTAAGAAAATTTTCCGCACCTAACAACTCGCTAGTTATTTTCCAATATTATCTTATCACCAACTAAAATTGAAAAGATAATTGCCGAACTCTTGCAGCTTCATTGTGTTGGAGATGCGAGCCCATGGCGAGCCATTATACAATAAATGTTATTGTGAATATCATTCCCTGATCTGATATGAAGAATGAATAATTTGCATAATAGGTTCCTTAGTACAATTAGGGTTATGTACCATGGCCATCTTAATGATCATACATCTATTGATTAAATTACTGAATCTTAGAGGCTGGTGCTTGGATGAATATCTAATGAGTTAGATTGAGGACTCATCAAGCACCGTCAAATGATTGTTAAGAGATGATATCCAGCCTGAGTAGGAGATGGCAATCCTTTCTCAGTTAGGTTGATATCTGACCGACCTCTTGATGCAGGTCCTTTGCATAGGAATAGAGATTCAGAGGTGCCAGATTAGTTAGGTCAAAGAGTTGACGTAATGAGATCGAGATAACCAAAGTCCTATATCGTATGCTGTCACAATACAGGCACGCATCCTCTGACCGGAGACAGATGTGTTACTATATGTCTGAGTATGTACATTTAAAAGACCAATAGGTTGATGACCGAACCAAGGTCTATACACCGGCGCGCTGGTGTGCATGTAAGGGCATATGAGTAATATAATCTCTCAAAGGGATCATACATGCTCAGTTACTAAATCGGAAGACACGAGCTCACTCATGAGATATTGGGAAGAATCAAATTCCATGCACGATCGTCGCACTTTGGAAGCTTGACTAAATTTGTAGGTTTGATATATACTTTTGGAAAGTATAAGATCAAGACCTAGGTATGATATATGCTTTTAAAAAGTATATGATCGATATCGACTCCCAATGATCGAATGAGAAACTTACTTACAAAACCATGAAGTAGACAGTATAAAGTTGATCCAATACTTCTGGTTTATTCTGAGTCTTCCAGTATGCATGATGTACAGGTATTGGGAAACCTGAGGGTGATGTGATCATAAACAATTGTATAACCATGATGCTTCCATTCCTAGGGAGTGATGAAACGGTCTGGATTTTAGTGACTCCTCTCAGTAGAGAAGTAATCTGATCTTGGTCCAAATGTTGGACATTGATCTGAATGTGATTCAGATGCAATGAGAAGATTAGATTTGCGGTATTGATTTAATCAAGCATCTATGGGAGGCCCGCGATCTGGATTTCAGATATGATCTCAATATCCAAGTCACTATACGAGGAATAATACAATCACCCTGTCCTTATCTCCAAGTATTCGCGGAGAAAGGGCATTATCCTTGAAAGGGTTCAGGATAATTTCATTGTTGATATGAGTATCTGAGCATTGAGAAAATGGATAATTAAATGCTATTTAATTATCATGATTAATATGAGTTCGATTTATATTATAAAGAGAGTTATCTTAGATAATTAAATGTGATCTGATTATCAAAAATGAAAATAATGTGAATGTGATTCATATTATTTAGGCACATGAGAATAGAGATCCAGGATGATTAAATGTGAATTAATTATCATGGATATGAATAATGTGGATAGAAATATCCATATTAGTCATATATATTATAAATGTGATTTATAATATATAAGAGAGAGCTATTTGTAATTTACATTTGTTAATTAAATGTTGATGTGAATTGGATTCACATTGGACAATTAATTGAAAATGTAATTCACATTTTATTTTGGGTAGTGAATGTGATTCACAAATTTCCAATGGCAAGATTGCAATATTCACAAAATAATTATGAATTATTTTTGTAGAGTAATTTACAACAAGTGTTGTAAATCTTGGATATGTCCATGGAATAATGTAATCTCATGAGATTGCATGAGATTGCCACCAAATCCAATATTATGGAAGGAGGCAATCTTCATTCCATAATATCCATGCTTGATTTATTTGGGATAGATTTATATTGATTTATCAATATAGATTTAATCTAAATTAAATAATTGTTGTTGGTTTTTACCAACACAAATCTTAGCCATTAAAAGAAACAGAAATCAATGAGAGCCATTGGATTTGTGTTGCCCATGGATTGAGATCCATGGATCCCAAAAAAATATAAAAGGAGAGGCACCCCATTGTTCTTCTTTACACACACAAGTGATATAACAAGTCTCTCTCTCTTTTTCTCTCTACATGCCCACTCTCTATCTCTCTCATGTGGCCATCCAACATGGATGCCCTAGAGAGATTTTCCATCACCGTAGCGTCGTCATTATGCTGCCCGATAATTTGCTCGTGGATCTCCGTCTCCTTCAGTGCGCCTCGCTTGTGAAGAAGACGTCGGATCTCGTGGGTCGAGATCAGGAGATCCACCGCTTGGATCATCAACATGGATTGCGAGAAGCACACGATTCATCCCCGCGCTCGCAAGCGTCTCCTCCGTTGGATCGGACTTGAGACAGGAGGTCTCTTCGTTTAGAGACTCGATCACAACCAAGCTTTAAGAGGTTATCCTATTACTTGTTTGTGGTTTATATGAAACGATCCGAAAAGTGTTCTTGGATCATGTGGTTTCGTCACATGAAAATTTTGTAATTTCCGCTGCATAAAACAACTAGTGCGACTAGTCGTTCTTCGTCGTATTCGATACATTGCTCACGCTTCCATGATGTGCTTAAGGATCTAACCATATACTTCAAGTGGTATCAGAGCCTTAGGTCGGTGGTTTTGGATATGATCCATTAACCGAGGACAACTTGGGTTCATTAAGGTTTGCGAAAGTTTTCTTGCATTTTAATTTCGCATCTCTGTTTTGAGATTATTTTCGACACTGTTTAAATTATTTAAACACGGAAATAATAATTTAATTTGTTCCTCATTAAATAAGGAAACCATAGGATCTGAGTTTATGTGATTTTGATTCTGTTTTCTCAAGTTATGCTCATTTTAGTGAACATGTATCCACAGTTACGAGGACTGCGAATCTCAATGTAATTAAAGAGTTACTTGCGGATTTGAGATGCCTTGAAATGCATGCAAATTACTTAGGTTCTGTTGTAAATCAAATTAGCAAATTTTAGGAACTTACTTTGCTTAATTTGGATTTAAATTGATTGAGATATGATATTTTTAGCAAGTGAGGGTTACTGCTGGAAATACTTTCCTAATCAAGAACCTAGTGATTGTCATTTAATCAATTAGTGAAATTAAATTGTTTAATTTCCTAGAATAATTGTGCATAAATATTTGTGAAATATTTGATTATAATTATTTCCTTAAATGACATTGCCTTAACCAATAATTGATTAGATGTGATCTGGATCACTAATTGGTTACATGATCTACATGATCTACATTCCAACAAACATGTTGCTTGAATAGGATTTGGGTTTTGTTTAACAAATATCATTATAATGTTAATCAAAATTGTTTTGATTATTATTATATGGTATAATTTCGGTTGAAGAACCAATGATCATCTCAAGTACAAAGTGATCTATTTTGCATTACCCTTTCCCGAGGTGGATATGGTGTCTAGTCAGAGAGCACTGGGATAGCAGGTTGCAATGTATGTGGTCCGTCCCACTCTCATCGGTACTGGCCATGACAACGGGTAGGTTTAGTATAATGCTTAAGAAATCATGATGTATTTATAATTATTAAAATTCGAAATAATACGTATTTGAGATAATAACATAATTCAAGTAACCATTAAAAATGTTTGTTGGATATTAATTGGATCATTAATTTAATATGATTAGATTAATTGGAATCCAATTAAAAATTAAAACACTCTATTATGAATAGAGATGTTATTTCCCTTGGAAGAATTAATCATAATGAATATGATTCATAATGATTAATTAGAATTTGAATATGATATGGAGGATCACATAAGTGACATCCATGGTCTCCCGTCAAGGCGAAGGGTTCCGTCGCCAGAGATTCTATGTCGGAGACGCTTGTCCGAGGTGACAACTCATGTATACAAGCCATTTGGATCGGGCTCTTCGCTTCTTGAAAGAGTAAGGACGTATGCGTAGTGAACCCAATATCGGGTCCTCATATTATCGGGGTGATATTGGATTGCGCATAGCGAGTTGTATTTCTGTTGACAGTTGGTTCAATTAATGATGGGTGAACATCGCCTTAGGGGTGGTGGGCCTGAGTGTTAAAGATCGAATTGGGAGATGCAAGTTGGACTTGCAAGGCGGAATATGTTCCCGCTTCTTTTTATCCATGTTGCAGGTTCTCATATTATTGGGATGTATCAAAGATAAGGAAGGAGATCTCATATCTTGCTTTAGATATAATGGTAAGTATATCTCTTACATTGAAAGTGATTAAGGGAACGAACTTTCAATATTGACAAGGCAAGACAACTTTGATATAAAAACTCCTAAATCAAAGTAAAATATGTATATATTTTAAATATATACACATGCAAATTTCTTATTTAAGATAATCCTTCATTAAAACCCACTCAATGGTATACTCAATAATAATCAGTAAAATATCATGGATTGGACTCATGATCTAGATATTGTACTTGCAGTTGGACACATAATGTATGTGGTTGCAATGTGCAAGTTTCCTCATAATAATGAGGAAGGACAATTACATGGATAATAGGACTACAACCCTAGGGTTTGTATGTCTCTATAGTCTTGATATCATCAAATGTACTTTGAAAGTGACATGTCGATGATGATCGTAATTGTCAAATAATCCTTATAAAAATCTAAGAAGATATTCTAGTATACATATGTGCTCTCAACATTTAATCATGAATGACATGGTTCTCTGCATCATGCAGAATGGTGGCTCTATAAGAGATGATGTATTCAAAATGTTTGACATGAACCAATATTTCAAGAGTTTAGATGGATGTAGATACGATGAATGTCATCATTCTACTGTCTATACTCTAGTCATTCATGAAGCTTCATAATATTCATATTGTATGAATTTAGTGAAGCATGTATAAATGTTGAAATGCTCTTACATTGAATTCTTTTGAATTTAATGTAAGAGATCCTTAGTCTTAAGCAACGATTGTTTATAGATGAAGGGAGCGCAGTGGAAGCATGGGTCAGACCCGAGTAAGAAGGAAAGTCAAAGAGTTGACCTACTTTTGTGACTTCCATATGGCATCCAGATAGTTGGATGAATGCCAATACTGCAATGAGTCAATGTACTATCTAGGATCCTTAGTGAAGGACTCAGATAGATCATCAGAATAATCTACATATAATCATTGACTTTGACTTACTTATTTGATAAGATAAAGTCTAATAATTGTATCTCAATCTTCTAACAACACTTGCAATAGGTTGCATATGTTTTAGAAGACTGGAAAATTTGATTAAGGTTTATAGTTATCCACATGGATATTGATGCAATTGTTGCAACAATCACTATTGGATTGATAGACTTGTTAATTTCAGTAGGAGAGCCCGTAGTCTTAGAAGAATGCCTCTATGACCTAGATATAAGAATACACTCATTGTTTGTTTCTAAATGTTGGAAATAAACATGAATTCTGAGATAGAACTATCATAAAGAGTTATGATGGATATATTTTAGATAGTAATCTAACATCTAGTGGACTCCACAAAATTAGAAAATTAATGAATGATTCATTAAGATTTCTAATACTAAAAATTAAAACCTTTATAAGATCAATAGGAGAATGAAGATCATTTGACAATGATCTAGCATCAAGTTTTGGACATATGTCTGTTGATGAGATCAATGGACTAGTGAGAGATGAAACTTTAGATTGTCTAAAGGTTCAAATCTTACATACTTGTGAATATTGTATTCAAAGAAAAATGTCCAATACACCCTTCTTTGGGAATGGTGTAAGATGTCAAGGTATTCAGGATCTCATACATATTGATGTATGTGGATCATCTATATCATAGTAAACATTATCGATATGTGATATCTATTGATGATTATGTATGATATGAGATTTCTTCTCTTCACCTAAGAAACCTTTGAAATGTTCAAAGATTTCATAATTTTGGTTTAAAACCAAAGTCTGAAAGAAGATAAAATGAATTTGATCTAATCTAGGTAGCAAGTACCTGCTAGATAAATTCAAAGAATACCTTATGGAGATATGAATATAATTCCTATCTCAATCCTCCTAATACACCTTAACTCAATAGAGTTATATGGAGAGACAATTGGATCATGTGTGGCATTATCTTATCAATGATGAGTTTTAGCATAATTATCCTTTAGTTTCCAGGTATATATGTGTAGTAGAGACTACAATGTATACCATTAATAAGGTTCCATGCATATAAGATGGATTCTAGCACTAGAGAGTGCTACTTCATTAGGAAAATAAAGGATGGTATTGGATACCTACTTTATGACCTTGAGATTCTTAAAATATCTCATCTATGAGAATGTGATTCTTAGAGGTTGAAACTCTTGAGAATCAAAATGAAAATGAAGTGTAGGAACTCATTTAATCTTGAGAAGATAATGAGGCTCCTGAAATCGGAAACAAAAAGGATAATTAAATATGAAACATTGATACCTCTTCAAATGAGTTTGAGGATGTATTACATGTGTCAGTTAAGTCTGACAATGATCGGACTTCATGTGATGAAGCTTCTGAAGATCATGACATGGAAAGATGGATGTTACCAATAAAGTCTAAAGTAGGCTTCATATACAAGTGTTGTATATGGACCCTCGAGGATCCACCTATATGGGTAAAAGACCCATAAAGTTGTAAATGGATCTTCAAGAGAAAGAAGTCAAGATTGCATTCCTCTCTGAGGATATTCACATGAAGTAGACCCAAGGATTCATGGTTGAGGAAAGCAAGATGTGCAAGCTAAAGAAATCCATCTATGGACTCATATAAACTTCTTGTAGCTGGAACATAAGATTTGATGAAATTATAAATGTTATGATTTCAGATAGAATCTTGATGAACCATATGAAGATTAGTGGGAGTGTCTTTGTGTTCATTGTGCTAAATGTAGATAATATCCTAATCATTTGGAATGATAGGGAAGATAATAAGTGTTTTCTAATCTGGTTGTTCCATAACTTGAAATATAATCTCAAGGATACCTCTTGGATCTTAGTTCTGAAGGTGTTCAGAAGCATAGAAAAGAGGTATTGGGACTGTCACACTAATGGTACACCATGGACATATTCCATTTTCTGAAAAAAATCCAAGAAAGGCTTCCTTCCCTTAAGATATGATACTGACCTATCTAAAGGGATAGCACCTCAAAGAGTTGTGGAAGTGAATGCTAGAACTACTTTCACTTGTGCATTAGTTACGAGAACCTAAGTGTATGTTAGATGTGCACAAAAGCCAGATATTTGCCATGTAGTGGGAGTAGTAAAGTGTTACTAATCCTACTATGGAGAGAAAACACTTGATTGCAGTAATAACAATATCTTCATAGAGGACAAGATTTTTGAGATAATGATCTCAAAGTCTTATCTTCTAAAAACTTAAGACTTTATAGATAGAGATCTAAAAGGTCTTAACTGTGGATACCTTAGGAGATAGAGATCTCTAGGAATAAGGGTATTCTGATAAGGATTATGGAAATACTGGTTATGATAATTGTTAAGTTGTAGTGTCAAGGAAACTATAACTAACAAGATTGAGTATTGGCTGCATATGATGCAATATTCACATTAGATGCGAGCACTGTTACTGGGATATGCAAGTGCCGTAAAAGGACTTGGCATAGTCTCGCAGGAATAAAATGACTGATCAGCTTACCTAGCTATTTTCTTAATAGCCTATGATTGTCACATGAGTGTGGGTTTAAATGATTAGCCCATTAATGGCTCTTTGGGCTAGTGGGAGATTGTTGGAGATGCGAGCCCACGGCGAGCCATAATGCAATAAATGTTATTGGGAATATCATTCCCTGATCTGATATGAAGAATGAATAATTTGCATAATAGGTCCCTTAGTACAATTAGGGTTATGTACCATGACCATCTTAATGATCATACAGCTATTTATTCAATTATTGAATCTTAGAGGCTGGTGCTTGGATGAATATCTTATGATTTAGATTGAGGACTCATCAAGCACCGTCAAATGATTATTAAGATATGATCTCCAGCATGAGTAGGAGATGGTAATCCTTTCTCAGTTAGGCTGATATCTGACCGACCTCTTGATGCAGGTCCTCTGCATAGGAATAGAGATTCAGAGGTGTCAGATTAGTTAGGTCAAAGAGTTGACTTAACGAGATCGGGATAAGCAAAGTCCTATATCGTATGCTTTCACGATACAGGCACGCATCCTCTGATCGGAGACATATGTGTTACAATATGTCTGAGTATGTACATTTGGCAGACCAATAGGTTGATGACCTAACCAAGGTCTATACACCGACACGCTGGTGTGCATGTAAGGGCATATGAGTAATACGATCTCTCAAAGGGATCATACAGGCTCAGTTACTAAATCGGAAGACATGAGCTCACTCATGAGATATTGGGAAGAATCAAATTCCATGCACGATTGTCGTACTTTGGAAGCTTGACTGAATTTGTAGGTTTGATATATACTTTTGGAAAGTATATGATCAAGACCTAGGTATGATATATGCTTTTGAAAAGTATATGATCGATATCGACTCCCAATGATCAAATGAGAAACTTACTGATAAAACCATGAAGTAGACAGTATAAAGTTGATCCAATACTTCGGGTTTATTCTGAGTCTTCCAGTATGCATGATGTACATGTATTGGGATACCTGAGGGTGATGTGATCATAAACGATTGTATAACCATGATGCTTCCATTCCTAGGGAGTAATGAAATGGTCTGGATTTTAGTGACTCCTCTCAATGAAATGTTGGACATTGATCTGAATGTGATTCAGATGCAATGAGAAGATTAGATTGGCGGTCTTGATTTAATCAAGCATCTATGGGAGGCCCGCGATCTGGATTTCAGAGGAACAATACAATCACCCTGTCCTTATCTCCAAGTATTCGCGGAGAAAGAGCATTATCCTTGAAAGGGTTCAGGATAATTTCATTGTTGATATGAGTATCTGAGCATTGAGAAAATGGATAATTAAATACTATTTAATTATCATGATTAATATGAGTTCGATTTATATTATAAAGAGAGTTATCTTAGATAATTAAATGTGATTTGATTATCAAAGATGAAAATAATGTGAATGTGATTCATATTATTTAGGCACATGAGAATAGAGATCCAAGATGATTAAATGTGAATTAATTATCATGGATATGAATAATGTGGATAGAAATATCCATATTAGTCATATATATTATAAATGTGATTTATAATATATAAGAGAGAGCTATTTGTAATTTGCATTTGTTAATTAAATGTTGATGTGAATTGGATTCACATTGGACAATTAATTGAAAATGTAATTCACATTTTATTTTGGGTTGTGAATGTGATTCACAATTTTCCAATGGCAAGATTGCAATATTCACAAAATAATTATGAATTATTTTTGTAGAGTAATTTACAACAAGTGTTGTTGTAAATCTTGGATATGTCCATGGAATAATGTAATCTCATGAGATCTCATGAGATTGCATGATGGCACCAAATCCAATATTATGGAAGGAGGCAATCTTCATTCCATAATCTCCATGCTTGATTTATTTAGGATTGATTTATTATCAATATAGATTAAATCTAAATTAAATTAATTGTTGTTGGTTTTTACCAGCACAAATCTTAGCCATTAAAAGAAACACAAATCAATGAGAGCCATTGGATTTGTGTTTCCCATGGATTGAGATCCATGGATCCCAAAAAAATATAAAAGGAGATGCACCCCATTATTCTTCTTTACACACACAAGTGAGACAACAAGTCTCTCTCTCTCTCTCTTTCTCTCTACATGCCCTCTCTCTATCTCTCTCATGTGACCATCCACCATGGATGCCCCAGAGAGATTTTCCATCACCGTAGCGTCATCGTTATGTTGCCCGATGGTTTTTCTCGTGGATCTCCATCTCCTTCGGTGCGCCTTGCTCGTGAAGAAGACATCGGATCTCGTGTGTCGAGATCAGGAGATCCGCCACTTGGATCATCAACATGGATTACGAGAAGTACGCGATTCATCCCCGCGCTCGCAAGCATCTCCTCCGTCGGATCGGACTTGAGATAGGAGGTCTCTTCATTTAGAGACTCAATTACAATCACGCTTCAAGAGGTAATCCTATTACTTGTTTGTGGTTTAGACGAAACGATCCGAGAAGTGTTCTTGGATCATGTGGTTTTGTCAAATGAAAATTTTTTAATTTCCGCTGCATAGAACAACTAGTGCGACTAGTCGTCTTCGTCGTATTCGATACGATGCTCACACTTCCGTGATGTGCTTAAGGATCTAACCATATACTTCACATTGTGTGAGTTGGTGAAATTGGAGTTTGGTTTGTGTCTGCTTTAGTGTACGTGAACTGAATTCGAATATCAAAAACCGCACATTTGTGCCTGAGCACTTGAACATCTTTAACTAAGATCCAGTATGCCAAGTAATGAACCTCATTCAAAATTATGCAACTTTTGTTCGAGCATGCACCAGATCAATAATATGAAAATGAATTCATCTCGGTCAAACCCAAATCATCATCCATTATGGCAGCTCATTCAAAAATGATGAGACATTTGTCCGAGTACCCATCAGATCTATATTATGTAAATGAATTTGTTTCAATTAGACCCAAAGTCTCAAAACTTACTCCAACCAAACATCCTCCAATATTGGTGCGAAGCTTCCACATTCGGATGAATACAACCCACTTTATGAATTCCAATCCATGTTATCCGATCAAAATCACCACAACATCAGCTCCACCACTTGTGACCGCACATGATCAACTCCCATCTTGGGATGACCCAACTTATGTCAAATTTATTTCTAGAACCCAAGAACCATTTGAAAAACAAAACATAGAAACTAACGAGTGGCAACAATATCAACCCCAAAAGTTTGTTGGAATAGGTTAACACCACAAATCCACATCTTTCTTTGACCATAGGGAATAATATGAAAACCCCCATCAAACTAGATGGAGAGGCCCACACCTAATGATCAACCAATTTGGATTGACCCTAACGATCAAATCCCTATTGATCAATCGGAATACCACTCCTTCGATCAGCCTACACATACAGGGGACCAGATTGATGATATCGACACATATGAACCTTGTATGACTCTATTGTTTGGGGATACGATCACTCATGACCATGGAAGTAGACTCTACTCAAACCAACATTGCATGTCTAAGTCACGTCATGCTGAGTATGAGACCTACATATTCCCGCAAAATCCTTCCACTGAGCATATTCCTTCCATAGTTTTTGACGAGAATTTTTCAGAAAATAACAATCATATATTGGATGTTAAAACAGAATCTTCTCCCAGTTTATATAGGAAAACGGAAGATGAAATGATTGGATATCAAGTTAAAAAATGAAAGAATACTGATAAAACTACACAGACTGCTCACATAATTGATCTTGAGAATTCTTTGGAGGATAATATTTTGAGGATAAGTAAGAGATATGAATTAATGGAGGAAAATTTAGAAATTTCACCGACCGAGTAATTTCGTTTTATGGAAACTCGGGAATGAAAGTGGAGGATGAACTGATTGGATCTAATGTTGAGAATCATGAGGATATTTAGAAACCTGTAGACGATGTTCACCCTAAGGACGACTCTAACAGCGTCACCTCTGCATATTACTCCCCTAGGGATGACTCTGATTCTGACTCTTACATGGAAAATCAAAACCCCTCATCATCTATGGAAATCACCACTTCACCACACCACAAAGAAAATACCAAAAATTTGAAATATTAAAAAATACTCAAAAATTGAAAATCCAGAAAAATACATAAAAATTGAAACTGAAGAAGATTTGAAGAATTTGGATCCTACTTTACGGGAAGCACTGGATAAAAGATTGATTTTTGAACTTCCCTTGATACAAGCCATTGAACACTTTCCCAACCTTAAAGGATTTGTAATGAGAAAATTGACGATGAAAAAGTCGGACAATATAAGAACAAAGACTGAAAGACATATCTTGTCAATGGCCACCTCCTTGGTGTTGAGGAGAAAAACCAAGAGTCGTATTGTGAAGTGATTGCCCAGATTTGATTGTGGACACAAAGACAAACCATTTACCCATGCTCGAATCGATGATGACTGACCAATTAATATCAACCCGACCTCTGTATTTGACAAGCTAAAATTCAGACCTATCAGAAAAATAAGAGAGATTGTTCAACTGGTTGATCGATCTATAAAGCGGCCGAGAGGAACAATTTCAGTCGTCGTTACATTCCAAGGTACTCCGCTCAAAGTGGACTTACGATCATTGATATTGAGCATCAAGGAGAATTCACCCAGTCTCCGATCATTCTCGGAAAGCCACTTTTGGCATTGACTAAGGCAATTATTGAGCGCGAGATGTGGGAAATCAATTTTACAACACTGGGAGCACTTCAATCTCAAACAGTCTGAGGAATCACAATTTCTCGAGACAACCCATGAAGCCATCAACAACTGTAACAATCAAACAATAGATGAGCCCTACCTCGCTGCTATTGTTGAAGAGACTATTAGTTTAGAGACTCTTCCCCCCGCCATTTCCCGCTGCTCTCACCATGGAAAATCAAATAGATGACTTCTTATATGATCTTGAGACATATGCTTGGGCTCACCCAGAGTTGGTTGAAACCTTCTCTGACTACCTTGACCAATTCAATCCAACTCAGGAATGCACAACACAAGAAAATTGAGGACGAATATGTAGAGGCTCTCCCCACTGTTCCATTTCCCGCTGCTCTCACCATGGAAATGAAGGATATGGTAAAAATCCTCAAGAGCATCATAGAAGCATGATGATCGCATATAATACGATTGGGAGCGACTAGTTGCACTAGTCGCTCGATGCAGCAGAAATTAAAAATTCTTTTGTGATGAAACCACATGATCCAAGAACACTTCTCGGATCGTTTCATCTAGACCACAAACAAGTAATAGGATTACCTCTTGAAGCGTGGTTGCGATCGAGTATCTAAATGAAGAGATCTCCTATCTCAAGTCCGATCCGTCCGAGGAGATGCTTGCGAGCGTGTTGATGAAACACGTGCTTCTCGCAATTCATGTTGAAGATCTAAGCCATGGATCTCCTGATCTCGACAAACGAGATACGACGTCTTCTTCACGAGCAAGGCGCGCCAAAGTGGATGAAGATCCACGAGCAAACGATCGTACATCATAACGACGACGGTGCGGTGATGGAGAATCTCTCTAGGGCATCCATGATGGACAATCACATGAGAGAGATAGAGAAAGTGGGCGTGTATAGAGAAAGAGAGAGAGCATTCATTAATCATCTCTTTTTAAGATCAATGGATGCCTCTTCTTATATAGGGTTTTGGGAACCCATGGATCCCAATCCATGGGCAACACATAATCAATGGATGAAATTGGTTTGTATTTCTTTCAATGGACAAGATGTTATTGTAAAAATACAACAACTAATGATTTAATTTAAATTAATTTTTATTGATAAATAAACAAAATTAGTTTCAAATTAAATCATCTTTGATATGAAAAAAGATAATGAAGAGAATAAGCCACTCTCCTCAAAAAGAGGGGACGGCTACTCTTCTCCTCATTGAGAGTTGTAGCCGTCTACTCTTCTTTGGTGGACTTGTTCCATCTCCTCTAATTATCATGAGATATCATTATCTCATGATATATATCATCATCTCTTGTCAACAATATTTTCACCAAAAAATAATTCCAAATTATCTTATGTAAAATATCAATCATGCCAATGAAGTTATGTGAATCTTATTCACAACCCAAAACAAAAGATAAATTATATTTTAATTAATCATCCAGTGTCGATCCAATTCACATCAATAATTAATCAACAAATATAAATCACAAATATCTCTCTCTTATATAATATAAATCACATTTATAATATATATGATTAATATGGATAGTGCTATACATATTATTCATATCTATGATAATTAAATCGTATTTAATGACCTTGGATCTCTATTCTCATGTGCCAAAATAATATGAATCACATTCGCATTAGTTACATCTTTGATAATTAAATCACATTTAATTATCTCAGATAACTCTCCGTATAATATGAATCAAATTCATATTATCCATGATAATTAAATCACATTTAATTATCAATTTTTCTCGATGCTCGAATACATATATCAACAATGAAATTATCCATGAACTCTTTCAAGGATAATGCGCTTTCTCCGCGGATACTTGGAGATAAGGACATGGCGATTGTATTGTTCCACGTATAGTGACTTGGATATTGAGATCACATCCCAAATACAGATCTCTGGCCTCCCATAGATGTTTGATTAAATCAAGATCGCAAATCTAATCTTCTTATTGCATCTGAATCACATTCAGATCAATGACCAACATTTGGACCAAGATCAGATTACTTCTCTACTGAGAGGAGTCACTAAAATCCAAACCCGTTTCATCACTCCCTAGGAATGGAAGCGTCATGGTTATACAATCGTTTATGATCACATCACCCTCATGTATTCCCAACACATGTATATCCTGCATACTGGAAGACCCAGAATACACCCGAAGTATTAGATCAACTTCATACTATCTACTTCTGGGTTTTATCAGTAAGTTTCTCATTTGATCATTGTGAGTTGGTATCAATTATATACTTTCCGAAATTATATATCATACCTAGGTCTTGATCATATACTTTCCAAAAGTATATATCAAACCTACAAATTCAGTCAAGATTCCAAAGAGAGACGATCGTGCACGGAATTTAATTCTTCACAATATCTCATGAGTGAGCTCATGTATTCTAGTTCAGTAGTGAACCTGTATGATCCATTTTAGAGATCGTATTACTAATATGCCCTTATATGCACACCAGCGCGCCGGTGTATAGACCTTGGTTAGGTCATCAACCTATTGATCTGCCAAATGTACATACTCAAACATATAGTAACATATCTGTCTCTGGTCAGAGGATGTGTACCGATATCGTGGCACCGTACGATATAGGTCTTTGGTTATCTCGATCTCGTTAAGTCAACTCTTTGACCTAACTAATCTGACACCTCCGAATCTCTATTCCTATGCAGAGGACCTGCATCATGAGGTCAGTCAGATATCATCCTATGTGAGAAAGGATTGCCATCTCCTCCTCAGGCTGAAGATCCTCTCTTAACAATTATTTAACGATGCTTGATGAGTCCTTAATCTAACTCTTTAGATATTCATCCAATCACCATCCTCTTGATTCAATAATTGAATCAATAGTTGTATGATATTTAAGATGGCCATGGTACATAACACTAATTTTACTAAGGGACCTATTATGCAAATCGGTTATTCTTAATTTCAGATCAGGGAATGATATTCGCAGTAATATTTATTGCATAATGGCTCGCCGTGGGCTCGCATGTCCAACAATCTCCCACTAGCCCAAAGAACAATTAATGGGCTAATCATTTAAACCCACACTCATGTGACAATCATAGGCTATTTAGAAAATAGCTAGGTAAGCTGATCAGTCACTCCGTTCCCAAAAGAGTATGCCAACTCCTTTTACGATACTTACATATCTCCTAGTAACAGTGCTCGCATCCAATGCGAATATTGCATCTTATGCAACCAATACTCAATCTTGAAAAAGCAGTTATAGTGTCCTTGACTCTATTGCTCAGTAATTATTATAACCAGTATTTCTATAATCCTTATCAGAATACCCTTATTCCTGGAGATCTCTATCTCCTAAGGCATCTACAGTTAAGACCCTTATAGATCACTATCAAAAAAGTTTTAAACTTTTGAAGATAAAACTTTGAGATCACTATCTCTAAGTCTCATCACCTTTTAAGATTTTGTTATTACTTCAATCAAGTGTTTTATCTCCATAGTAGGATTAGTAACACTTTACTATTCCCACTGCATGGCAGATATCTGGCTTTTGTACACATCTACCATACTCTTGGCTTCTCGTAACTGATGCACAAGGGCAACCAGTTTTAGCATTCACTTCCTCAACCCTTTGAGGTGTTATCCCTTTAGATGGGTCAGTACCATATCTTAAGGGGAGAGAGCCTTCCTTGGTATTTTCCAAGAATGGAACTTGTCCAAGGGGTACTACAAATGTGACGGTCCCAATAGCTTCTTCTCTTTGCTTCTGAACACCTTCAGAACTAAAATCCAAGAGGCATATTTTGAGATCATATCTCAATGGAATAGACAGATAATAAAACACTTATTATCATACTTATATCATTCTAAATGATTAAGACACCATCTACATTTAGCACGATGAACAAAAAGGAACTCCCACTAAGCTTCATATGGTTCATCAAATTCTATCTGAAATCATAACATTTATAAGTTCATCAAATCTTATGTTCCAACAACAAGAAGCTTGTTTGAGTTCGTAGATGGATTTCTTTTGCTTTCACACCTTACTTTCCCCAATCATGATGCCCTGATGCTACTTCATGTGAATATCCTGAGAGAGGCATTCATAGAGGAATGCAATCTTGACTTCTATCTTGAAGATGTCAAAGCCAAGTTGTGTAGCTACAACTAGAAATAATCTGATGGGTTTAAGCATGGTTACTGAAGAGCAAGTCTCATCGCGAGCGATGTCTTCTTTTCGCTGTGTAGCTCATGGCTACAAACCGTGCTTTAAAGGTCTCTACCTTCTCATCAGGTTCCCTTTCTTTTTCTTGAAGATCCATTCACACCTTTATGGGTCTTACCCATATAGGTGGATCCTCGAGGGTCCATATACAACACTTGTATATGAAGTCTACTTTAGACTTTATTGCTAATATCCATCTTTCTATGTCATGATCCTTAGGAGTTTCATCACATGAAGTCCGATCATTGTCAGACTTAATCGACACATGGAATATATCCTCAAACTCATTTAAAGAAGTATTAGTGTTTCACCTTTGATTGTCCTTTTAGTTCCCGATTTCAGGAGCCTCATTATCTTCTCAAGATTCAATGAGTTCCTTCACTTCATTTTCATCTTGATTCTCCAGAGAGTTGTCCTCTCAGAATAACATTCTCAGAGATGAGATCTTTTAAGAATCTCAGGGTTATAAAGTAGGTATACAATACCATCCTTTATTTTCCTAATAAAGTAGCACTCTCTAATGCTTAATTCTATCTTACTTGCATGGAATCTTATTAAGGATATATAATGTAGTCTCTACTACATATATACATGGAAACTAATAGGTAATTATGCTAAAAATTCATCATTGATCAAATCATGTCACACATGATCCAATTGTATCTCTCTACAACTCTACTGAGTTTAGGTTTATCAGGAGGAGTGAGATAGAAATGATATTCATATCTCCATAAGGTATTCTTTGACTTTTATATAACATGTACAAGCTACCTAGGTTAGATCAAATTCATTTCATCTTTCTTCAAACTTGGTTCTAAACCAAAATTGTGAAATCTTTGAACATTTCAAAGGTTTCTTAGGTGAAGATAAGAAATATCATGTCATACATACTCATCAATAGATATCACATATCCATAATGTTTATTATGATATAGATGATCGACATACACTAATATATATGAGATCTTGAATACCTTGACATCTAATACCATTCCCAAAGAATGGTGTATTGGACATTTTACTTTAAATACTATATTTACAAGTATGTAAGATTTGAAAATTTAGACATTCTAAAGTTTCATATCTTACTAGTCCATTGATCTCATCAACAGACATATGTCCAAAACTTGATGCCAGATCATTGTCAAATGATCTTCATCCTCCTATTGATCTTTTAAAGGTTTAATTTTCAGTTTTAGAAATCTTAATGAACCATTAATTAATTTTCTAATTTTGTGGAGTCCATTAGTTGTTAGGTTACTATCTGAAATATATCCATCATAACCTTTTTTGATAATTCTATCTCAGAATTCATGTTTATTTCCAACACTTAGAAACAAACAATGAGTGTATTCTAATATCTAGGTCATAAAGACATTCTCTAAGACTAAGGCTCTCTCACTGAAACTTAGAAGTCTATCAATCCAACAGAGATTGTTGCAACAATTGCATCAATATCCATGTGGATAACTATAAACTTTAAGATCAAATTTTCCAATCTTCTAAAACACATGCAACAATTGAAAGTGTCATTAGAAGAATGAGATACGATTATTAGATTTTAATCTTATCTTATAAGAAAGTCAATTTCAATGATTAAATGTAGATTATTTTGATGCACTATCCGAGTCCTTCTCTAAGGATCCTAGATAGTCCAGATAGTCATACTATCAATACATCGACTCATTGCAGTATTGGCATTCATCCAACTATCTGGATGCCATATGGAAGTCACAGAAGTAGGTCAACTATTTGACTTTCCTTCTTATTCGGGTCCGACCCATGCTTCCATTGCGCTCCCTTCATCTATAAACAACCATTGCTTAAGATAAAGGATCTCTTATGTTGAATTCAAAATGATTTAAAAAAAATGAGAGATTTAAACATTTATATATGCTTCATTTAATTCATACAATATGATTATTGTGAAGCTTCATGAATGACTTGAGTATAGACAGTAGAATGATGACATTCATCATTTCTACATCCATCTTAACTCAAAAACTTTGGTTCAGGCAGGTATTCAAACATTTTAAATACATCATCTCTTTCGAGCTACCATTCTGCATAATGCAGAGAACCATGTCATTCAGTATTAAATGTCTAGAGCACATATGTATGTCAAAACATCTTCTTTGATTTTATAAGGATTAACGTGACAATTACGATCACCATCGACATGCCACTTCTAAAGTACATTATAATATCAAGACTATAGAGATATACAACCCCTAGGGTTGTAGATCTATTGTCTATTTAATTGTCATTCCTCATTATTATGAGGAAACTTGCACATTGCAACCACATGCATTATGTGTCAAACTGCAAATACAATATCTGGATCATGAGTCCAATCCATGATATTTTACTGGATTTTATTGAGTATAACATTGAGTGGGTTTAATGAATGATTATCTGAAATAAGAAATTTGCATAAGTATATATATTTATATATATACATATTTTACTTTGATTTAAGAGTTTTTATATCAAAGTTGTCTTGCCTTGTCAACACTGAAAGTTCATTCTCTTAATCACTTTCAATGTAAGAGATATACTTACCATTATATCTCAAGCAAGATCTGGGATCTCCGTCCTTATCTTTGTTACATCCCAATAATATGAGAACTTGTAACTCGGATAAAAAGAAGCGGGAACACAATCCTCCTTGCAAGTCTAACTTGCATCTCCCAATTTGGTCTTTATCACCTGGGCCCATCCCCCTAAGGCGATGTTGACCCATCATTAATTGAACCAACCGTCAACAGGAATAGAACTCGCTATACACAATCCAATATCACCCCAATATTATGAGGACCCGATATTGGGGTCACTACGTATACGACCTTACTCTTTCGAGAAGCAAAGAGCCCGATGCTAATGCGCTTGCATGCATGAGCTGTCACTTCGGACAGGCGTCTCCTACATACAATCCCTGGCGACGGAACCCTTTGCCTTGATGGGAGACAATGGATATCACTTATGTGATCCTCCATATCATATTCAAATTCTAATTAATCATCGTGAATCACATTCATTATGATCAATTCTTCCAAGGGAAATAACACATCTATTTACAATAGAGTGTCTTAATTTTAAATGGATTCCAATTAATCTAATCATATTAAATTAATGATCCAATTAATATCTGACAAACATTCTTAGTTGTTATTTGAATTATGGTATTATCTTAAATATGTATTATTTCGAATTTTAATAATTAGAAATACATCATGATTTCTTAAGCATTATACCAACCCTACCCGCTATCATGGCCAGTACCGACGGGAGTGGGACAGACCGCACACGATGCAACCGGTTACCCCAACGCTCCCCGACTAGACACCATATCCACCTCGGGAAAGGATAATGCAAAATAGATCACTTTATACTTGAGATGATCATCGGTTTTTCAACTGAAATTATATACTATAATATTCATCAAAACCATTTTGATAATATTATAAGGAGATTTGCTAAACAAATCCCCAATCCTATTCAAGCAACAAGATTTTGCATGTAAAATTTGTCCTACAACTATTGTAGGATAAATTAGAGTTTTTCATGAAATGTTTGTTGGAAATTTCATATTAACTAATTGTGATCAAGATTAGCTATCTTATCATTTTGGTTAATGCAATGCCATTCAAGGAAATAATTATCATCTTTAAATATTTCACAAATATTTATCAATAATCATTTCAAAAAAATTAACATTTAATTTCCATTATATTATTTGAATGACAATCACAAGGTTCATGATCAAGTTTGTTAATTTGTAGCAGTGACCCCTACTCACTAAAATTAACATAACTCGATCAATTTAAATCCAATTAATGCAATTAAATTTATTTGGTTCGCCAATTTGATTTAAAACAGAACCCAAGTGACAATTATATATTTCGAGGTGTTTTAGATCCGTAATTAACTCTTTAATAACGTCACTAATCGGCATCCCCGAAACAGTGGACATATGGTTATTAAAAAGATCATATCTTGAGTTATCGGATTCCAAATCACCCAAACTCAAATTTCACGTTTTCCTTATTTAATGGGGAACATTATGCAAATGATAAAAATATGTTTAAACATTATAAACAGGGCCGAAAAATTATCACAAAACAGGGCTGCGAAAATTGAAATGCTAAAATCTTCATGAACCCAACTGAGCCCAAATCTTTGTAGGTTCATGGATCTCATCCAAAACCTTAGATAATGTGGGTCTGATACCACTTGAAGGATATTTTAAAAATCCTCAAGCGCATCACAAAAAAGTGATGATCGCATCGAATGCGATCGGGAGCGACTAGTCGCACTAGTTGCTCGATGCAACGGAAATTAAAAATTCTTATGTGATGAAACCACATGATCCAAGAACACCTCTCGGATCGTTTCATCTAAACCAAAAATAAGTAATAGGATTACCTCTTGAAGCGTGGTTGCGATAGAGTCTTTAAACGAAGAGACCTCCTGTATCAAGTCCGATCTGTCAGAGCAGACGCTTGCGAGCATGTTGATGAAACACGTGCTTCTCGCAATTCATGTTGAAGATCCAAGCCATGGATCTCCTGATTCCGAAAAAGGAGATACGACATCTTCTTCATGATAAAGGCATGTCTAAGTAGACGGAGATCCACGATCAAACGATTGGGCAACATAACGACGATGTTGCAACGATGAAGAATCTCTCGAGGGCATCCATGATGGACGACCACATGAGAGAGATAGAGAGAGTGGGCGTGTATAGAGAAAGAGAGAGAGCATTCATTAATCATCTCCTATTATTAGCAATGGATGCCTCTTCTTATATAAGGTTTTGGGAACCCATGGATCACAATCCATGTGCAACACATAATCAATGGATGAGATTGATTTGTGTTTCATTCAATGGCTGAGATGATGTTGTAAAAACACAACAACTAATGATTTAATTTAAATTAATTTTCATTGATAAATCAACAAAATTAATTTCAAATTAAATCATCTTTTATAAGAGAAAAGATAATGAAGAGAACAAATCAATCTCCTCAAAAAGAGGGGATGGCTACTCTTGTCCTCATGGAGAGTTGTAGCCGTCCACTCTTCTTCGGTGGACTTGGTCCATCTCCACTAATTATCATGAGATATCATCATCTCATGATATATATCATCATCTCTTGTCGACAATATTTTTACCAAAAAATAATTCAAAATTATCTTATGGAAAATATCAATCATGCCATTGAAATTATGTGAATCTTATTCAAAACCCAAAATAAATTGTAAATTATATTTTAATTAATCATCCAATGTGAATCCAATTCACATCAATAATTAATCATCAAATAGAAATCACAAATAGCTCTCTCTTATATATTATAAATCACATTTATAATATATATGATTAATATGGATAGTGCTATCCATATTATTCATATCCATGATAATTAAATCGTATTTAATCATCTTGGATCTCTATTCTCATGTGTCAAAATAATATGAATCACATTCACATCATTCACATGTTTGATAATTAAATCACATTTAATTATCTCAGATAACTCTCCTTATAATATGAATCAAATTTGTATTATCTATGATAATTAAATCACATTTAATTATCAATTTTTCTCGACGCTCGGATACATAACAATGAAATTATCCATGAACTCTTTCAAGGATAATGTGCTTTCTCCGTAGATACTTGGAGATAAGGACAAGGCGATTTTATTGTTCCAAGTATAGTGACTTGGATATTGAGATCACATCTCAAATCCAGATGTCTAGCCTCCCATAGATGTTTGATTAAATCAAGACCGTAAATCTAATTTTCTCATTGCATCTGAATTACATTCAAATCATTGTCCAAAATTTGGACCAATATCAGATTACTTCTCTACTGAGAGGAGTCACTAAAATCCAGACCCATTTCATCACTCCCTAGGAATGGAAACGTCATGGTTATACAATCATTTATGATCACATCACCCTTAGGTATTCCCAACACCTGTACATCCTACATACTGGAAGACCTAGAATAAACTCGAAGTATTAGATCAACTTTATACTGTCTACTTCAGGGTTTTATCAGTAAGTTTCTCATTTGATCATTGGGAGTTGGTATCGATCATATATTTCCAAAATCATATATCATACCTAGGTCTTGATCATATACTTTCCAAAAGTATATATCAAACCTACAAATTAAGTAAAGCTTCCAAAGCGAGATGACCGTGCACGGAATTTGATTCTTCCCAATATCTCATGAGTGAGCTCATCTCTTCCGGTTCAGTACTGAACTTGTATGATCCCTTTGAGAGATCGTATTACTCACATGCCCTTGTATGCACACTAGTGTGCCGGTGCCTAGACCTTGGTTAGGTCATCAACCTGTTGGTCTGCCAAATGTACATACTCAGACATATAGTAACACATCTATCTCTGGTCAGAGGATGCATGCCTATATCGTGACAACATACGATATAGGTCTTTGGTTATCTCGGTCTCGTTAAATCAACTCTTTGACCTAACTAATTTGACACCTCTGAATCTCTATTTCTATGTAGAGGACCTACGTTAAGAGGTCGGTCAGATATCAGCCTATGTGAGAAAGGATTGCCATCTCCTACTCAGGTCGTAGATCATCTCTTAACAATCATTTGACGATGCTTGATGAGTATTCAATCTAACTCTGTAGATATTCATCCAAGCACCAACCTCTATGATTCAATAATTGAATCAACAACTGTATGATCATCAAGATGGCCATGGTACATAACCCTAATTGTACTAAGGAACCTATTATGCAAATTAGTTATTCTTCATTTCAGATCAGGGAATGATATTCACAATAACATTTATTGCATAATGGCTCGCTGTGGGCTCGCATGTACAACAGGAAAAGTGTTTCTTATATGATCCTGAGACATATGCATGGACTCACCCTGAGTCTACCTTCTCTGACTTCCTTGACCAATTCAATCCAACTAAGGAGTGCACCAACATTAAGAAAAGTAAGAACAAATACACGGGACGAACACCAACCAAGGAGAAAATTTTCAATGGTTATTCATCTAGAGACTCAAGTGTCAACACCTCACTCCATGGACCAACACTGGCTGCTCCTCCATCAAAAAAGAAAGTTGCCTTCGACCTTCAGAAAGAGGAATTGTCTGATGATTCCTCATTAGGTCTGAAAAGGTTAATCTACATGAGTGAGGTCTGTTCGGTAGTCCTAAAAACCTATCTTCGTAAGGATCCAAACTTCGATTCCCATTGGACGAATACTGTTCCTCACTATTATTCATTCAAAGCCGGTTCTCCTGGTCTCATTAAATATATTGGAATAATTTCTTATGAGCTGACTAAGACTGGTGCTTCAGAGTATTCATCATCCGAGAACGAATCGCTTTATCACTTGTGCCCCTTTGAGATGTCGCAATATCAGTTATACCCCTATCTTTTTGGTAATATCAATCGTGTCCCTTACTTCTTGATCCATCATCAGTTGTGCCCTTCCGTCAGATTCACCGTCAAAAAATTAAAATAACCATGATTTATTCAAATCATGGTGTGGTTAAGAAGGGTATTATGGAAAAACAATTAGGGGTGGATCTGGAGAGAGGCGCCGGGAGCTCGGGGCTGGAGGAGAGGAAGGGTGGGTGGGGCAGAATGGAAGTGCTGGGGGCGGAGGGGAAGAGCCAGCGTGGAGGAGAGGTGATGGATTCCAGAAGGAGGTGCGGGGCGGAGATTGAGGGGCGGAGGGGAGCTCGAGGGAGGAGCTCGGGGCGGACTGCTGGGATTATAGAGGGAGGGGGCGGGGTTCCAGAGGGAGGGGGCGGTGCGGGGCAGGGGGAGAGGGATCAGGGGGCGGTGCCGTGCGGGGCAGGGGGAGGGGGCGGGGGTTTTAGAGGGGGAGGGCGGTGCGGGGCAGGGGAGAGGGAGCAGCGATACAACTTCTATCATGGAACCTAGATTTTGCATCAAATATTATTGTTGGTTTGCCTTTCTAAGATCTGTTTTTTCACTTCTGGACATCTCCATCTAAAAGACAACTCTAGTCAGGGCGAGTTATCCAGTTGTGAATGGTTTCTGACTTATAGCAGAAGTATAGCAATCTGTTGCAAATTCCGGATTTGGTTGCTGAATGTCTTCATTGGCTTCATTGGCAGATAAGTGTTTATCAATCTGCTGCAGTCCATGTTGCACGTCTGCATCACCAAGCTCTACAGATTCAAGATGCGTGAGAAAGGCTGAGATCGTCGTAGTGACTTGGACAGATGCCTTTCTTGAAGCAACTCCCAAACACAAATGGATCCGATTGCAAGGGCTGATATTGAAGACATCAAGTAGACTTGTCTACTTACGAGTACATTATTTCTGAATTTTTGATGATTTGTGCTCATTTAGAGAATGAAGTGTTGTAGATGATACAAGTTGTTTCAGTTTAGCAATCTGATTACAAAGTTGCAAGCTGGGAGGAGGAGGCGGTGCGGGGCAGGGGGAGGGGACGATGCGGAGCTAGGAGGAGATGCAGAACTGGGGAGGAGTTCCGGGGAGCTCGAGGCGAAGCTGGGAGGAGATGCAGGCTGGGAGAAGGTGCGGGGCTGGAGAGGAGTTCCGAGGAGCTCGGGGCGGAGCTGGGAGGAGGTGGGGGCTGGGGAGGAGGAGGAGGTTGGAGGAGGAGGAAGAGGATGGGGGAAGAGGAGGAACAAGAAGTGGATGAGGAAGATGGTGTAAAATGACCTTATAACCCTTTTTTATTATGAATTCCGCTTATGTCCTCAAAGTTAACGTCCGTTTGTACTGTGGATGGACGGTCACTAACCCGAGGGGCACAAGTGATAAAATAGCAAGAAGTGAGGGCACAACTGATATTACCAAAAAGATAGGGGCATAACTGAAATTGTGAGATCTCAGAGGGGCACAAGTGATAAAATCCCAAAGAACAAATTCTGAGAAACAACTGAAGCAATTTAATAATAAGAATATTTGGAGTGTCTCCACTTTCAAATACTATTCCTCTAAGGATAACTCCGATGATAATTATCTTTCATCTGGTTCATACGCTTCATCTACTATCTAACATGATTTCTCTGAGGATAACACTGATAATGGTTGGGAATTATAAGCTTCATCTCCTTCATATCATTACCATCTCCCACCATAGGCTCACAAAAAGATTGGTCGAAAACCACCTTCATCATCGGCTACCCTCCCCCCCCCTCTCGACCACATCGGTCTCCCTATACATATTCTTCCTCTACATAGGCCAAGGCCTAAGTATGGGAGGGGGGAGGGCGATGCCATCTGTATGTACCACTCTCTTCACACACTCATTCTCACAATCGCTCCATTTCCACCCTTCATCCATACTTAGGCTGACCAACGCCTAAGAATAGGGGAAACTGAATCCCACTTGTATATACTCTCCTCATTCACATCTCCTGACCACTATGTTTCGATCTTCTAATATACTTAGACTGTCCACAACCTAAGTATAGGGGGCGAGCCAACTTCTATTGTTTATAATTCTCTTTCACTTTCTTATGCTTAGCTCGAGCTATGTCTTCTTTTCGCTTCTTATGCTCTAAGGACATAACACTCGCTAAGTATAGGGGATGTGTATATATAATGTGTATATATTTTACCTATAGCTTGTACTTTCGCGTAAGTCTATATGTATTTACAGGATGGGTAAATCACTTAAAAAAACTACAACAATAAAAATAAGTTCTGCTACTATCATCGACTGTATCCAATCAATTTGTTTTGAAAATATGGCTTCTTATTCATTTTGCATAAAAAAACAAAAAATCCTTGCATTAAAAATCTCAAAAAAATATAAAAAATCATAAAATGTGTCTGCATTTCACTGTTGTCCAAGTCAAAGAAAACCTAGCTGCACCTTGGCAGGAAACCCAAACTCCCCTCTCCCAATGCTCGACTACAACTGTGCTCTCCTCGCCTCTCCTCCTCTGCTAAACCCTAAACCCTCAAATCCCTCCATCATCAATCCCTCATCTCGATCAATAACACCACCACTTCATCCAACATTTTATGCATTTATGAAAAGCCCTTGGGTTCTAAATCGAGTTATGAGAAGAAATCGAGAGTGGCCTGGACTTGACCTTAATCCACCTAATTTTCAGAGGAACTTTACCTATAAATAGGATTTTAGAAGCTTCAGGTCTTTGACTTAATTCTTCAAGTTCCACGTGATAATTTGCAACATTTGACTCTTAGTGTCTAACTGGTCTCTTCATTCTGGATACGACTCTGGAATACGGAATTGATTTGTACTCTCACACTATGCACTTAGCTCAACTCATACGGAGTGTTGGAAGATTGTGTAAGTTTCTTTTCTGGTAGCATGAACATCTAAAGATTGGAGTACATGTTGAAATAAAGCTTTGGAAAAGGAATGGACGACTGAGCACAATTTTTTCTAAGACCCCAAACATGTACGGAAAAAAGATTCTATATCCGTAGGGGCACAATAAGATCCAATCAGAGCCACCAAAAATCCAAAAACAAAGAAGCCTACTACCAAATAAATATTTGACCAAAAAAAGGTCCAAGCTTCAAGAAAACCTGCAGAGCTTGGTGGAGACTGGGCTACACTGGCCAGCTTCACAAGGAGAGGTGACTACACTGGTCACTCTCCAGTTATTTTCTCCTTCTTCTAGTTTCTCCTTCCATTCGATGGTGAAAACAATGCGATAGACCTAAGAAGGAAATACCTAACTCCTCGAGGACTAGTTACTAGAGAGGAGGTTTGCGTAGTAGTCTGACATTCTGGATGGGAAGAGCTAAAACCTTTCACACACATGAGTCAATTGTTCAATGTTCATGGGGTATGCTTTGGGAGGAGGATTGATCTAAGATGACTGAGCTGAAACTGTGACAATGATGTGTAGAACTTGAAGGTTATTGATTTTAAAATTCTACGTCTCACGGATGTTTTGCCAAACTAATAATCCAAAGGTCAGGGCTAGTACCATTTTCACCTTTTACTCATGGTCTTGGTATAAACCCAGTCTCATTTCACCTCATTGCATTGCCTTAGATGCTCAAGGACGAGCATGGTTTAAATATAGAGGGAAGATGAATCTCAGATTCATCACACTAGAAGTCATGAATTAAGCTCAAATACCTAAAATTCATTGGAATTTCTTCATTTATAGTGCATAATTTGCATTCATGCATATTTTGATAATAATTGCATTTTATCACTCATTATTGCACAAAATAAGAAGCCAAAAATCTCAGTCCAATTGACCTGTAAAATAGCCTAACTTTATCGACTTTTAACTAATTCATGCTAACTCCAATTGACCTGAAACCACCTCCATTGTGTACGACTAACAAGAATAAAAGAAAAATACAAAAAATCACTAACCTAAATAAGTGGACCAAAAACCCAAACCCTAGTTCTAGGATTTCTAGACTAAAACCTTGATATCTTCCTCATTCAGTGTCCGATTAGATCCTGTTCACTTTTGAACTAATGTACATTCAAATACCATCATAATAAGATCAAGTTCAAGTGAATCTGAGCTCATATGTAGAAGTTGGGTTTTGGGCCCCTTTTGTACATTTTGTATTTTAGCAATTTTTGACCTAATGGTTTATGTACATAATTAACTCATGTTATTTTATTTCTTTTTCATTTATCTTCTTTAATAAAAGTTTTATTAAAATGCACTAAATTCGAAATCCAAACTGAGCTCAAAATCAAAGAAACTAACAGAGTATGAGTCTTCACTAACTGTCTGTACAAAAAGTGTCCTTTTCGTGTTTTATTTTATTTCTTTATCCTCTTAATTAATAAAAAAATAGATTAATATGTAAATATTTATATTTTATTTTATCATATTTTTCTTTTTTATCTGATTTATAAATTAACAAAAAAATAGAAAACCTAAAAATCAAAGTATTATATGCACATGGGATACCCCAAAAATATCACTTTATGCAAATGATCGATTTTGGTTTTGGTCTCTTGAGACGAATAACTTTCATGAAGAAAAATTTTCAATCTGAGGTCATTTTATATTTATTTCAAATTTTTCTTAGTATTTATTTTTTAATTAATGTGGGGCTGACACGTGACCGCTCCTAGAGCTGGCACGTGTCACCCATTTTTGGAGGTTTTAAATTCGTTTTATTAAAAAATTACTTAAAAATAAAACATAAAAAATAATAAACATGTGGCATCATTGTGGTCATCCGATCTCGGCCGACCGGACGACCACTACTCTTTCTTCCTTGTCGCCCCAACTTCCCTTTCTGGGTAGTGATGTCGCCCCACCTCCACGATCTTCACCATCAGCCACCCGTCGTGCATCTCGTCACATCCTCTTCTCAGATCGCTCCAGATCTCCCTCAATCACGTAAAATCCCCATCCCACCTTCCAATCTCGACCTCTTCTGCGAATCTCACCACTCGATCCCCTCATCAAATCTCAATCAGACTATGCCGTCCCTCATCCAAATCGACCCATGATTCTCATCTCCGTTCCCTCTAATCGTATCAATCAGAGATCAATTGTCGGCACTTCTCATCCTATAAAATGAATCCCATCGCATCTCAATTCCGGTATCCACCGATAGCGTACGGACACGCGGAGGTGACAGCTCCGACACCACCCCTACTATGAGGTCTGATGATTAGCCACCGTTACAACGTGATTTTCCTCCGCCGATACTACCTCGCTCCAGCTTTAGACGTTGAGCCAACGATTACCACCATCCATCTTCATCGACCACCTACGCCTCGTGCTTCTTCACCGACACCTCCTAGGAGTTCCAGGAGCCCACTCTCCAACCGACCACTGCTGTTCTCCATTTTTCCACATCATAAAAACTGTAGACCTTCATCGCCAACATCCACCGTTCTTCATAGACAAGCTTCATTGACTTCACGTTATTAGCCAACGTGACATCATCTTCACCGCTACCTCATGGCCGGAGCCAGGAGTTACCTTCATTGACCACTTCACCAATCCATCCCCGCATCTCTAGCCACTCCTCTACCCACTGTCGAGTGTACATGCTACCAGACCTTTGGCCACACAACACTGGAGCATCGTCCACACCTTTGGCCTCCCTCCACTGCTGCTCCGCATGCTCCGACGCACTCCTCCGCCTCATCAGTCGGGTCCGCTCTCTGACTCCATCACTCTAGCCACCCCTCTTTGCCGAATCAGGACCCTCAGGTGCTTTGCATGTGAGGCTTGTCAAATTACAGAGACGCCGTTGGAGTCTAACATATTTCCAAGAGCATCCCCAGCCCATCTCACGTGACCTCTGGAATATTTCCAGGAAGGCACCAAAGGAACCCCATATTACCAACCACCCCTCATCGCCCAAGGGACACATGAGGCGTACGTGTCCCCTTGGCATTTTGTAGAAATACCCCTAGGTATAGGTATTTACACTTTAACCCCCATGCTACATTTTATTTTATTTATTGTAATTGCAACACTTGGAGTCAGAAATGAGATAAATAAAATATATGTTACACCATTTCTTTATCTCCTTCTTCATAACCTCTCATATGTTTGGATTAAACCGATGATCGAATTCATGAGAGGGTTTGGCATCATCCTCTAAATATATATGGTGCGATCATAGAACACAATTTATCCCATGGAGATCAGAAATGCTCTAGCTTATCACCTTGCGGTTCTTTTTCAAGATCCCTATCAAGCGAGACTCTTGCTCCTCGTTAATCGTGAGTTGATGATGATCAGATATTTCTCCTTAGGTCCCGCAAGGAAGGTGTATTTTAGGGTTGTAGGTGATGGCTTCAACACGGGTAAAAAACGGTCATCCTAGATGCCTAGCGCAAATACCTTTGACTCTATGCTGGCGGAAGTCAGATTAGTCTATGTTGTTATTGCCACCAACTGTGTCTAATGATCAAGAGTTGGATCGCAAAAGATCTCGAGGAAGTTGGTAACCAATACTTCAACTCATCTTTCTCACCCTCATTATGTCCAGTCGGACCCTTTCCTTATGCTCCTAAAGAGGGAAGGAAGAAAATTCCAAAGTACAAAAAAGATGATTCTAAAATGGCATTAATTTGTAAGGATTATGTCAAAATTGAAATGTCATTTGATGAGTTTATGGATGTCACACATGCTATGAAGAAGTACCTCAAATCAAAATGCACACCTACAAGGGCAAGCATGAAAAAAAAATCAAGATCCGAGAAGCATATGTTATCCATAGCAATAACTTATGCCATTCGCAATGAAATCCCAAAGAAGAAATGAGATACGGGATGCGATAAGTCAAATCATTGACATTGCGTTTACACACACTTTACTAAACAATGGTTCTTTTATCGTATGCACTTATTGAGAGATTTAATTTGGGTCCTCTTAAAAATATCACGAGCATATCTCCAGTTTACTGACCGATCAATAAAGAGACTGAAGGGTGTGTTGAGGAACGTTGTCATATCGATGGATGGACATGAATCCAATGTTGATTTTACTATTATAGACATGGAGGTCCCTCGACACTGGAAGGAATCCCAGATTATTTTTTTCGCCCCTTTCTGAATACATTCATGGCAGGGTTCGATTACAAAGATTGGAAGATCTACTTCCATGCTCATAGGGATTAAGTAGAGATAGAGATGAAGTAGATAGAGTGGTAGAGACCATATTTTGAGAGCAGTATTGAGTACTCTACATCTGAAGCAGAATGTAATCAAATGGATATTATAGGGCCTTGGAAGTACAACCCAACAGAGGTAGTTGTGTTTCTCTCACCTAAGGAGGATAGTGTGTTTGATACATAATGCGAGATTATCTAAGATCTTCTTCCCTACAAGTATATATACATATTCCTACACCCTCGATGACTCAGAGGTCGATCTAGGCCTATCTGTAACATTTTTCATGTTTTGACTTCAAATTAATAAAATTCATTCATTAATTTCATTGAATTGATAAGGGTTTTCTCTCTATTTTGTCCTGATGTGGCTGACGTGGGCCAATCACTAGATGCCCTTTATTGACCGCTCAGTCAAACGCCCCCTTGTACTCTCTGGCATATTAGAAGCATCGAGCCTCCCTCCTTCTCTAATTTCTTACGCCTTGCACAAGGACCAATCCGATTCACTTTATTCATGAGAAATCATCTCACTACTCCCACCAATCACACCAAATACCCATCTTCCTCGTACACCCCTTGATTCGAGAGAAAACCCTAGATCAACTCTCATTTGTATATAGATCCCTCCTCCACAATTTTCAATCTTTGGTCATTATTAGTGCACTGTAATACCTAGATCCACCTTCAGATATGTGCACCTTTATGACAGAGAGGTTCTCAACGAGTCAAAGGTGAGGATAAAGAACCAGAAATAGATCCACCATCATTGGAGTTCAAGCTCCCAGTGGTCTCTACTCTTGGCTTTCCAGGTTAGGTTTGAAAAACCTTTTATTGCTTTCTAGTTAGATTTAATTTCTGCGAGTTTATTTTCGATTTTAATTAATGAATTTCTATCATTCTTAGCTTAGATATCCTATCGATTAGAGTTTACTGGAGCTTCAAGCTTCAACCTCTGTCCCATTTTTCTAACTTTGTTCCAACTACAATTTCACCCCCATCTTCAGCCCCTTATGCTTCTCCATGATCCACCCCATCTAGCACCCATGATCTCGCAAAGATCAGGGAGATCGATCTTCCTCCTATGTCGCTCGTCGGAAGCTCTCTGCTCCCTCCATTTCCATGTTGGTTCCATCTAATAAAGGGGCATACACCTTCACATTGTCTCCCATAGCTTCTTGTGAAGGAAGGCACTCCTATGAACCCTAGCTGAGGTTGATTTGGTCTGAAAAGTAGACCTTCAGATGCGACACTTCCTCACACATTTCCAGGCACCCATTAATTGGGTATGGATCCATTTGAGTGCACAATCAGCTGCGGAACACTGGCATAAGTTGACTGAGCATCTAAGCAGCAAGGGAGGGGGCCAAAGTCACGTAGGACGTTAGATCGAAGCTCGTCCGATAGCCATTCTTCAGTTGTTCTTCCAAGACACTCATGTGTTGTTGGATGAATAATTCTCACCGATTTTGATAAACAATATTGGATCAAGCCCTCCATTAGCTGATGGATCCATCTGAGGATCTAAGAGGGTCGCATGTCAACAAATTGGGATCGATGAATTTGGGTTGTCGATGATCTTAAGAGGACTGCAAAGGACCATTGATTAGTGCACGGATGAGGAGTATTTTGCATACTTGGCCCTTGCAATTTTATATTTCTTTTTAGTATTAAAATTTTCATCTACACTGTAAATTATTTGTAATATTTACAACTGCACCCTCAAGCTTTCTTCTATTATAGATAAGTCTAGTCAACATCACCTCACATACAGTCCCACGTGAGGTGCTTTTGGTGAAAATTACACGTGTAGCCTCAAACTTGTAGGACCTATTATTAAATAGTTTAAATGTTATTAAATTACAAATAGGTCCCTGTTAGTTCAACATTTTATTTTTGTGTAAATTTGTTTGCATAAATATTTTTATTATCCCAAACATTATAGGAAAATTAATTTAAATGCATGTCACTATGCTTGAGGACATATATTTTTTGCATAGAATTTTAATTAGTTTTCTTATTTATTAAAAATATAAAACATGCATTTTTACTATTATTAATTATTAAAACCCCTAAAATTAGAGAAATTCTTCCAAAATTCCCAAAAAATATATTACCTATATTATATTATCTATTAACACACATCCAAAAATCACTAAAAATATAAATCATTGAATATAAAATTTATAAAACCCTAAAAACTTTATAAAAATTAGAAAAAATAAAGAAAAATTAAAAAATATTTTTCTATTTATGACTGTTCTATATATTATATACTATATATTAAAAATAGTTAGGGTAACTTTGTACTTATTTATATTTATTAAACCTAAAATTATTTTAGATATTTAAATTTTGCATTGTTTTTTATATTTTAATACATAAAAATATAAAACAATTCTATAAAAATTAACAAAAAATAGAGAAAAATGTAAAAAACATAAACACACACTATTTCCTATATTTTAAGTATATTTATATATATTTAAAAATATAAAACTCTATATATAGTATATATCTATATATTACTTATATCATATATAATTATATTATTATATATAATTATATATTTTATTCTAAAAATAAAATAGAAATTAAACATAGAAAAAATTAGAATGTGAAAATAATATATATATATAAAATAAAAGTACTAAAAACCCATAAAAATTAAATATAATTAAAAACCCACATAAACAAGAAAAAGGTTAAATACAAAAATAATTGTTATTCATTAGAAATAATTATTAATAATTAACCTACCTACCAATTTGCTCCCCAGACTTGACACTCTATTGCTTGTCTACTATACACATTTTGTAGAGTTAATTAATATATAATTTGACTCACATTTTTTATTCATTGCATATATATTATTATGGGATGATTGTTAATTGAGAAGCTTAGATTGGGTGTTGTGCGCTGTGAGAGCGGTTGATACAACAACTGTCGGATCCGACTTGTCGGACACTACAGGCTCTCCAAGGTTGGATCTTGGTACCTATGTCAAAACCATTTCATATAATGGTGTCGTTGTCTGGGAGTAACACATATGATAGCTTGTGGATAGTAGTTATATATTTTTCTATGTTTATTTCTTTTTATTTCAATAAGGTTTTTCGATTCTAACCCATTTCTTTTATTCAGTCATTGTAGCATAGACTTTTCTATACTAAGAACAAGTTATGTCTTTCTTTATTGCTTTTTAATCACTATGAGGATATGGGGTGTCGTGTGTATGTGTGTATAAACTTGTGCTTTCGCATTTTTAATAAATATGGCTAATACATTGCTCTGAGTAAGAATATACAATAAATCAACTTTAAGAATGCACTCTTGTAAATATGTAGAAAGTTTTTTGAAAAACAAACTTTGAAAATTTTGTTTGAAACTATTTTGTAAAATGATTAGGAAAATGGTTGCAAAATATTTTGAAAAATCTTTTTAAAACATTTGAAAAATCTTTGTAAATTATTTTCAAACCATTTGTACAATAAGCTCTTTGTAAAATGTTTGCAAAAATTTGTAAAAATTGTGTACAAATGTTGGTGAAACATTCTTTGTAAATTTAGTTGCAAAATAAGTTTTCAAAATGTTTGACAAATGTTTGCAAAGTGTCTTCAAATTACTTTGAAAACTCTGTCATCATTAAATTCTTTAAATAAAACATGTAAAATCATGTATAAATTTGAATAAATCCTACATGTACCTTGTATACAACTCTTTGTAAATACATTTAACCCTTCTATTTTAAAAAATCCCATAAACAATTGCATGGTCTTAAAATTTTGAAAAAAAATTTCAAAATTGTTCATAAAAAATTGCAAAACTTTTTGAAAAACCTCAAAAAAGTTCAAAACCCGCGAATTATTTCATAAAAAATATTTTCTTGCATACCGCTGCATAAGCATTTTTCTAAATGGTTTTGACAGTTGAACAAGTCTTATAGGAACATAAAAAATATGAAGATTTGAGCTTAGTATATGTCTTAATCTACTTCATTTCACATGAAACTTATAGGAATTTGAAATAAGACTTTTTAGGTCAATAAGACTTAATTCTTTCAGTCCATAGATTGTGTACATATGTCATCTTGATTAGCCAAAGTAGAGTATTTTGAAGCGAAAACATGTCTCTTGTTGATATTGACCTAACTTGAACACCACACTTTATATATATCTCAACTATGAGGAGGTGGTGAGGGCATGATTCTTTAGCTAGAGGAAGCACATGTGTGGAAACATATGTAGTCAAATTAAGTGGACAGTGCCCCCAACCCCATCTAGTGGCATGGATGTCTAAAGACAAGACATTGTAGGTTGCAATAATGCTTCAAAAGAGGGATATTATGTTGGCACAAGAGGAAAAATTCCGTATGTATATGTTGTTGTATATAGTACTGATTATTCAAGGATTTTCAAAGGTTTTTTGTTTTATTCATGAGAAAAATATGAACAATGTCACTGCAATCCTAAAAGTCCCCAATCAAAAAATATTTTTAATTAAATATTCAAACCAAGCAAACAAATGATAAGAGAGAAATGAAACTTTCATTTATTTACTTATATATCGTACATAATCGAATTCAACGAGGCTACAATTATGATGGTTATTAATTTTTAGAAAAAAAAGAGGTTCTTTTTCTTCTTCTGGTGTTTTTATGTATTTTTTATATTTATTTTGTGGACTTTTAATTTTTCGTATTTTTATGTTTTTTGATTTTGAATTTTAGTGATTTTAATTTGCAATTTTTTTATTTTTTTTATTTTTAAAAGAAAAAAATAAAGGAAAGGTGATTAAAGAAAACAAGGTTTTTTGGATTTTTAAAACATAATAAAATACATAAAAATCAAATAAAAATATTTTTATGTTTTTGGCAATTGTTTACTAGTTTATGTGATTTTTCAAATACTTTAGATTTCTTAAGATTTAAAAATTTTAAAAACAAAAACTACACCTATAAGAAAATCAACTCACTAATTTCAAATTTTTATAATAGAAAATATACTCAAAAAAATTGGATGTTTATACAAACGAAAGGAGAAATTTTCAAGCTTTAATCTAAAGCTATTTTATGTATTTTACGATTTTTAAATGGTTTTATATTAATTTGTTAATGTTTTATAAAGAAATTTCAAAACAATTACACAGAAAATAAAACAAATCAAAACACATTCTTTTTTTGTATTTTTTTATACATTTTCTAATTTTTTATGAATTTTTGGTTGCAAATAGGATAATTTTTGTTAGTTTTAAAATCTGTATATTAATAAAACTAATCAATTTTGCAGACCAAAATATGGGCTGATTACTCTAATTAACATGAATTTATTTGAATTAAATGATTATTAAGAATAAACTAGCAAATTAACAAATAATCTAGAATTGATGGAATGCAAAGCAAATAACTTTATTTACTGGACTGAATGAAGAATAAGATAAACAAATGTAGGGTTAAACATGCTATTTACCATAAAAAGGTATGTGCATGCGCATGTGAGTCATGCTAGCATAGACCTAAGTTGAATTTATTTAATTCTGAGGTCTACATAGTAACAAAAAAGTGCATGATCTCTATTTGCAAAATCACCACAAAGCATGTGCGATAGCACGTGATTCCATTCAAGATGGACTCAAATGTAGTTATAAAAACCTCGAAGGACTCTGATGCAAATATTCACATAACAAACATATGACATGTATCCTGAAGGGACTTATTTACAATTAATAAAACCTGTAGGGGTTGAAGATGTAAAGTTCATCGAGTCTTATGGCGGTCACGTGATGATCCAGCATTTATGATCTCCCCTTCAAATCTGATCAACGTTCGGCTTTTGGGGCTTCCGCAATGGCTTCGATGCAATCTAGGCTTGGCATTCCTAATTTGACAATGGAGACAATGCCTGAAAGAACTAGGATGAAGGAAGTTGTTTACGATCTTCAATCGACTAGATCTCAGCTGATATCAGTCCATCTCTCTGTCTAACGGTTGTTGGAGGCTCTTGGAGCTCCTCCATGTCGAATGAATGTGATTGTGAGGTTCGGATCTAGTAGATCTGCAACCTAAACATGCAGATGTCTTCATGTGAAACTCGAGCTCCTAGGTGATCTACCTTCATCCAGAAGCAGCCCTATTCCATGTAGTTATTCTTGTACTTGGAGAAGGATTCTCCAGCCGACTTATTAGATTAAAATAGAAGGATATGGGGGTGAACGAGTGTCTCCAGTGAAGGTGGTTGGGAAGGAAACCGGATTCCAGATCTGTGATGGATCTATATGACCATAGGTGAGGGAAGTATGTAGAAGGGTTGGTGGATGTGATGCGATGGTCGGAGATAGAGTTCAACACACTGAGAGCTCCGATCGAGCAAATAGAAGCTATGTCGGGGATGAACATATCTATACTAAAAATGAAAATTAATTTGTGAAATTAACAACGGAAACAACAAGAAATATAACCTAGATTAACCTACGGTAAAGATTAGATGATCATAACCCCAATTCGCTGCGGTAGATGAAGAAGTTGGATGTCATGACAGATGTCCGATGACGTAGAACTACCTACGAGACTCCATTGTGTATGTCTTCCTATCAGATTGTTTATAGAATGTCATGCCGTCTGCTGGTTGGGTTAATTTACAAATCACTTTGTATAGTTGATATCTGTAACTTGAACTCATAGCTTAGTAGTTAGAACCACAAGATAGATCTGAACAGACTCCTGGAATTCAGCTATTATTCATACGACAACAGCTTAACGTATAAGGATAAAGACAAGAGATGACATTATAAGCTTATCAGAAGGAATACTTTCAAGCCAGGATAGAAAGTTTGGTTGTTTGATGCAAAATTGATGCTTTTCCCCAGCAAATTAAAATGCAAGTGGACAGGACCGTTTCCTAGTCAGGACTATGCATAACAATGGAAGCATTCTCATATCATAATTATCATTTGATGCACAACCATTTGTAATCCATGAATAGTTGATGAAGCTGTACATCGATCATGATACATTCTTGTCTGTGGTTGAATCAGTTGAAGTGGTATTTCAGGAAGAATTTGAACAGCCAGAGGATTCAAATGATTAAGCACAAAAATAACATTTCATTTCTCTTTCTTTTTATTTTTACTTTTATTTTCATTCCTTCTTCCATTTATTCACTCATCCCTTTCATTAATGTTATATTTAGGATGAATTTATCCTAAGTATAGGGGGTGAGTTTATTGAGTGCTCATTCTTTCCTCGCTTGTCTCCTAACTTGTTGATATTTTGTCTATACTTAGAGATATTTTACCCTAGCTATAGGAGGGAGACAAACTGAGATATGGATTTTGTATATTCAAACCCTCTCCCATCCCTGCTTGGCGTAAAAACTATTATACTTAGGATTAATTGATTCTAAGTACAGGGGGAAGGTTGGCTTCCTATTCATTGATTCTTTAGTCATTGTAGTATAGACTTTTCTATAATTGGTACAATTTATGTTTTCCTTTTCTCTTTGATCTATGAGGACATAGCTCAAGCTAAGTATTAGGCATCGTTTATACGTTGTATGCACTTTATACATAACTCGTACTTGTGTATTCTAAACAATATGGCTAATACAATAAACTTGTATAAAAACTCTTTAAAAATTCTACTTATATATACTGGTTAATAAATCAGGTTAAAATGTTTTGCAAAATAATTTGAAAAATGGTTGGAAAATATTTGAAAAATATTTTGAAACTAGTTGGAAAACTTTTTGTAAAATATTTTTAAACCTTTGTAAAATATTTCTTTGTAAAATTCTTTTATCTGATTGAATAAAATATTTTGAAAATCTATTTGTAAATGGTTTAGAAAATTGTTGCAAAAATACTTGGAAAATTTATACATGTTGTTTCAAAAATCTTTGTAAAATAATTTTCGTATTTTTGTAAATATTTATAAAAAAATATTTGTTAAATAAGTTTTAAAGTATTTGTAAAATGCTTGTGAAGGATTTTCCAAATTATTTGAGAACCTTGGGTAAAATTCTATAAATATATATGCAATTTATATACGTATATATAAAATCCTTTTATTTATACGAATAATTCTTGTAAATATTACCGCACTCCCGTGTAAATATCTGCACATATTCCTTTTTTTATCTCTTTTGTTTTTTCAAAATTCCCTAGAAATTTAAAATTTTCAAAATATCACAATATTTTGTAATTTTTTCAAAAATTGCATAGAAATTTTCAAAACCTTTTTTGAAAACCCCTAAAAAGCTCAAAATTATAAAATGTTTCACAAAATTATTTTTCGGCATTATACATAGCATTTTTCATTTGCATTTTTCTGATTGATAATGACAATTGAACTAGTCTAAGTAAACTTGGAAGATTGGAGCTCGATTGTGACCTTAATATAGTTAAACTCATATGAATCTTATAGGATCTGGATTTGGCTTTTCATTCAGCTTGACTTAATTTTTTAAGATTGTAAGACTATGTTCACTTGTCATCTTAGTATGCCTAAGTAGAATATTTCGAGACACACACATGACTTTTTAGACAGTAACCTAACTTGGATGCCTACATCTTACACTTTGCTCAACTCAGTTGAAGTAGTAGAGGTTGGATTTGCTGGCATGAGACACAAGCAAACTGAAACATATGAAGTCACAATTCAATGGCCATTGTGCCCCAACCCACTCCAGTTGTGACGAGGTCTAAAGACAGAATGTTGTAGGTTGCAATAAAGCATCAGAAGAGGGATAGTTTACTAGCTCAAGAGGAAAAAATCCTTAAATAAATGTTATTGTATATAGTATTCAAAAAAATTCATAACCAAAAACTCAATAAATAATATACAAGCAAAAAATAAAAGAAAATCAATACCCGTCGGAGTATTTATCCGATTAGCAAGCTTATGCTTCAAAGTCAAAGTACTCATGTGAGCATGCAGTTGTATGTCTGGCTATAGTGGTCAAGCATCTGTGGATAGGTATATACACTTGCTACCATCCATTCTCTTCTTTGCCTCCTCTTCTTAAGCCGATTGTTCGTGAACTTAAAAAGGAATACCTCATTTCTCGAGGAAAGAGTTGCTAGACTAGGGAACTAGGGTTACCATGTTGGAGAAGATAATCTCTTTACCTCTTCAGCCGAGAGGAGCTATATATCACTTATACTGTACAAGAAAGATTCATAGTCATAAGAGTTTGTGTATGAAAAGACTAATTGTGATATGGCTATGGAGGAGAACCGAACAACGGGTTATGGTTCAAAATTATTAAGTTTCAAATTTTTTTCCCATCAAGGTTCCGACAAACTAATAATCCAAAGGTCTCACTGGTCTCCAAACTTTTATTTTATGAATATAAGTTTAAGAATAATTACTATTTTAAGTTATTTATTTTTCTTTTCTTTTATTTCGTACACTTATTATCATAAGCATTTGCTAGGGACTGGTAAAGCCAAGTATAAGGGAGTGATGAATTGACATTTATGCACATTTATTCATTCATTTTGGGCTTTAATCTCTAGATAAATTCATGTAAATATCAATAGAACTCCTGAATTAACATATATGTATTCATCTATGTAGTATATATAAATACATGTATTTAAACCCTAAAATGAAGGAATAAATAGAAAAGAAAAATAAAGAAAGTATCATAGATACTAACTGACCCTAGCCCTCGATACTAAGTCAAACCATGACTTGGTCAACAATGAATAAAGTAGGGGGAGATAGGGGCAGAGAAACCACATAAAAATCGACATTAACCCGCTAATTCATTTCTCAATACATACATTTTGGGACCTATTTTATTTTCATATTTTTTCACCTCAAATCAACAAACTTTGAACAAGAACTTATTACATAATAATATAAAGAAAACTACAAAATTTATTTCATTCAAAAATAATGCACAATGTGTTTGGGACACACGTAATAAAAAGTCACAAAGAAAACTTCTCAAACCTGTATCTCCTCCATACATGCTCAAAATTCACCAAACTAACATTTATTGTTCATAAAATTAAATTATCTATTTAATTAAGTTGGTTCCTTTAATTTGGATTTAAGATGCAAAAGTTGGCTTTTGGGCCCTCATTGTGCAATATATCTGTATATTATATTCAATAAACTTCCTTTATATTTTCAACCTCTTATAACTTTTTTTATAAATTTGTAAATATTATTTAAAATACTTGTACATAATCAACTAAAAATAAAATCATTGAAATTTCATAAAAAATAATGTACTTAAGCACATAGGTAGTTATACCTATAAAGTACATATAATATATGTATACATATTTATTTAAGTATATAAATAACACCATAAAAATATAAGAAAATACGTATATATGTATTTAAATATAGTGTAAATATAAAACTCTATATATAAATTAATAAAATATAAAACACAAAATAAAATATATAGTATATATAGGTATTTATACCTAAATTTTCATGTAAAAATCAAATCCTCACAAATTATGTGATAAAAATTAAAAATCACTAAAAATAGCTTATTAAATATCTAACATATTTCTTGTTTTAGGTTTATTGAAATAAAATCATTTCTATTTAAATTTTATTATTTTTCATTTAATTACCTATTTTGTCGATTAGTGTTGGCATGACGCGGACGAGGCCTAATCACTGGCCTTGGAGTGTTGACCCCAGGACAACACCACCTCCCTCTCTAATGTCTGTCAGACTTGTCAGGAAATCGACATCTCCCAATTTTCATGTGAGCCTCATTGACTGTTTGGGCCCGATTTCTTTTTAAAAATGAAGAGTGGATCACCCACTTTCTTGTGGATCATCTTGACCTGATCTTTGTCGATCAATCACGTCGAAACACAAGTCCCATTTTCTACTTGTTTTGTCAGTTATAAATAAGCCTCTGACTTCTCCTTCGCTCCGTTCATCGTCGACTTCCCTCTACACTCCTAGAACCTCGTTGGAGCATTGCCTTGGTGACAGGAAGACTGAGCACATGTTCTTGGGCACGGATAAAGGAGGAGGAGGCGCATCCACCATTCATTAGAGCTTTTTGGTGAATCTCTGCTTCCAAGTCTCCAACCGTGATGAGTTGTTTTTCTTCGCTTATTTTCATTCCATAGGTCAGTTATAGCTTAAGTTTAATTCATGTTGCTTTCCTTTTGCTTGAATCACTTGAAAATCCAAAAAAGGTACTTCGCCTAAACTTGACGCTCTGGCCCCTGTCTCTGATCATACAAACCCGCTTCGTCACTCTCTCTACCTCCATAAGCTTCTTGGTCACTTCTCCATTTCTCAGACCACCTCAACCACCTTGATCTTGCA